>LHCL01000008.1:0-349169 GCA_001305275.1 Talaromyces verruculosus
GCCTTGAGGGCGGTGATACCTCTCTAGCCAATCGGATATCAAGAGTCTCTTGTTAACCATAAAAGGCATAGCTAAAAACACAAGCCCCCAAACCAGGAGATACTCATAGTAGCATCAATTTGAATTGAATAAATTTGGTAAGTGTCTGAAGTGAATATAACACATTAAAATCATAAATCAAGACTATCTTGCTGTGTCGTCGGTCAAATGACCATCAACCAGAATATATAAACATTATTTTCTATTCACACATGTAACCAGTTTTCTAGACAGCTCTAAGCAAACATCAAACAGCTTAGAAAGTCTTGGGAACAGGCAACTGAGGAGTCTTCCACTGCACAGCAGGTCCAAGCAAGTGGTCAAAAGAAGGAGAGTTAGCAACACGAGGAGTGAAGTCCTCGAAATCCCAAAGCAAACCAAGAGTCTTCAGCACAGAGGTGGCACTGTAAGGCTCAGGGTTTCCCGTGGCAGGGTTGATACCATAGTTCTCAACGTGGCCCCAGGGAGTGTAAGGGGAGATCAGGAAAGTGGGCATACGGCCACCGTAACGTTCGTAGGTGAGAGTGTAGTTCTGGCCGTTGACAGCGGTCTCGGTGTAGGTCTTGTTATCTGGGCGGACAGCGGCGGGGGAAGGAACGTGGTCGAAGAAACCACCCGTCTCGTCGTAGGTCAAGAGGAGGAGAGATTCTTCCCACTGAGGACCGTTGCGCATAGCCTCGTAGATCTGCTTGACGAAGATCTCGCCGTAGGAGACGTTACCGTTGGGGTGCATGGAGTTGGTATTGGCGCCGCAGCAAGAAGGGTTGAGGTAAGACAATTGAGGGAGTTGACCCAAGTAAGCATCCTGGAAGAAGTTCTCAATGGGGACAACATTGGAAGGAGCGTTCGTGGCGGTCCAGTTGAAGAACAAGCTGTCCGGGAGGAAAGCACCGTTGGTGCCGTCGTAGTTTAGCCAGCTAATGCCCTTAGAGGAGGCCTCCTGGAAGATGCTGTTGATCTCGATGGCGGAGACATCGAAGGAATTGTCGTTCTTTCCGTGACCATCAGCGGTACCGGAAACGGCACAGAGACGGTTGGGGTTGGTAGGCTGATCGTTAGTTAGCACCTTACGAATAAAGGATGGAATGAAGGTTCAGGAACTTACTCCAGGAACGCAAGAGAACCAGTAGTTGAAGGTGACGAACTCGTCAACCAAGTTGACAAGGACCGGGATCTGCTCCTCGGTATAGTAACCCATGACTTCCTCGGCAGCAAGATCGGGGGTGATCTTGGGGTATTTGATGATCTGCTTCTCAACAAAGCCCTGCTGAGTAGCGTTGAGCTTGCCATCAGCAATATCGGCGTTGTTGGGAGCGTACTGGCCAAAGAACTGAAAGTTGTTACCAGTGACGGAGTGGTCAGGGTCGTTGGTGACAGAGTCCAAGTTCTTGTTGCTAGTGCACCACTGCTTGCCGGTGGGGTCGCTGATGTTCTGGGGAATACAGTAGTCACCGTTGTTGGTAGGGTTGTCGAGACCGCGACCACGGACACCACCAAGGATGTTGTCGAAGGAACGGTTCTCGAGCAAGATCCAGACGACGTTCTTGATCTGCTTCTTCATGTTGTCGACGGACTGCTTGGAGCCGGCCTTGTAGCCGAAGGGAGTGGACGTCTGCTTGTTGCTAGAGCCACTGCCAGCCCAGTTGGAGTGAGTGGAGGTGGGAGTGGCCAAGGCCGAGGTGGCCAAAAGGCCAGCAACGGCGGCAGCAGCAATACCGGACTTCATGGTGAACTTGGTCTAGGAGTTGTGGCGATGATTGAGAGGACAACGAGGCAAAAAAGAAGTCAACAATTCCAACGGCGCCAACGGCCATCTTATAATTGCGAGCTGCGGCTCATGCCGCCTGGCCACCTTCCTGGCCTGGGCAGTCTCGACACCCACGTGGGATTGTAGCAAGGGACAGAATCCTCTGGTTCTGACTCGATTTGCACCTAGTCTCCATCGCTGGGAAATTGTTTTCTCGCACTTCTTCCCGCGTGTTCCGTCTTCCGATGCAATGTTGCGCATCTCAAGCATCGCGAATCGTACACGTGCGCTGGTGGTTATGCCTGGGGCTCCGCACGAGCTTACATTAATTCGTGTGTAATTGGTCAATTGTTTCGAATCAAGCAAGTGCATTTGTTTTGCAAGCATTGCCAAGCTCCAGCCTCAGGCCTCAGGCCATCCTGATCTGGCAGCGCGCACACACACGTTGAACATAACAGCGCGATGATTGGCGGGCGGCCGCATACTTTAAATGCGCCCTTGTCTATGTGGGTCTAGATGGAATGCACCATCTCTTCTCTGAACGTACTATGAACGTAGGGTACTCAAGGTAGTGTTTGTAGGTACATGCTAGTGCACTCTGTACAATGCACTTGTCTATAGAGTATACATTTGCCGACAATAGATTGTTAAAAAGCAAGACCTGCAGTCGTCCATATCGACGTTGCACCACTGAACAATGTGAACATAACATAGAAGCCGGCTCTGCAACGCCCAAAGTCTCTTCAGCAGATCTGTGGGTAGCTTGCAAACCTAGAAGAATCTGATGTTCTGGAATGAATGAAAGTAAGCATTTCTTGTCCGCGTCTTGGCCTTCTTGTCGCTTTTGTCGGCCGCATCGACGGAGCCAATCAAATCCATCGTCAGTGAGAGGCTTCTAGAAAAATGGCCATCCACCAATCAACGGCCACCAACTAGAAATAATCAGGCAACTCACGATGGTCCTTCCTTGAACGTGGTTAACTTCCTGCATAGGGAGGACGGACCTCTCAAACCATGGAAATGGCGTCGTTGAACAGACTGCGGTGAAATTGAAGGCGCCATGGGACGCGAACAGCGGCGTTTTGATCATATGCCATCATTCTGTTCGTTACCCTACAGGCTTGATACAGGTACCGACAGTAAAGATGTCCTTACAGTACGCACATCTCTCCCACCACGAATGTACCTTTGCGGTATTTTTTGTAACGTGTACAGTAAATGTCCTACTTCAGAACAATCATAAGCATATCTTCTACACACTCACTTTCTGCAATAGCCCCTGGGACCACGGACCCGCTAGGCTGATGATGCATTTCAGTGAACTCATCCATACCTCTACAAATATTTGCAGTTTCTTTAATTCCAGTTTTGAGATAAATTACGCATTCACGGAAACGCAGCTAGCCTGACGGTTCAACAGGATTGACTTGTTTGATTAGTTAATGCGCAGAATGGATATGAGCTGAGCAACATGAAGAATTCCACCGATAGATCTGCGAAGACATCCTTTCTGGTATCCAGGGCCGCTGAAAGTGGTAATTATAGGGGCTGGTAAGTACAAACATCTCGATTAGCCAAATGCAAGACATCTCTCAACCCCTACGTATGGCCCTTACCTCGATGATAGTGATGGTCGTATATTGTAAAAAGCGTAATGGCGCGTCGAGCTTCTTCGATTTAGAGGGTTGTGATAAGAACATGCAAACAAGAATAGGCACGCTGAAAGAAACAATGCTTGTCTGTCGTAGGTCAGATGATCATGCAATCGTGAGTCCAGTCTGGGAAGGTGCGACCTTGCTGCTCACGGCCAACTCAGGAAGGAGCAGCCGGGCGGTCATGCACAATCTCCAACTGCGACAAGTCGTCCCACTTCGAAACCTCATCCAACTTCTCCAAATACTCGTCCAAGTCAATTGGGTCATGCATCCCGCCTCCCACTCCCGTTACACGCTGGAACAACAACGAAAAATTGGGGAAGGCACTGCTAAGCCGTCTGCCGCCACTCTCCTGGCGCCACATACTCGTCTCGAAATCCTGCAGCAAAGCCTCCGTCTCCGGTGGCAGACTGATGCGCATCTGTCTTGCCGTGATCTGAAGCATTCGCAGAATGCCCTTCATCAGGAACCATTGTTTCGAAAGGACTTTTGCCATGGAGCAGAGTTCGACGAATGCTCGCCGATTAGACGGATTCTCCAGCTCATCGAGCAGCACGAACAAGGCGATCGATACCCAATAGACTGTTGTACCGGATATGAACTCAAGCCCCCATTTTGAGCGATAGAGGCGAATCATTTGAGCAACCTGCAGCGCTGACTCTACACAAGTTTCCCGTGCTTCATGCGGTGCGATGATCATTGGACGCAATGGATACCGATATGATGTCTTGAGCAGTCCAAACAACACCATGATCGTAGCATGGTAATACATGCTGAAGAAACTGTAAGCCAGGGGATTAAAAAGGCTGACCACGGGACTAACTCACTGCAAAACTAGAATATGAGGCACCGCCGATTGCCCTTCCTGAATGCATTTAGGCAAGTCGATATACCATGCCTGCAACCGCGGAAACATGGAGCTGATGACAGTCTCCATATCCGGACGAGACATCGCCTTTCGTGATTCGTCTTTATAGAGCCGTCTGGTGGCTTCAGCATTCAACTCATTGAGTTTACTAAGGCTGTTAAAGACACATGGAAGATGAGACGGCTGGTCATCACCATGGCGAGGATATGGAGTCCATGCCACCCCAGCAGCATCGTCATCGTCGTGGTCAGAGGGTAAACGAGATCTCAGGGGTTTTTTTTGGTCAAGAGGTTTCATGAATATGGTCGAAAACATCCTGCAAAAGTCTCAGTAAACAATTCTTTCTCGCGACAAGGCGTTCTTGAAATTTGATGTTGAAAGGTGGTCAGACGCAGTAAGATTGTACACTCCCCAAATTGTGTTATCAATGACTCTCACTTCAGCACGCTTATTCTCATCGCTATGTATCTGCATAGATAGGTTTGATGAGGAGATTTCGGCTACCATTCGTCCTAACTGGCCAAGCGATAGCCAAACAAGTCGGTCCTTGCCGATCAAAGCCATGCTACTTGCGTCAGAAAATTCGATGGGAAAAAACAAAGGGGCATACCTTGTCAGTAATGTGGCATATCCTTGAAGTGTGGGAATGGTGATCCTTGCGTCTTCCTGTTCGAACTGCTGTTTTGCTTCCCTGTAGAAGTGCATACCCCTGGATTCTGGGTCATTTGCATCTTCAAACACCTCGGGGTAGTCGCAGTAGAACTGCGCCATTAGTACTTCATATTTGTCATGGTTGGTTCATTTTCACTCACTGATGCTTTGGCCAGGATACTGTTCACCAAGAATGGAGAGCAAAAAGTTGAATTTACATCCTTCGACCGCATATCTCGAATGAACAAATCACGGTCGATCCAGTTACAAAATGGGTGGCTCCATGTCAACCAGAGAGAAATCAAAAACGATACTAGACCATCATCGTCCGTGACCGTTGTCCACGGATGAGCTGGCACCTCAACCACTGGAATATTCGAGAGCCATGTGACATCCAGCAGACGACGGCTAGACCTCCTGCTCGCTCTTGCCTCGAGATGATCATGAAGTTCCTGCAACTCGGGGGTCATTTCAATTTCGCTGTCAGTTACTCTCCCATCGAGATAGGCTTTTATCTCGTCCAAAGTCCCCTTCTTGTTCCGGATGAGGTCCAGAAGTCGGACAACATGTTCGTTGGAACTGGAGCGAAGAGTCTCGACCAGTTGAACGAGCAACTTCTTATCTTCAGTGAGATCTTCCAGCTTGCGTTTCAGTGCAAGTCGACGACGATTGTCGTTCGACTCGTCTATAATGCATTCAGTGTTACTCCGAACGCAATTGTTGCACGGAACTGTTCCGGTGCACTGTTTACTAGGAACAATATTAGCTGTTGTACTAGGGATATGAAAAAGGAACAATGACGACCTTCCACTTTCGGGCTTTGCAAGCAGTACAAGCGGTTGATATGTTCTTCCGCTGTCTGGGTGGCTCTTTATTCGGCCTGCGCTGGAAGCCAGGAGGCGCAGGCGCCAATGATCTGGCGATATTCGGCTCCGACATTGCTGTTACGGTTGATGCAAGACGGATCTAGATTCTGGGAAGGCGAAAGACTTTGTTCGAGTGAAGTAATAACAGTTTGCCACCGGTGGAGGATTAGGAGGACATTTTATGCCTTGCCCCCGATTGCTACTTCAATTTCAGGTGAGCACGCGAACACCTGAGTATTGGAGAATTCAACAATTTCAGAGGGTGTTGAATTTTTCCACACTAGTTAATAAGGCAGGCATGAAATCCGAGACATATGCATCTCACATTGTGAGGATGGCGATTCGAGCTAATAAAGGAACCATATTCCAACGAGATTCTGAGGCGGAGGCGAAATAAACTATGATATTAGCTCGAGATAGTTCGCATTTTACTCGGCGTTGACATTTGAGTATGGTTAGTTCCCACGAATCGGCTGTTATGAACGAATTTATCTGGTCCGTAACTTCTCCGGGCTCCACAAGACGGGCTGATCTCAAGATTCTTTCCGCTAGGCGCATACCGAATGTTTACCGATTGATTGATTCAAGCCATCAAACAACCGCACTGGTTGGAAAATACATCCAGCATGGGTTCGCAGCACGCACCATCACAATCGGCGATCAGAATTGGCTAAACCAAAATTCCAAATCCATCAAAATTTTCAATGCAGCAACCACTCTATTAATAACCGCAGCGAGTCCTTGCAGAAACGATCTGGACCGCTCTGGATGGGCGTAAATCATAGTCTTTGACTCTTTGCAGCTTTAACGGCTGACCACGTTTTGTGCTGCCCTAACGGCGTATATCTACCCCGAGGCCAACAATATTCAAGGTGGACTGATTGGAAATATGAATGATGGTCTGTCACGCGGTATAGGATACCATCTTTGGATATCTGGGTTCAGACCTAGTTTGCTGATCACCTGCAAAGAGTTGACACCGCGCATACATTTTAGCCGTTATTCCCTCGGAAGTACATTGGTGCTTGTCGACAGAGTACTGACCATTCGAGGCACCGAGGGCACAGTGTAGTAACCCTTTACAGTTGCATTTGAAGAAAAATGATCGAGATTCCCCTCCCAAGTGAGTTAGTCAAGTATGAAATTGCTGGCTGTCCCTGTTGACAACCCCACAGATCCAGCCAAAGACATGGAATTTCCGCCGAACCCGCCCCATCCTACTCGCTGGACCAGGTACACAATTCCAGCCAATAGAGAGCTTAGGCGCCGTGCCAGATCTAGACTTGTCCGCCGCTTTGTTCCGAGGAGACTGATCTTTAGTTTTTCTTATATACGGAGCACACGTGAACACTTCTCGACCTGTCACTCTTGACACTAGACAGGAGCATTTTGCAATTGACATTTCTTCACAATTACATCCCCAGTTTGAGAATTGTTCGGACTTTACCGAGGGAGTACGTAAGAATATGAGCTTGAGGTGAATTGTCACTCAGCTGATAATCATCCCACTCACCAGTGCAGTTTCTCACCACTTAGTATTTACCCAACAACTCCTCAACCCAACTCGCCAGTCATTTAGCGCTTGTTACCCACTAATGATGGTGACTCTTGGCACTTTCATCAGGTCAAGACATACCTGTCGAGTCTGATTCGCACGGAGATCTGTCGGTTCTAACGTCGCACACGAACTTTGGATCTATCCCTTAGCCGCAGTAATGGACTAGGCGCTAACAATGCACCTACATAATTGCATCGCAGCCATCGCTTAAAAACAACCACCTAGACATGCTTGTTGGGCACGGATTAGCGTTCTGTATCTAGGCACCATGCTTCTGTCGTTTACGTCGTACTCACTCGCTCAACTCGTACAGTGGCAAGCCAACTAGGTACGTATCAATTAGGTCTAAGAATCTACACACGGGAATAAACAACCCCCCTAGCATCTACCCGAAGAAGATTTTCGCCCCCTGCGATGAACTATGGAGTAAGTAAAGAGTTCTTGTCCATGAGCGAGCGTACTTCATAAATCTCAAGACTGGCGCCCGGGGGGTGGCGAAGCCAATACCGGTGGTCAACTGGTACTCAGGTTCCTATGACTGGTCATATGATATGCCTTATTTGGAATACTTTCAAATATGGCAGCAGAGTCACGGGAATACAGCTTTAGTGAATTCATCACAAAGACATTTTAACTGGTTGTTTATGTCAATCCTGTCGGTACAAAGACCCGGTTGAGCCGCGGAGATGGGGTATTCTCGGCTTTAAGACTAGAGAGGGTACCTAGTCAACATATCAACAACATCTAAATAAACTACTAATAAAATTTTCCTTGCTTTTCGGTGTCAAAATTTCTGCCCTATCACCAACAACTAATCTAGGCGTTTTGCATATAAAAATACGCCTGAAACTTAAGAACGAAGATCATTTCCATCCCAATCCACTCAGTGGGACAGTTCACAGAAGAGTTTGAAATACTTCCTGCGAATCATCGCTTACCAGTCGCAAATTTCCGAGACGATGGCTTACTGAGAGATGTAGATCTTGTGTGGTGAATTTCTTTTTTGATTATTCTACTTGCGTCTCAATTTCCAAGGGGATTGAAATTGTTTGCTTGAGAATTGAAATGGGTGATGTTATTCTGGATTTTGGAGGAGTTTTCGACTGGTACCTAGGTACCTAGGTAAGGAAGGTCGTTGCGATCAGGGCAATTTTAGTCAACACCACCTAGGTATATCGACATACTGGTAAAATAGTTATGAAATGCGTACAGTATATTACTCTCAATCATTGGGCCTTGTTTTTGGTTCATTAGGATCGTGTCCTGAATTGCCTTCCATACCCAGGTATAATAATCGATGGTGTTTTACACATGTCGATTTACTTCTTATGCCAGCCTTGAGATTCATGAATCTACTACGTATGCTTCGTGGAGAACTTTCGTAGACCTTTTAATACCCCATAGTTTAACGTAGGGGAAATCCTCCAAACATACATTATACTACATGGTGGGTATCCTAGGTACCTAGGTAGGGCATATCCTGACAGTGAGTTTTCTTGCCCGTCGACGACGCTTGATCCCCGTCGTCTGAATCGAGGCTAGAGCGACAATAACTTGAGATTGACATAGATAGATTCTGACTCTAATAAGGCCAAATCACGCTGATAATAATGTTGGGTCTAGTGCTCAGGCTATCGTACCTAATTACAAAATGATAGTCGTTTATCCTCGTATACCTATGATATAATCATAATAAACCTGTTCATCCACTAGTTATTCACAAGACTGTCCGAGAGATTGCTAAATATTAATCGGCCACTCACGCTGCGAATCCTCGAGGCTAGTGGAAGCTGACAAATGTCTGACTCAATTTTCGGTTTCAACTCTGACTTGAAAACATCATTGTTTCTGAACATTCAAATAATAACATCTTGGTCTGGAAAGGAGGGGAAAAAATGGAACCATCAACCGATTACATAGCAACAGAACTGAAATCACGCCTAACGCAGTCTCCTAAAAAGCCACTTGAGTTTATATCAATATCCAATCCTGATGAAATTAGAAATCGCGCGAATCAACAAAGAATAAAACGCCATGCGGCTCAGATTCGATCGAAATGGGGCTCAAAACGTCGACATTTAGTTTCACAAGTGTTTGAGATTGCAAGTCCTCAATCGGAGGCAATCAATAATCTCCCCCCTGGCAGTAGAGCAATACCAATTCAGAACTGGACTGAGGATGTCAACGGTCAGCAAATTCAAGCTTTGATACTCAGTAGGCAAGATTTTCTACACATCGGGGAGACTACCGCTGTTGAACTTCAAGAACTATTTGGACCTCTCGCTACTCTTATTTTGGTCAATTCCCCCGTTGGCGCTTCAATTGATAGTAACAATGCTCTCACAATTGAATCTGGTGACAAACATGATATTTCTAAGACGTTGATAGGGAAGAAGCTAATTGATGGCAGTTCCGTATAATTTTACAAAGAATTTACGCCCTTTATTTCATATTTGGTCCTCACTGGCCACTGAAGACGAAAGCACATATCATATTCTAGTCTCTAATGCCGCTTTATTCCCACCAAATGAAAATCCTCAAAATGAACAAGAGAACGCTCTATCAATCCAGCACTATACATTGGCTCTTCAGCATGTCAGCTCCAAACTCAGCAACCCCGCGGGAAGCATCAGCGATGCGGTTTTGAGTACTGTCATTGCCTTTGCATGTCGAGATGTTAGTACGTAGTTCGGTTATTGAAAACTCCTGTTCTAACTCTTCTGTCTAGGCCAGACTTGGTAGATTCCAATCATGGTTGATGCATATGCGTGGATTGAAAGCTATGCTAGAGCATGGGCCGGATATATTCTTCAAAGGCCATCCATTGCGGTTCTCTTTGCTCTGGTAAGCGTTGATAGCTTTTGAGATGTATGCTATAATCTTACTCTGTTAGGGTCGATATCAATGGTTCCCTTGCTTTAGATCGGGCACCACATTTCGATCAGCCTTCTGAATTGGTAGAAGTACACCCAGAAGCTGTCACGTCCACTTCGTTGACAGTGTTATCAATATCTTTGACCGCAGAATTGGTATCTTTATCGGATATTGGCGATGCGGTCCTGAAACTCGCGGATTTATCCAACTATATGAATCTCAATTCGCAATTTTCTAGCTTCTGGTATGATAATATTGTGTTTTTTCAACAATTTCTACCAGTAGCCCACGATGTTTTGAGTTTATCAAGAATGGCTCCCACTGGCTGTGCCTTGCTCCCAACTCACGTTTTGAGGGAAGCTATCAGACTGGCACTTAATGTCTATTTGGCGCTGGTGAGGAGGTTCTTCGGGATAGTATTTGACTGTGTGTCAACATGTAGGATGAGGTTGTTACAATTCCTTGGGAAGTATGCTATTGACTGGAGTAGCTTCCAGTCGCTTCATATGTGGACATTCGTTATTCTTGGGATCGCTGATGTTGCTGCTTGCCCTGCCTGGGCGATTGCGCACGTATACCATGCAATGGAGAAGCTGGAGTTGCGCGAGTGGTCGGATGCACTCAATCACCTTAGAGAGATATGCTGGTGCGACAAGTTGTGTCAAGACGACCTTCGGCTATTGGGCGGTCGCGTAATGAATTCCTACAATAGTATACAGAAATCAGAGATTTAGAAGTGAGACTGATAGTTCAACACGGAAGAGACTAAAAATTTTGACAAACTAAGCATATTTCCAACAAGCTACCTGCGGACGCACATTCCTTGTAAATCACAGTCCGGTCATTCCACCACTTGCAGAGACGTATTGTCCAGTGATCCATCGGCTTTTCTCAGACACCAACAACAACACTGCGTCAGCGACATCCTCGGAAGTGCCCAATCTATCCGCAGCCCTAGTCAAGCCAATGATTGCTGGAAGTACCTCACCTGTGGACTCTTGGATTTTGGATGCATCGGTCATTACTGGACCGGGAGCAACTGTGTTCACTGTGATTCCCCTGGATTTTCCAAACTAGAAACAAATTAGCATTATTCAATATATTCAAATATCATACGGCGTCTTACTTCATGAGCCCATGAAAAAGATAACGCATCCATTGCAGCCTTGGAAGCTCCGTACAAAGCTTCATTTCCAAATCCAAGTTTCGAAAGCGCAGATGATATATTGATAACACGACCACCAGGTGGCATATAAGGAATCGTACTCTGCGCTGTGAATATTGCAGAGTAAACATTCGTGCTGAAGAGCTGGTGAAGTTCTTCGTCGTTTACATCGAGTGTAAGAGAAGTGCACGGCATTCCGACGTTGTTGACTAATTTGTTTGTCAGACTATTCACTAACATCCAACATTTTGACGTTTCCTACTAAGAATATCGATCTTCTCAATTCCAAAGTTCTTCAACGTCTCTTGAACAAGGGTTTGGGCACCACGGGAGGTTGAGACATCAGCAGCTACGACTGTGGCTCTTCCACCATCTGACCGAATTTTCTTTGCAATGTTCTCAGCCCGTTCTGCAGAGGCTGCAGAGAAGTAATTGATAGTGACAGCGGCGCCATTGCGTGCCAGGGCGAGAGCGATGGCAGCTCCGATGCCGTTCTCGCGCCCTGAGCCGGTAACAATGGCAACTTTGCCTTCGAGAGAAAGAGTATCAATAGGCATGGCGTGGGCGCTCTTCAGGGAAGTATCTATGCTCTTAGTACGCAGAAGTCTTGAGATGACTTTAAATGATATGTAAACACAATTGACTGGCATTTCCAGGCCTGAGGTCATATTTATATTGTCCTGTCCGAACCGTCTGATGGACTGTGCACATCTCAAAATCGGATAAGAGATCTGGAAATTGGAGTGCTGCAAAGTGAAAAAGCATTTTCTCTCTTTGGATATATGATATAAGCCTGATTAAGCTTGATTGAGAGCATCCCATGCTAACCCGAAAATGAATATGCCAAGCTCATCTTGCATTAGGTAGGTGGTGAGATCGCGATATCAGTATCTGATGCGGTGTTTTTCGTCTCTGTCAGTTCCCAGCTTGGAGGATTATTATATCTACACCGTTATTTGGAATTCGATGATTCGATCAGATTGGCAATCAGAACTGGTTACTTTTCTGTGCTGTCCTGGTTTTACATAACAGCGAATCTTCCCTTTCGCGATATGACTCACCACTGACGAGTTTTCATTAATTCGCCTTGGAATAAATGTTCGAAATGTGTCAAGTATGTATTGGTTCACACAAGTTACAAAATTTTTCTATGAAATATGCATCTTTAACAGACAAATTTGCAAAAGTTGTGCTATTTTTGCCATGAATTCTGGAATGAAACCACCCTCGATGCAATAAACTTGGGAGGGAGTAGCGAGAGCATGATATTAAAGTAGATTTTGGTTCTAGTTGACCCTAATTCTGAGCTTATACATCGTTGGGTTTTCACACAAGAATGATAACGGTTGTTCGGGATGTGGCGAAGGCTGTGGAGTGAATACTCAAATAGACTAGTCATCTACCTGTCTTCTTTAGAATGTTTTCGGTCTGGTATACATATGAATAAAGTGAAGGCAAGCACAATAGATAGTTGCAATATACCTAGTAAAGGAACAATGCAAGTATTTCAGGACGTCGAAGATTCAGTTCTCTGTTCCTTGGTCACTCAGGACGAAAAATCGTCGATCTCGTCACGACATCCCGTAACGAGAAGATCGTCGGTTTTCTGAATGCCTACTGGAGACCTGAAGCTCAAATATTGTGATTTCGCCTAGAGTTGCATAATACCTCCTCTACAAGCCCCGCGACTGGTGCAAAGTATGATGATACCCTGTACTTCAACCCCAAAATGTCTCACTCGGGCTGAAAAATCTTGAATTGCACGCCGAACATTTTCTTATCTCTAAGCTGAGTTGATATCATATTTGCTGCCTACTAGTTTGGTAGGCACATCGCCCGTTCTCGTCAATTCAGCATCAGTTTCAATCTTGTTACGATATCAGAACGCCTTTTCTCATTCATGTTGGCTAACAATTGCTTCACGATCCAAGATCTTCTCCTGGCATATCTACACAGAAGAGCAGAAATTCCAAATACTATAGTGAAATTGGCAGCATGTTCGCTCTACAAGACTTATTGAGCCGATCGCTGTTTCAACGGCAAGATAATTTCTCGATCCCAGCTCTATGTTATAGACAGTGCAGTATGTTCCCTTTATTCTCAAGCAATGCCTGTTAGCAGAGACCGGAAAGGACTTGGAAAGTTGAATTAAATCAAAGCATATCCCATGGGAAATTATGATGAGAACAAAGTATGGAACTACGGATATAGTACTAATTCGGCCACCTTTCCCAGACAACATCCTTCTCGACATCAAAGCAGGCGGCAAGACGCCCACTGTTTGAGATAATTTAACGGTTGACGACTTTGCTAGCTGTAACAGTTGCGTCGATGCGAATCTGTGGAACGCGTCGAGCTATATACCTTCTTCAAGCCTAGGCGAATTCATATCCTATTGCCAAAGTGTTGGTAACAACTCATGTTAGGATTCCACCACTACAGCTTCTACGTCAACTTCGGCTTCGACTTCTTCTTCCACTTCTTCTCCCATTCCGACTCCCAATCCAACAACGCCTCGGTCAACGGACACACGACTTAGAGTGACTGTCCCAGTTGTCGTTGTGCCCGTTATTGTGGCTATTAATCTCATTTCTATCATTGCTACTTTGTTCGCGAGACGACGCCGCCACGCTCGACAACGGGGATAACTCGCCGATGAGTCGACAATATATGGTGTATAAAAGGCGGAGCTTCCAGCTGAGGAGAAAAACAGGCACAAATTGAGTGCGTGGGGAAATGTACCTGTGAGGGAATTGCAAGATACCTCGCTTCAAGATTTACCAGTACCAGTGATCATAAGCGAGCTGAGCGCACACGCCGAGCAATAGCCTGAGGAGCATTGACTAGGTATACGGTTTCCCAGAATTCAGTTCTATGAGGCTATGTGGAGGATATATGTAAAATCTCAAGATACCTTGTGCACGAAAACATCGGACAGGTTTGTGATTAAGTCGTTCCTACAATGTATTTTGCGTCAAAACTCGAATTCTAATTGGCTCAACATCATACACGAAATACATCTAGATGGCAGTGCTTGCCACTGTAGTCTCGATTCACATAACGATGATTAAGTAGGACGTGCATGGCGTCGTCGACGGGCAAGAAAACCCAATGTCAAAATATACCCTAACCCGACAATTCCAGCAACAACACCATACGCAATTACCGCTCCTTTTGGCGCCATTGTACTCCCTATACCAGTATATCGAAACCCAAGCCCAGCATTGACAATCCCCAGCGTTATCATCGTCCGACCAAGCCATCGATGCAAATAAGCAAACAGACCTTTCCTTTCATTTCTGCGCCAGTAACGATGCTGCAAAAGACCCATGGCAGGTTGGAAAAGGGTCAAGCAAGAAACGACGATGATACCGATGATTTGGTGGTATGACGAGCCCGTTACGGGGTATAGATTGATGGATAGTGAGATTCCGAGAGCGAAACCGGCAATTGTTAATGCAAGTGTAAAGACTTGTAACCAGCCATGGAGGACGACTGCTCGAGAAGATGGGAGGAGATGAATTCCCAAGGCGAAGGAAGGGAAGAGTACGACCATCACAATGATCATGATGACAGCGTGTGCGATCCGTTTTCTGTCGGTCGATTGAGTGCTGGACGTTGTTACCACGGGCTGCGGTGAACTGGAACTCGATGGGTCAGAGGGGACAGAGGAGTCAGAGGAGGTGGTAAGAAAAGGATTGCCAGTGTTTCCGCCAGCCGCCGCTTGAAGATTGACAGATGCAACTCCAGAAACATCATGCTGGCTGATCGTCGCTGATACGCTATCCGACTTGATCAGGTTTCCGTATTTGACTGCCCACACCCAGGAAGCAGATGAGCTCGTCACATCTTCTTTCCCACTGGACCAGGTGATGCAGCTGTCACAGCGGATATTTGCAGTGACGGTTCCGTTGCTTATTCCACTGCCGTCCAAAAGAGTAACCTGAGCATTTGAGTTATACAGAGGTTCAACGTGTGCTCCACCTAACCTTGGAGACACCGTGACGTTGTTGCCATTCCCATTCCCGTAGACGAGAAAGATGTTTGATCCTTGCATGCGAGTTCCTTCGCCGAATGCGAACCACTCAATGTCGACAGTCGTCGACTTCAGTTGGATGAAGATAGGTCCCGAACCAGAAGAAGCGGTTTGGTCGGGGATATTAATGGAGTATGTGATTTTATTCTGTCCCGGAGGACTGAATGTTTGGAGTTGGCCAAGGGCAAGACTTGACAAGATTGAGAAACAAATGCCGATTCTATGCGCGCTCAACATCTTTCGCGATTTGTTGCAAGACCGAATTGAAAATTTTGAAGTCGACAATGAAGTATGTAGGATTACGACCGTATAATGCGTCTTTAATACCTAGGAGGATAGTTTCATGAAAATCGAGGGCAGCGAATGATTGTGTCCGGGAGTTGATTCCACCACGAACAGAAATATAAGCTACGTATCTATTCTTACAAGCACGTATCACAAGGTGAATATTTTTCGGAAGTATGTATCCTCTTTAATGGTGAGGCGCAATGAGCATTTCCGACCCACTGTTATAGTGATACCATCAATAGGACATCGAGAACCAGCGAATGCCGTCATAGCAAACTCGTTCCTATAGTCAAGCTTTCGGGGCTGAAACAATAAAATGTTAGCGCAATGACAACAAAAGTCCAAAGACACGAGAATCATCACAAAGTGTCGGAGTTTTGATTTTGCTTTTTTGTAATCCGGGGCTGTGATAGGGCTTTGCCGGGATCTCGTACTTCCTAATCGAGACATAGCGAACTTCCTGATTGAGCCGCGAACCAGTGCATCGATTTAGAGTTGCCCAGCACCGACGGGGCTGTGTCAAAGGAACCATGATTCGGTATCCAAGCGTCATACTCAAAATGGTGCTTGACCCGACCTTCACTTAGTGAAGTGATATTTATCTGATTGATTGCTAGACATCTCGTAAGTCGCTATGTACAAATAGTGGTTAGTTAAGAAACTTTGATTCAGTATCCAAGCGTCATACTCGAAATGGTAAAGGAAGGAGAGATTTATCTGATTGATTGCCGGACAGCTCCAGATGTCATGAGTAGCCAGGTATAAATAGTGGTCAGTAAAACCAATTCAAGAGACTCAAAACAATACTCTCCCAGGTCTGATACCTTAACAACTGCCCAATTAACAACCCCGATCAATTGCAGAAATGAATCAATTCTTCAAGTCTCTTCCCGTTCTCTGTTTGTTTACTCTTGTCGGCGCTCAATATGGAAACCCAGGCAATTCTGGGTCCAGCACCACCATGACTTCGTCATCGCTTCCTTCTTCAACTACTACAAGTGCCACTGAAGTTCAAACCGTCACCGTGGGTGCAAGTGGACTCACCTTCGGCCCAGATACGCTCACTGTTTCTCCTGGAGGCAAAGTTGAGTTCCACTTTCAACCAGGACATTCAGTAACACAATCGTCCTTTGCGAATCCATGTCATCCTTTGAGCGACACCAGTATATCCAGTGGAATCGTGTCTAGCTCTAATGGAGGATCGGTAAGTCGTCTCCGTGTTGAACATTTTCATTGAACAAGTTATTGACTCCGGGGTTACTCAAATGTAGTCATCCATCTTTACTGTGACTATCAACGATACAAATCCCATATGGTATTACTGTGGTCAACCTGGACACTGTCAGGCTGGCATGGTGGGCGTAATCAATCCTCCGTGAGTATTTCTAGTTGCTGGTGAACCAGCATCATCCAGTCACACTATCGGTACTAACCTTGCTCAGTTCTACCGGTTCGGATACACTTGCAGCGTTCAAGGCCTCAGCAGCAACGGCAAACGGTACCACCATTCCAGCTTCAGTCAACGGTGGCGTTTTTGGAGCAGCATCAACAAGCAGCAGTCCGTCCGCAAGTGGCACATCTGCAACTAGCCCAAGTAGCCCAAGTCACACAGGAGATGCGCGAGTTTTGGGTGCCTGGACTGATATGACTGTCCTTCTCGTCCTTTCTGTACTTGCAGCTATGTTTATGGTGTGAGTTATAGTGTGATGTTGCACAAGGTATTTGGGAAAGTCATGTCCTTCATGTATTGTTTGCCTGCGAAATTGGTAATTAGAACTCCAGCTTGGTCTAAAATTCTACATTCATATTGTGTAGAGGAATGTTCAAGGTTGAGAAATGGATTTCTATCTTAGTAAATCTCTTGATAAATTCCTGGTCGATTCACTGATAGAGAGGTAATTCGCCATTTTGGGAAGATTTATTGTTTATTCACCTGTAGTGCGACCGTTGCATTAAGGAGGTTCTTTCCGTCCATCCCCATGGGATACGATTCATAGTAATTCCTCACATTAAACACTTTAAGAAACAAATCTATACCTATGCCTAGTTAAGACTTTCTCGTTTCTATCGTACAAGTCATACGCCTCCTACTTTCCCCTTGGTCACATCCTCATGCTCCACCCACTCCCCATACCTAGGAAACAAATGCTCCTCACCGGCCAGAATTGGCTCAACCTCCCTCGAGACAACACTCACTCTCAACTGACCTTTATCAGCCAAGTCCTGAACGGGTACCTCTTTCTGGCCTGAAGAATCGGTTATGCGCCATTCAAGATTATCGGACAATTTTGGCACGACACTTTCAGGAGCCAGAGAGGTGTCTGGTAGTATTCCGTTGAATACTGCGTTGGCTAGCAAGGGAGATAGAGAGATTTGTCCAGTCGAAAGATTATTGGAGGATGTACGACGGCTCTTCTGGTCATGTGAGGACATTGGACTGGTAAATGTGCGATATGTGCCGATCAAGTTGGGCGCTCTGAAATAATCTCCAGGAGCGAGTTGAGTATCAGGTTCGCCATAGAAGAAGTGAATTTGGAAGGGATTTCCTTGGAGTGCATGTCTGAAAGTTTCCGAAATCAGTACTTTGCCGAAAACAGAAGGTTGTTTCAGGCATGCTGGTAGCCCGAGGCACAAAGGGCAAACTTACTTATCGACTGCGACATTGATGGCCCAATTCTTGACCATATTGTTCACTCCAAGACGGTCGAATTGCGTCTTGGTCATTTGCCCAGTCACCTTATTCGCTGCCATGCTGGTCAACTCCTGCGGCGCACTCTCCAAATCGTCCAGAATACCCCTCTTCTCCTTCTTAGGGGCAGCAGGGCCCATACGAGCGGGCGCGTTGTAGAGGTTATTAATCGCAGTACGGACATTATTCTGCAGCGTACCCTGATCAACGCCCCAATCCTGGATTTCGGGGTACGTATAGCCGAAGTCCCTGGTTGAGCGACTGTTACCTGAGGTCCAAAAGTCGTTGGGGTCATCTGACCGATGGAATGGGTACAAGGGGGTTGTGATATCTTCCACGGTACCGGCTTCAATGACGAAGGTGCCATATGTATCGGCCATGGGTTCAACGTATGAGTTGGGGTTGAGGACTTCCCATAGAGCGAAGATGCGGTCGATTGAGCTATTCATGTCAGCAATTCCTGTTCACTGAGTTAGAAAATCCAGGATTACCAGTGGTGAATCCAGAAAATTGGATCAAAAGCTGCCATGCTAAAGTATGTCATGTGTCCACCATCACCAACCAAGGCGTGCACGCCATCATGGATGCTTTCAAGGTTATTGTAGTTATCGCCTCTGTCTTGGAGCACGGAGTTGGAGAAGACGGTGTAGTTTGTTTCGGATGACAAGAGTTGATACGTGCTTGATGTCAACCTGTTTCATAATCAGTGGCAGCCCGGTCACTAATTCTTTAGATAATACTCACCACGCAGAATTGGATGACATTCCCGAATTGACGTTATCCATTCGACTCTGACCAGTATTTGGATCCGGTGATCGAACAGTTTCCTGGTACTTCGCCAGCTACAAAAACACCCATCAGCAAAACATTTAACATGGGACAGACGAGCTTACAGGATCATCATTGGGAATATCACTTCCCAACGGCAACGGATGGAACTTATACGAATACAACGGATTATCCATCGTCTGCTGTCCCGTCGGCGTATTGATCACAATATACTGATACGTCAAACTCTCCGGCATATTAGGATTTACGGCCCAATCCCAGTAGGGGGCTCGCAATGTAGTCGCTGCGTCAACGTATGCTTGTCGCTGATCATCTGGGTACGAGGCGGCGATGGATTGCGCGTACTGCCATATCCGTTGCTCGAACAGCGCGAGATAGGGCCGATGCCAGGTTGGGAAGATAGGGGAACCGTGGGAGCAGTAGCCGGTTAGGAACTGGCCGTTTACGCCGTCCCAGGATCGGTAGGGGTAGCCGTGGATTCCTGAATAACACGCGTTAGCATTTGATTGCGGGAATGATATGACTTTCTGGGTTGAGCCATACCTGCAACCTCGTAATATGAAACCAAATCACTCTGATCATCAGCCTGAAATTGAGAAAGTGCCTGGATGTACAAATCGAATGCCGCCCCTGAGGACTGCAAGTCTCTCAAGTCACGACGTGCCGGTCGTTCACCAGTATCGTGGTTGACTCCGCCGGATAGACCAGTAATACCGTATGCAGTGATCTGCTTCGAGAGCGCGATGAGTGTTGCTAGATGGTAAATTGTGGATGTCTTCATTGTGAAGATATCTCCGGAGAGATGAGACTATACAATCGAAAATCACGACAGTTCCATATACAAGTATATCAAGGGAAATAAACTCAGAAGCACAGAACGACGCGGAGATTACGAAAGAAAAACGCGAAAGTAATGTTGTGATAGATCTACGCGACAATAAACAAAGGGGGTAAATCTTATATAGGTCTCGAAGCCTTGGCTCATTGCCCGCAAGGTTCAATAGGGACCTCTTATGCATAGATTCATGAAGGAAGTCCATCTCCACGTGGATATAAGTTTGCGCATAACCCTGGTTAGCCAGGGGTAAGCTGTTCCGCGTTACCAGCCCACAAAAGAGAAGGCCAAGAGGGCTTACAATGCTGAATAGAGCTAATCAAGCTATGGCCGATCATGTAGAATGTACTGCGCCTTAATCCGTCTGGATTTCTCCCTTGATAATGATGAGCATTCCTAACAGCCGGAAGAGTCGGCTTTAACAAAGACGGCTCATTGAACGCCGCCGAATGCGAATGCTACATAGACAATCATTCAGGACTCTTGGAATGCGGTATTTGACTCCATAATAATATCTTTGCTTGGGTGATATCAAATTGTAAACTCTTCTACCTAAAGCTCCCGTATACCCGTACTGGAGTCTACAATTTCATCGGAGAGTAGGGCTACTAATGAGAAAGAGGAAGAGCATAGATAGCAATCAATTGATGAGTAACTTAGTTATTCAGAGGAAGAATTTTTTTTTTTTTTTTTTTTTTTTTTTCCTCCATTAACAGGTGTCATAAATAGACTGTGCCATTCTTCGCAATTATATCAATCACTGACAGTCGTACATGACTGGTCGATTCTATGTGGATATATGCAAGGAGCACCGCTACAAACTACCTCTTTAGGAGAGCGTACAAGTATGACGAGAAATTGGACGCTGGCAAATGCCGATGCAGTGCGTCGAGGTTTGAGACATCCTGGGCCTTCATTGCCTGTACGTATCGCCCTTACTATTTAACGACGATATGCATAATCGTAGTTAGAGCTAGAGTTAGATTAATGGAGGAAACAAGCAGCGTGTATTTGGCACCCGAAAAGCCCTAACGCCATCCCATCGATCTATGCTCGCTAATATACACTATAAAATCCAAATAGCAATAATACACTAGCATGAACTTTTCACCACCTCAACAATAACCAAACATAAAACGGAAGGACTATAATAGCAACATGCTTGATGCTATTCTTCAATTCAATCACAAACCGACCGGTGCTAGATGCGGGCCCGACGCACTCACGGCCAGACTGACGATTGTATGATAACAGCTTGGCGGTTCCTCTATCATCGTCATCCCAGTCATTTCCTCCCTTTTTCCAGTCGTCGTAGCGTTGAGTACTTTTTTGTATATCTTCATCAATGCGGTAGGTTGAGTCCGCCAAGATGGAATTGGAGCGATTAGCCAGTCGAGGCTCTTTACCTGACGTTGCACTGGTGACACTGCTATATGGGGAGTTTGATGCACGGCTGGATGTGCGGGAATGAGCTGGAAGTTCACTGAATGGCAGCGTGGGCTCGTAATCTGAGGGTTTGCCAAATGACATGAACGTGATTGCCATGGCTCGGATGACGAGGATAACAATCGTAACAAAAAAGATCATGCCGTAATATATAAAGATTGATAATTGGTCTGGAAGAAGACACAAATGGTTCTGGATAGTTGGCTGCGACGTTTCGTCAAGGGCTTTCCCGCTATTTGGATCAATAGGGTTCCATAGCGTTGTCATCAAAAACCCTGGACGTCGTACTCCCATCGCCCATGATAGACTTTTGACTGTTATTTCCTTTGGTGATCCACTGAATTCCCGATGAGTAACCTCACAGTAGTCGTGATCATCTCCAGAGTAAATATGAGAGACTTCAGGACCTATTCTGGACATAATTTCATTGGAGATTGTCGGTGTGAGAACATTCTGATACTGATAACCACCGGAAATCTTCAAAGCATTGTCCTCATCCTCTTCGGGCAAAGGGTCTACAGAAGAGGGCGGATAATGTTCGCGTAAAGGACCACATGGCGTTGCAGATTTTCGAAACAGTGGTACGTGGGTGAGCAAGATGGTTGGGAATCCCTGCGATTCAATAGGAGCCCTTTGAAGGACTGTATCTGCCGAGGCTTCATTGAGACCCTGAACGAGTTTGAAACCTTCAGTCTGGTTTCGCAAAGATCGAAGCTCTTCTGTTTCGAGACGAGCCTTCATATCTTTGACACCCTTGAGCCATTCCTCTGTTGGACCCCAAATTGCTTGATTTGGCTGGTGGCCATCGCCGGCTCCATTTCCGGTACTACCAGTTTCAGGATCAGGCTGATCCATCGCGGAAAGAGAAACACTGTCGACTGACACAAAGGTATGGTTGCCTATGATATCAACGCGGTTACCGCGACCAAAGTATCCTTGAAAGCGTCGCCGAACAGGAAGTTGCACACCACTTCCGAAGCCGAGATCGTGGTTTCCAGGTAAACTGGCAATCAACTTGCGACCCCGACGCTCTCCAGTTGCTGGACTACCGCCTTTATTCCACTGGTTAAAGAATATGCGAGAAAATCGATTATACTCTTTTAGCCAGAAAGTGTCTCCGTATTTCCTATATTGTTCCTCCGGGGACTCACTCGTAAGTGTGGACCACTCCCGACCGCCGTCAAATAGATCGCCTAGAAATAGAATGGAGTCGGGGTTGAGATATTGTTCAATGAGGGAGAAGGATCGACGGAGATATTGGTCTGTGAATTTGACCGTAAGCGTAGATAACGGCCAGGGACGGCCTGGGTATGTATGTGGATCAACGAGTTGCGGATCGGCTATAAACACGACATGATGCGGTGTTGCGTGGGTGGGCTTGAGAGTATGTTAGCTCTTATGTTGCTTAAAATCTCAGAGCTTCCAGTTCCTACCCATTTCTCCCAAGAATCCCAATAGCATTGTGAAACCTGGTCTCGAAAAACTGTCCTTTCACCCCACCATAATGTAAAAATCCATAGCACAGCTAGGAAGTTTGCAACACAAAACGATGCTCGGAGAAAAGATTTCGCCTTTTGCCAGGATATAGTGGGAAAACGTCCGTGTGCGAATCCAGCTCCGGTCTGGTTTTTCGAGTCACGGACGTAGGAATAAGCAGCGTTGCCTGCGCGAGCAACTAGACCACGCGGTTCGTATTGACCGGTTGGGGAATATCGCAAACCAGGACCGCTGCGAAAATTGGAGTAGCTCATATCGAAAAAGCGGAATGAAAAAGATATGAGGAATGGCTGATTGGAAGCATTTAAAGGGGCGTCATTAAGCTGATTGTATGCAGAGGGAGCGAGGGAACTGGAAAGAGCGAAGCTTTCAAACCGAATAAGCAATGCGTTCAATCAAAAAAGAAAAATTAAGTAGGCAAAAGAGCGTCAATGAGGTGTTTCATTTGGTACAACGGGCATCCCAAGAAGAGAAATGTTGTTGGAGAAGTGTCGTTGATGATCAGTCAGTCGAGGTCTCAGACCCCCGGGGCATGTTATGATGTATGTATCCTGTATGTAACGATATTACATCTCAAGGGAGAAAATTGTGCGAACTAAGGTGTATCGTTGTGTAATACGAATACGCGATTGTTCCAGATGCGGCAGAACTAGGCGGTCAGTCTCGCCGCCAAGAATTCGTCTTTGGTCCCACTTTTGAGTGTGGGCGGCGAGGCACAAAAACTTCAAAATAGAATTGGCGATATTCTCCTACATCAAGCACCCCACCCTTTTCTGTTCTGTGAGAGCCGAAAAGGTTGTTACAAGTGGGATCTTTCGAGTTAGACAAATTTGCTATTGTCTTCAAAATGGCTCCTATTTCTATCGCAGACATTGTCTCCGCCCTCCCCTCGGAGGACGAATGGGGTCCTTCAACTCCATCTCAGACTACCCTCGACGGTGTCCCTTATGCACCATTCTCCAAGGGAGACAAGCTCGGTCGCATGGCCGACTGGACCGCTGAAGGCAAAGATCGTGAGCGTGGTGGACGTCAAAACTACAACCGTAACTTCCGTGGTAAGTCCTGACCCCGCCATATCAACATCATCGTGGAATTTTAGCTAATACGGCTACAACAGACCAACAAGTCTATGGTGCCGGAGCATCAAGCCTTTTCGCCGTTCAAGTCGCAGAAGATGAATCCTCCTTCTCCGTCGTCGATAACACTCGTACATCCACAAAGACGAGAGGCTTCGGACGAGGTGGCGGTACCATCTTCCGTGGCCGTGGCCAACGTGGCACACTGCAGCGTGGTGGACGAGCAGGTTTCCAAAGAGTCGGTGCTAGCCGTGGTCAAGATCGTGCCTATGACCAGCGCAGTGGCCGTGGTGGTCGTGGACGTCGTTTCGGATGGAAGGACTACGACAAGCCGCAGCGCAACCGTGACAGCTCCGTCAACATTCGCCCGGACTGGGGTCTCCTCGAGGAAGTTGATTTCAACCGCTTGTCCAAACTTCACCTCGAGTCACCGGATGGAGAGGATCTTGATAGCTATGGTTTCCTTTACACCTATGACCGATCATACGATAAGGCTCCTGTCAAAGGCACCGAGCGCAAGCTGCAATCTCTCGACCGTGCCGCTTACAATGTGACTACATCTTCCGACCCCATCATCCAAGATCTTGCCGAGAAGAATGAGGCGACCGTTTTCGCTACTTCCGACATTCTGTCTATGCTCATGTGCGCTCCTCGCAGTGTCTACTCGTGGGATATCGTCATTGTCAAGCAGGGTAACAAGATCTTCTTCGACAAGCGCGATGGCGCTTCTATTGATTTGGTCACCGTCAACGAGAACGCCGCAGATGCGCCCCTCGAAGCCTCCGAGGCCGGTGGCAAACAAGACTCGATCAACACCCCCGGTGCCTTGGCTTTGGAAGCTACCGTGATCAACCACAACTTCGCCCTCCAGACCGTGATCGAATCCGAAAAGGACAAGGTCGAGTTCCCCAGCCCCAACCCATTCTACAACGCCAGTGAAGAAACCGAACCTCTTGCTTCCAAGGCCTACAAGTACCGACGTTTCGACTTGTCTCTTGAGAAGGATGAGGAACCTCTTAACCTCATCGTCCGTACAGAAGTCGATGCCGTATTGAAGGGCACCACCGGAGCCGACCAGTACATCGTGATCAAGGCCCTTAACGAATTTGACCACAAAGCCCAGGGTGCCGGCGGTGCCCTCGACTGGCGTACCAAGCTCGCTTCTCAACGTGGAGCTGTCGTCGCCACCGAAATGAAGAACAACAGCTGCAAGCTCGCCCGCTGGACCACCCAAGCCATCCTCGCCCAGGCCGACCACATGAAACTCGGTTTCGTATCTCGCAGCAACCCCCGCTCCTCCACTTCTCACGTCATCTTGGGCATCGTAGGCTACAAACCCCGCGATTTCGCTGCTCAGATGAACTTGAACTTAGGTAACGGATGGGGTATTGTCCGCACCATTGTTGACTTGATCCATAGTTTGGATGATGACGAGGACGAGGAGGAAGGCGAGGACAGACTCAAGAAATACGTCTTGGTCAAGGACCCCAACAAGCCTGTTGTACGTTTGTATAGAGTTCCTCAGAACACATTCGAGGAAGAGGAAACTATTACCGAGGAGCCGGAGGAGAAGGCTGAAGAGGAGGAGTAGTTGTCTCACGTATCTACCATTCTGAATCTCCCTTTTCTTTACTGTCGTTTTTTTGAAGATAATGATTACCCGATCGATTCATGAATATAAAAGTATTTCTGATTAGACAGCCAATTTTCTTGCTTCATTTAATTCATTTTTTGAATCACGAAACCCCCTTATCAATTACCTAGATATATAACTCGCCCCTTTTCCTTTGCACCGATGATAAAATACCTACCAGGGCTACCTAGGTACCCAACAGGTTCTTAAAAGCCTTGTACGACAAACGAGCAAGAAAGAAAAGATAGACACTTAAATCTATACAAGAGAATGGTAAAAAAAACCTATTTTTTTTTGATGAAGGTAAAAATAACGGAAGTCAAGGGTATATAATTTGGTAATTCATAGGCCTCCAAAATCTTCATGGAAAAATGGCAGCATTCGTGTCTTCATTAATCAGTTGATATAGGAGAAAAGGTCAAGGAGATCTGGAAAGAAAATCGAAAAGGAATAGACGAGAAAAGGGGATCATCGATACAAAGCATCGTCCCCAATTTTCGATGGCGGACTTCCATGATACAACTTTGCGCCCAAGACATTCTGCAAACAATCTCTCAACTCGAAATCCTCAATCACAGCGCCGAAACCATAACATCGAATCTTGGCCGTTAACGTCTCAACGATTGTCTTGATGTTATCTTTGTTTAGGGATTGATATTGTTCGTGATTTTTGAGAGATTGCAGGATCATTATTGGTGTGACCTGGCCATCTGTGATGAGTTGTTTGCTCAGATTGAGCAGTTTCTCAAGATTGGGGAGCGGTAATTCATAAGTTTGATGAGGGTATTGATTCCCCTCAGGCACGTTTTCGATATGACTCGGCGGCGGACACGAAGCCATCAGAGCATGCCCCGAGAAGAAAGCATCTCGTTCGACGTCCTTGTGCGCTTCGCGACAGAGGTACTCCGTATGTACGCGACAGGGCGCTTCTAATTGCAGGATGAAATCAACACCTAATTGTGGATCCTCGTCGAATATGCCGGGTACCGCAGGTATTTCTGTCTCTTTTTCCGTGTGGCCTGAATAGTCGAGATCGCTCATATTCCCACCGGTCTGGAACGTGGTGCCGATGACTGGCATGTTCCCTCCTGGCCCTGCGTGTGAACCGGATCGCTCATCACCATCTCCTGCGCTGTGCGGCGAACTGAACGTTGACGGCGGCGTGGTTAAGAATGGAGGCTGAGACTGGAACCCAGCTGATTGCGAGGCTATCGAGCTCGTCCCGACTGTGTATGAGCCCGCGGGTGGCATGTTGATCGTTTCGGGTGTCTCGAGTTCAACCTGAGGTTGAACGGGGATTCCGCACTCTTTCAATATCCCCATCAATCGACTATTTTCCGTCCGGAGGCTTTGTATTATTTCCTGTTGTTGCTGGATTTTTTGATTGGCGGCATTGATGTCGACGCTGTATACTTCTCGTAGTCTGGAAAGTTCGGATTCGAGGGATCGGATGTACTGTTCTTTTCGTTCACGATGTGTTCTGTATAAGATGCCATAAGAATGAATCCAATCAATTCTATTTGTATATCTCACCTCTGGGCTTGTCGATTAAGTTCTTGTCTCCGGGTCAGAGCGGGCTTGGAATCTGGTTTCGGTCCACGACGTTTTGCTGGCTGTCCATCTCCTACGCATCCAAAGCCCGAATCAGCAAAACCATGTAATTCGTTTGTCCAAATTACAAACCTTTTGTCTTTTTCGTTCCGGCACCAAGCGCTTTCAAAAATCCATTGATTTTGTTCGGTTCCGGAGCGGGGGCATCTGTTGCACGGAGCGATTCATTCTTTGATTAGTTTACGGATACACCGGCGCATTATGGAAGATAGAATGAAATTCGCACCGTATTGAGCGTAGGGATTATTATATCCCATGCCGCCAGTATGATCGCCGTTGGGATAGCCTGACATGGCGGCGAATCGTAGGTGCGAGGACTGTATATAAGATCGATTCGAGTAAGGTTTCTGGGTCGAACGGACAGAGCCCAGATGTTGTAGATCTTAGGTATACGTATTAAGCTGATTAACTTTGGGTGGCGGATTAGGGCGCAATCGAACGATAGAGTAATGCAGAAAGAAAGGTCCGGATCGACGTCGTAAAGAAAATCCGGATCGCTTGTGAAATGTTCAGAATATAGCGAGGTGAATCGGAAGCTGGAGAAGAAGAAGAGAAGGAAGAAACGGCGCGGTCAAAGTGTTAATCAAGAGTCCAAAAAAGGCTCAAGTTCAACGGTGGCGGAGAAGCCCGTGAGGCTGAGGCTGTGATTCGCGAATGGGTCCAATTCCACACGGAATGCTTCAAATAGTTTATCTTCTTTTTCGATAGTATCACAGCCAATTTTCTTTATCAATCAATCAATCCATAAAACAAAAGAGACTGGACGAAGTAGTACATCAATATCTACTTGGTGGACATGGCAAGACCCCCTTCGTAGTCGATGGATCGTCGAATAGTCCCTACTTGCTACATGCTTCTACTGCGTTACACAACTGTCCATATACATATGCGTCTCTAAGAGGTTTGAGCCTTTTATGGTCCATATGATATGTCAAATCTCCCATCGCCGATTGCTACTATTCGGTCAGCCGATCCAACTTTCCTCCGTGCATCATTCCCAACGTCTTTCCTTTGTCTCGATTGTTGCTCAACTCAACTGTTCAACATATCGACACAACACGAGTCTCTATCTGGTGTTATCGACTGACGAATTGATTGGCTGTTGATTCAACTGAGGGGGTTTCATTCATAAATCAACAACGGTGGGCTCATTGTAGTATCTGCGATGACCACAGGGCTGTCTACCAGCTAATCACTACATACTCATGGTACGTATACAATGCAACTGATTCAATCTATTGTCGTACGTATATCCGGTTCATGACTCGCCATTTTGAGACAGTTGTAGGCTTCCGCAGCCTCTGATGCTCATGGATAAGCTTCATTTTTGCTTCACAGGTGACATTTCAGTTTTTACTCGGGCGCTGTTTACGAATGTCAACAATCTTACACATCTTGAGGGCATCGACTACTACTCAGCACTCTGATGTTTATTTAATGAGTATGGGTCGATTTTAAACGTTTTAAATCTGTTATCTGCCATCGGCGAATTGTCCTCCTATTAGGTCTCTTTCACTACTGCGGCTTTAGCATCTTCCATGCTGTCAACTACCACGGACAGTTGGGCAATGATGAATGAACACCAGGTGTGCTGGATGATTGAAATAAGGCGGAAAATAAATCTTGGGATGATGTATAGAGTCTCTCATGACATATGTGGTCAAGAATGCACCCCTGGTATCCCGAGGTTTACGGCTGTCTCTTCCAAAATTCCAAATGAAAACGGAGTCACGGCAAAAGGAGAATACCTAAAGAGGCCAAACTTAGAAGCGTCCATAACAAGGCGAATGCGCGCGCATTGTTGGAAAAGCATCAAAATTAGAACTGGATTCTAACAAGTCGAGTAGAGCTGCTTAGTAGCAGATGTGAATCAGAATCTGTCTGCTACATAAATCAAGCAGAAACACCGTCCGTCCTCTCTTCCGTTCCTTTCTTAACACCCATAAGCAGATTAGAAAAAATTGAATCCAGAATGCCTAGATCTTACACGACAAATACAGACATCTCGCGAAATGGCCAGGCCTTCTTCGATTCTAGTTCCTAGCACCAGTTGATGAAGCTGAAAATCAATACACTTCAAAGTGGGTATGCACATCCAGAAACAGCCCAAGAAGTGGTATCATATAACTAGAGTCAGCAAGACGGTGCACCAGAAAGTTTATATTTAATAGCATTATTAGACGCTGCAACCGTACGATAAGTCATATTATTAATCAGATCGATGAATATGAGACTGTCTTCGGTTTCCTCGAATTCGAGGACTTAAACTTTTAGACATCGCGAAAGTGGGAGCTAAAGCGATCTAACCAAGAACCTGATATCTCGCTATTTCTCCTGTGTTTCCAATTTTTAACAGTTAAATGTGTCCGGTGAAGGAGTGTGCCATGGTTTCTTTAGTCTTTCCTGATCCCACACGTGCCATTTGAAACCTTAAAACCCAGCTCACGAAGATGCAGGGTGCTTCGTGCTGCTCACTGTGGTATAGCAGTTAAGAACCGAGCACCAGAATTGATATACCAGTACATTCGTCTATATTTGCAAGAGTTCTATGAATAGCGTATGTGTCAGTGATTTCTACGTTCTCGTGCTGGTAGAGTTTAAATGAAGAGTTCATTTCTTAATCCGCTACACAAGGCATCAATCAGCCTTGAAGGTCATTGCTACGCAGATTTTGCCTGCTTGGTGTCATACTCTCGGGATGAGAGAAGACAATGGTATTAATAAATGTTAAAAAAAAAAGAAAACAGAAGAGCCAAGTATTTGCCTTGATCAAATTGGTATATATAGGAATATGGATAAAGATAATAATAATACAGGTAGAGGTTGAGAAAGAAATTGAGAAATTACAGGTAGAGATAGGTATAAAAAACAAACAGAAGAAAATGAGGAAGAGAACCAGAAAGATATAAAGATGAGGATAAAATTAGAGAGAGAGAGAGAGAGAGAGAAGGATGGAAATATGCTGTCCAGCAGGACATGGAGCCATGTCGGGTGCAGTGAATGCTTGATCCTTCTTGTTGGGGTGATGGTAAATGTTGGAGTTTGCCAATCATTTAGTCGCAAGCCTAGGACACCATTGAAGGGATGGCAGGTGTAATCCTTCAAGACTTAGTCATCGGCCCTGACAGTTCAATGTGCCTCTCGAGCTTCGGCCAACTCATCTAACTGCTGTACGATAGTTTGCAGAATGTATGCCGCTTTATGTACTCCCTTACCAACACCATAAGCAGAAGCCAGAGCGCCTGGAAGTTTGACACCGAGCTTGATGCGATCCCAGCGATCCTTATCAGCCTGCTTTATGACATGAAAGTATTTCCCAGTGAGTTTCCTGAGGTCTTCGAAGTATTTATGCAACTTTTCAGTTACCTCAGTGTTCCTCTTTGCCCGTTCGGCCCGTGGCAACACTATCCTTGTTGTGATAGGGTTGTTGTTTGTATCCGTGATAACTTTTTCGAAGGCAGAATTATCTGTGTTTAACACAGTGGACGATAACTCTTTAGCCATCTTCCGTGCAAGGCGTTCGACTTCTTTGGGGCCGTCCTCGATCATTTTTTTGATTGCTTATTGGTAGACGTGGAGGCAAGCGGCCATGCTCTTGGACGAAGCTCCGTCATATCTTTTATCAGCTTAAGCAGCTCATCATTGAACTCCACAAATTCCTGTGACAACTCTGCTGCCTGGGATTGGTCTAAATGCAGAGTGGATGCGAGTTGGTCACATAGATCAATGTTTGCTATGTACCAATCAGGCTTGGAGGACCCCATACTCCGGGAAGGAGGTGTTGCATTTTCATCGAGAAGAGGTAGAGTTAAATTGCTCATTCTGTAATGGCCTTCACAACAGAGGCGTTGTTCAACATCCAGTAAACCGGTTCAAGAGAGGTTGTCCAAAGTTTTGATGATAGTAATGAAAAATAGTTCATGAGCTTCATCGACTGGCAGTCGATCAACATCTTTTTATAGCCATAGTTGAACATTGACTCAGATAGCATTTGACTCTTCATCTACGACAGTATTCGATAGACTCGTTCAGCGAATATGAGTCTTGAGGGTTATCGTAATGCCACCTCGTTTCTTGTTGATCGATTGCGTGTGAAATAGAAAGCTGTGATTGAACTATTTGTCAAATAGCTCCGGTTTACCACGTCATACCACAGTCTTTCTAGGTAAAAGTAGGTGTATTTTGTAGTCATCTACTATCCCCATTGGGTTTTACAGGGTCATATCTCATATAGGGCCGATGACTGGACATCAATAGTTACATTCAATCTCGAGATGAACGCCTGTACTCAGTGATATCTGACTCAAAACTGTGAGTCTCTGATTTGAGTATTGGCTAGACAAGTCGAGGATTCATAATGTTGGAAATGCTCTATATGTGTCATACTTCTGAAGAATAATTCTTCCAATGGTTCCGGAAAACTGTGGATGGGATCAGAAGACCGGTATAGTTGACTTTGTACGCTTTTCGGCAAAGCAACGGCTATAAACAAGCCTCAGAAAGGGATTTTTTTCAAGTTTTAACTAAACCACATGGTACGTTCTGGTTACAGTCTCTAGATGGTGGCCACAATACAAGGGATGACGTGCCATAATAGACCTGAATCGACATAGGTTACACCCAGTTCACATTAATAATGCTATTGCGGCCGCCTTCTTATCTAATTTATTGCTTGTATTAGGGCTCCAAGTACTGTAAATATCATGAACCACGTTACACTTTGTTATATGGCTGGATTAATCCTGGGTAAACGCCTTCCTAGTTTTCGTTGAAAAGCAAGATCAGAACCATACCGTAAAAAATGACTCTTAAAACCATCACAAGCGTTGCAGCTGATGATTATAGGAGTCATAATTCCGATCTGGTGAAAGCTCAACATCCATAGTTGGAATCCGAGACTGGAGGGCAACATTGCAGAGGATTGATATGTTAGGGACAGAATTTCCCGAGGAATATGAGAAATGACTTGCCATATGTGATCAGATTGCCAACACCTGCTTGAGTATGTAAAGGTTCAGCTTCGTTGTCCTACCTCAAGGATGAAAGGAGTGGTGAAATACATTACTAAACTCGGTCGATGGATGACCGCAATCACCAATGGTCTCAACAGGCGTAACGGGATTAAACAATAAACGGACTCAGTGTTACTACGGTTATTCAAATAAAAACAACTAATCACCGAAAGACAAACCACCAGACTTTTGCTTTGCAAATAATGACAATCACAACTGGAAAGTTCTCGTATTGGCTAAGATACATATGCAGTCACCCTTTGTGAAAGCTCTTGAGACGAAATCTGAATATATATTAGTAATGTGATTTCAAGCGATAATAGGCGAGGAACGAGTAGATTTGTTTATTCTCATCCGATCCATGATCTCAATCATTTGCCAAAATCCATTGATCCCATGTGCCATGTTTAGGAGGAACCCGGCATGTTCGAAATTTCCTATCCGAGTCCGGGATGGTCGTCTGGCATTGCACTTCGCCTGATAACTCAAGTGCAGAATACGATTCATATTAAACGAAATGGTGATATTGAAGTAGTGCATGTTGAATGCACGGAAACTATCTATCCTATTCCCAACTAGGCTGTCTACATATGTACCATGTACGAGCAATGAGTCACAAGGTAGCAACAAACCGGTACCGACTCACTCCTTGCATCTTCATTCCCTTCATCGGATTGACTGCCATATGGAAAAGTAATAGTGATCCCGCTGTTCCGACGAACATGGAAGTTGGTGATAATTGGTGACATAATAATGTACATAACTATTGGTCCAGTGAAGGGTTGAATGGGCCATGCTCAGGTTTTGTGAAACATGCACTGTTGCTGTTACATAAGCTTGTTTCAGAGATAAACGGTGAAGAGATGGTACATATGGATCGATTTGTAGCCAATCGTCTACATACCGAGGTACTGCCAATGACTCAATGTTGTGTTGACTAGAAAGGCATAAGCCATAACTGAGTATAATAACTAGGTGATTATGGAAGTCTTCGATCCCCAACGTTAATCACAAACAGCACTCTTTTCAACCGACACCGGTGGCTATGTATGATCAACATGATAAACTTTATAATATTACGAAGAATGATTTCTCCTCTTGCTCAGGCAAAAGATATCTTATGGATTTTAGTAGGCGATTCGCTAATAATCGTGAAAAGCCATTCCCGGTATCAATCCTGCACCGTCATCATTTCCCCTACAGTATACGTTAGACGAGCTAAAATTAAAACCATGATGTTGGCTTACCTAGCTCTATCTGTGGCTCCTACTCAGATAATTTCCGCAGCCAGACAGAAAGCGCAGATTGCTCTCGAACCATCGTGCATGTGGCGATGTGTGTTTTTGGGTTCTGAGATGACTTCTATCAACCCACAACTTCCAATTGCCTTGATTTACTTCAAGTCTATAAGACAATCTCAGATGGCGTTGTATTAGTCTACCTCCAACGGCTATACTAATGCAAGTCACAATCACACTGCCCAAAGCTGACGCAGACTACTAACATTTTCCATGTTTCTCATTCGATGCGTGCGCATTATCTGAGTTGCGTTTCTTTTCTTGCATGACACTTTCTGAAATATGAAGATATCTGAATATCGTATTCAACTTTAAATAAGAGGCACCAGGCATTTTCAGGATCTACAATCTAGCTATGGCAGCTAGCCCCGTGTTAAAGCAATTGTGCCGGATATCACGTCCATGCTTTCACTAATTGGGGAAAAAAACAATATAACCACGGAGTTTCTACTGTATTGTTAAACCGGCCACATGCCCCCGATACCCGGTCGCACAAGTTCATGTCTTCACTGACTCTTCAGCCGTAAGAAGGTTCATCCCTCCAGGGCCCATAAAATACAAAAAGATGAATTGTCAGCGGCGCGGCCCGGTTTTGCAGTTAGATTGTACAATGTGAATTTCAACCTTGGAAACTACTAATCAATCAGTACGAGTGCCTGTTATATATAAAAGTACGTAATCAGGTTGTCTGCACCTGCAGATCCTTGGGACTATCCAATTTATCCAATAGGTCAGTCGGGCCGTGATGTGCGAACTCATACCCTTCTTCACCCAAACATGCAGGCGGCACCTCGAGTATAATTGGTGGAATGCACCTTCGACACATCGAATGGCGCCTTTGCCGCAGCACGAGATGCCGCAGCATTGATGAAAATATTCTTTTTAAAAGTAGTTCAATCGTAATTTCTGCTTAATGCGTGCAGTTGAGAAGATAATACCCGACCTGGAGCTAAAATAAAATGTGAGTTCTGAGAAGAATGCTGCATGTGTACGTATGTGTTGAGGAGAATGATTGCAAATCCCATATACCAATCCTGCAAATTGGGGCTGTATACCTGTAGCTAACAACTTCGCTTTGCTTTGGCGCAGGAAGTTGGGAAATCCAGCATAGGAAACACCACAACAGCTGCTTTATTCCCAAATTTCTTGTTGGTTCCCATGTATCTTGCATCTTGACATTGATGCAGTTACCTGACTGAGAGTTAGTTTGCTTGGCCATGTAGGTGTAGAGGAACGAAGGAATTGATTGCATGTTTTATTCCCGGAGTTTCTTTGGGCTCTTGCATATCTATCTTGCATATCGATTTCATATAAATTCAAAAGTCGAATTAAAAACCGGACGAGAATATGCAGCCATTGAACTGGTAGCGCTTTAGGTGTAGTTTAAAAAGGAGGATGTTTCTCACAAGACATGGGCTATACTCTTTCTATACGGTCAAGAACCGACGTTGATTCAATTGCCCGGCATATTATATTTCGCGTATCTAGCCAGGCATCCCTCTGGCATTTGCTCTAGAGAAACTCCGGAAAATAAAGCCGGCCATGAATTGGCTCGATCGTTTCTGTTTCCTTGCGGAGCTTGACGATCCCAAGTCACACTCGGAACTTCAAAAGAATACCGTCGTGGGCATGATAACGCTGTCTGCCTTCACAGCTCCGTTTTCTTCCCATCTCCTGTTCCCTTCTCTCGACGCTCTCGTTGATCATTTCCATACCACTACTACGAAAGTAGCACTTACCACAACGGTCTTTCTACTTGGTTTAGCCGTAGCACCTCTTTGGTGGAGCCTCCTGAGCCAGCAGTATGGACGTCGACCAATACTGGTTTTCAGCTTCTTGGTGTCGGCGTTGGCGGTCATCATTTGTGCCGTATCAAGTTCTCTGCCTTTGGTCACTGGCTTTCGATTTCTGGAGGCGGTATGTTGCTCGTCAGCTCAGAGTGTCGGTGCGGGCGTGATCAGTGACATCTACATCCCGACTCAGCGCGGTACAGCTTTGAGTTGGTTTTGGCTTAGGACCCTCGCAGGATCCATAGTTGCTCCTATCATTGGCGGTAGTCTCCAGGAGTGGTTTACCTGGCAAGCAAATCTATATTGCTCGGCTATTTTGACGTTCTCTGCTGCCATGCTCACCCTTGTGTTCGTGCCCGAAACGCTTGTCAAAATCAGTCCTACAGACTATCCCGAACACAGGCCGGACATGAAATCAGTTTGGACCAGAGTAATGCGCGATGCAGGAGGTTCATTACAGGGTTTGAAATATGTTCTGAACCCATCGATCTTGTTCTGCATGTCGTATGTCAGTATATGCTTCGCTACCTTATATTGTATTACCACCACTCTCCCGTATGCTTACTCTGGGCCACCCTACAACTTCTCAGCCATTGAAGTTGGCCTTTGCTACATAAGCAACTGTCTTGGCTTCGCAATCGGCACTTTTGTTGGTGGCAGGCTCAGTGATCATAAGCTACGCCAATATCAGGCTACTCACGATGGCAAATCCGATCCTTCGGCACGTCTCTCCATTGTTTGGTTTGGTGCACCCTTTGTGCCAATTGGCTTGATTCTTTATGGCTGGTTGATTGAAGCAAAATGCTATTGGATATTTCCACTTGCGGGAATGTTTCTTTTTAGCCTAGGTCTGATGCTTGTTACTTCGACGATTACGCCCTATTTGGTAGATGTCGTGCCTGGTGCTGGGGTGTCTGTTGTGGCGAACTTGAACCTGATGCGTAATACCCTCGCGGCTGTCGGAACCGTTGTGTCTCCAGTAGCAGCCGAAAAACTTGGTTTCGGACGGTTGATGACTATCTTAGCCGTTCTATGTGTACTAGGGACTGGCTTTGTGGGAATTGTTTTCTGGCGGGGCGCAACTTGGAAGGCCGAAGAAACTCATGAAGATATTGTGTAAAGACTTCGAACCGTTTTCCAGTCATGGAAGAAAGGCGTAATACACAAGTCTCACGTCAAGGTCCTTGCTAGTTGACTATTATAGCCTTTCGACTTGTTTTTGATTATACATACTTGCAACATTGTGTTACCCTTTTATTTACTGGGATATCAATCGATAGATATAGACAGACCCGTGGACGTTTTGATCACTCTGTTGAGTGTAAATATATACTTCGTGGCTATAAGAATGGCTTGTCTGTTCATCTATGTTAGGGTTAAATTTATTTAAAGTTGATTAATTCATTCTAGTCGGAAATCCATCGAAAAACTACACCAAACGCTGGACTTATTAGGGTTAGGAAACGGCTAGCCCTAGCTATACTCGTAGCCTATGTTCCTAACCCGGCCTCTACTACGTAGAACTAATGCAACCAAGACTAAAACAATCTCAAGATGCTTGTAAGTTCTAAACAATTGCCACAACTACGGCTGCCAATCATGATGGACTTCCTTTGCAGTTGAGCTTTGATGTGAAACCTAGGTCTAAGGCAAGCTACTGCATTTTGAAGACGTGATTTATGAAATGACCCGATGCAGTAGGTAGTATTGCTGGAGGGAATTTCGTGATGCACTGAAGATCGCCTTGCGTGGAGGCAACTGTAAAAGTCGAAGGTGTCCTTGCCAGCCTCCTGTGACTTCGAGATAGATGAGTGCACGCACAGAATTCTCGAAATATTAAGACAAAATCATGATAGATCTAGTCTGGGGTAAGATCGTGAGAATCTCATTAATCCGTCGTAGTATGCTCGTGCCGAATGTTCGACTGTGGCGGGCAAAACATGATATCTCATGGATGGATAAAACTAATTAGTAGATGAATCCCAGTAGGTATTCTTCTATATTTGCCAACCCAAGCCTCTAACAGATCGAGTACGGAGTATATTATGTCCTTTTAGGTCACAAATTCGGATGTCAAGGACTACGTGATAAGGGTAAGTGAGACGATAAATCCCAGGCATTTCTCGCCGAACTCAAGACATTGAAATGCTTACTTGCGATTTTTGGCATACCCAAAAAACAGCCACATTGAATAAACTAGGAATCTAAAACCTAAAATCCCAAAACTGTGCTGGTTAAATGAGAAAATAGCAATCGCAAATGCCGTCGAAATAAAAACAGGATTAACCATGGGACTTTACGTGACATCTATCCTGACGAGGTCGGAAAATTTGTTACTACAATCCCTTACCTGAGCATTATCTGTAGATCATTGAGCAGACTTTTACAGTATGTCTTTGACAGCAGTCTAGGTATTCCGCTTCTCGAAGTCGTGACCGGAGCCACTTTTCTCTTATGTACATTTTAGCATAGTAAGTGGGTGCAAGTAACATGGCTGTGGTAAGTTGATTGCCTAATTTATCTTAGCACGTAGTACTGTATACACGAATAATCTTGTATGGACGCTTAAATACCCAGACTATGGAGTGCTAATACCTTTGGTTGCAACCTTGGAATTCTAAAATAACTATAGAGTTCATCTTGAAAATCGTTGCCACTTCTGCCTTGAAGAATCAGATTATCTGTGAATCTATTCACGGCATGGCGTATGCGAACCTTCTTAGCCATCTAAAGCTTATTGTATGACTTGGATGATTTGTCTGTGTATCATACCCGTGCTAGGTAGTTAATCCGCGATATTCCAAAGTTTACAAGCATAACAACCTCCGACAAATGAGTTGTGCACATACTAGGGCAAATTCGGGCTAGCTAATCGGGCTTCTGTTGGATGAGATGACATCCCGAGAATCTACAACGAATGTCCGTTAGCATTCCATAGCGGTCTAACTGCCAATAGTTTAGCAACAAATAGCTTTAGTGTTTTATGCATAAAAATGATCAAGATGTATGTCGGAATCCGTGGCTCACTGTACATTGCCGATGATTGGCTTGTTGACAGCTTTATGCAGTGTTGAACTAGGGTCGGAGTCACAAATTAGGGCTTTTAGGGTTACTGTTTGTCAGAGTATGTGCTATCCTCCGAATAGCTGATGCCAGTGCTACAAACATCCCAGTCATACTACACTATGCACGGAGTATGATACACTACGCAGTGTGCATTTGCGACTTAATTACATGTGCTGGTCCTAAATACACTCCATGATAGGCTAGACGAATCAAGCGGCTGGGTCCAATGCAAGTGAAACTATCGATTATTGATTAACACGATGCATGGCCTGTTTGTCTAAACACTCTAATTTAGTCTATGGCCCCCTTTAGTGGTCTTTATAACGTTCTTAAAATGTAGAAGTTCTGCATTGCGAACCCCTCGGCATCCTCCCTCATCTTTCTCTCCTCGGATTTCATACGACATCGTGTCAGACACTATGGATGATACTACGAACAGACGACTATCAGAGCTCTCAGAGCTTTCTGGTAAGGGCAGAGATATGAAACATGTCATAGACCGAGATCAAGAGTCTGCCTCGCCAGTCGACGAAAAAGTCGTTTACCCAAGCGCTCTGAAAGCGAGTATCATCGTTTCGGGATTGTTCCTCGCGTCGTTCCTTGTCGCCCTCGACCAGACTATTATCAGTACCGCCATTCCAAAAATCACGGATCAGTTCAAATCTGTCACCGATGTTGGTTGGTATGGAAGCGCCTATTTCTTGACTTCTACCGGTTTGCAGCCCACTTTTGGTCGTATCTACAAGATTTTCAATGTGAGTTATTAGGGAAACAATCCTAAGTCTATCACAAGGTAAAGAGAGCTCACATCCAACTTCCATAGATCAAATGGTCCTTTCTGACGGCAATTCTTGTGTTTGAGGTGGGATCGTTGATGTGTGCCGTTGCGCCAAACAGCCCTACCCTTGTTGGCGGCCGAGCCGTTGCTGGTTGCGGTGTCGCAGGTATTTTCTCTGGTGCTCTGGTCATTATTTCTCGTACTGGTAAGTCATATATATCGTGTTATTTATGGTGTTTCTCGTACTCATATCTAGCTGTTTAGTGCCTTTGCGCAAGCGACCTATGGTGCTCGGCTTGTTCGGTGCTGTTTGGGGTATTGCATCTGTCGCTGGTCCATTACTCGGTGGTGCTTTCACTGACGGCGTAACTTGGAGATGGTGTTTCTATATCAAGTAAGTTATCTACCTCAATTCTTTTGTCAGTAAATTTCTAATGAAACCCTTTCAATAGCTTGCCCATCGGTGGTCTCTCTGTCGGAATTATCGCCCTGATCCTCCACATTCCTCCACGAGCAGACGAGAATAGCCATCAAACCAAGCTACAAAAGGTCATGGATCTAGATCTTATCGGGTTCGGTTTACTCCTGTCGGCTGTTGTGTGTTTGTTGCTTGCCCTTCAATGGGGTGGTAACACCTATGCATGGAACAGTTCACATATTATCGGTCTCATCGTTGGCGCCGTCCTTATTGCGTGTATATTCGCATTTTCCCAATGGAGGCTAGGCGACAAAGCGACCCTTCCGCCTCGTATTCTCAAAATCCGAACTATTTGGGCATGCTGTTTGTTTATTGTGACATTCAATGGTGCATTCTTGCTTCTGATGTACTACTTGCCTATCTATTTCCAGTCTGTGAAGGGCGATTCTGCAACAAAGTCCGGTATTGATCTACTACCTATCCTCTTAGGTGTCGTCGTCTTCTCCATTCTGAGCGGTGGTCTCATCACTACATTCGGATTCTACGGTCCTTTCATCATTGGCAGCTCCATCGTCTTTGCCGTCGGTTGCGGTCTTCTCACAACCTTCACCACCTCATCAGGAAGCGATAAATGGATTGGTTATCAGGTGCTAGCTGGTGCCGGCCAAGGTGCTGGTTTCCAGATTCCCATGACGGCCATGCAGACAGTGTTGGGTCCGGCGGATATTCCTTTCGGCTCGGCCATAATCATGTTCTTCCAGAGTCTTGGAGGCGCAATTTTCATCTCCGTCGGTCAATCTGTTTTCCAGAATGGATTGAAGAGCTACCTCACATCCCACGCACCAGATATTGATCCAGCCGTTATTATCAGTGCAGGTGCAACAGAAGTCGAGTCCGCTCTCCGACAACTCGGAAAGCTCAACGAACTGCCCATCGTTAAAGAAGCGTACATGTCTGGACTCGTCAACTCCTACAGAGCTGCTTTGGCGCTTGCATGCCTTGGTTTCGTCGCGGGTCTATTCGTTGAGTGGAGGAAAGTCAAGAAGGACAACGAAGGTGGTGAGCCAGCTATCGCACTTGGTTAAGTGGATTACTCAAATCTAGCGGACCATTGTTGCTACATACTTCTCTGAATCAAGTCAGAAAATTATACCATCGGTACTTTTCTTACGTTGACATTGATTTGCTTTCTAGTTTCTCTCTGTTGTGTATGATGTTGCTCATGACATTTCCAGGCGTTCAGGAGTATCTTTTCGCTATAAGGTCATATTCTCATACTACGATTTTGACATATTGGGCATTATTCTCCGAGCACTTTGTTTAGTCTATATAGAAGAAATGATATATAGCATTGCAGATGCCATCTTCTCCATGCTGTTTCTATCCCCGCATGCCTCCACATGTCAGCTCAATTTAAAACTACGTACGCCACAATTTGTCAAGTATCGTCAACAAACACGTTGAAGACCTCCTGCGACGAAGCCATAAAGCTAAAATCATACTTGCTATTTGCGATTTCATCCCTTTTGCACACTTCAGAACTTCAGCAGAGCCGGACACCGATGATTGGTAGTCGGGCTCCGACTATGCAACTTTAGACTAACAACAGCATCATAGATATAGTTCGATATTTCTTTGATCGCGTAAAAGACTTAACAATTACGCAAAGCATACATACATACTACAACTCAAACAAAATGACCCAAACATTCCTCGTTACCGGCGCCACTGGCTACCAAGGCGGAGCCACTATCCGTTACCTTCTTACAAAGGGCGCAACTGTCCACGCCCTTGTCCGTAACCCTGACTCCCCAGCCGCTCAGAAGCTCAATCAAAAGGGCGTCATTATATTCAAGGGCGACTTTGATGATGTTGAAGCCATCAAGGCGGCCACGAAAGGCGTCGATGGCGTCTTCCAGAATCTCAGCCCTACATGGCCCGCCGAACAACAAATCCAACAAGCTAAAAACTTCGTCAATGCAGCTCTCGAAGCGGGGACCGTGAAGTCATATGTTGTCTCTACTGCATTCTATTGCTCAGATCCTGCGATCTGGGGAGACTATGACCCCAGTCACGGACTTCACATCTACTACACAACAAAGTCTGCAGTGGAGGACGTCGTCAAGCAGGCCGGATTCCCAAGTTATACCATCCTGCGACCAGCTTGGTTATATCAGAACTATCTAGTCCCACAATCAGGATACCATTTCCCTGAACTATCCACTGAGGGAGTTTTGGCGCATGTCTACGAGCCGAACACTAGGATGCCACATTTCGATGCCGACAATGTGGGACAGTTCGCCGCCGCGGCGCTGACGGAACCGGAGAAGTTCAACGGGCACGAGATTGAACTTGGTAATGAGAACTTGACACTGAAGGAGACGAGGGACTTGCTTAGCAAGGCTGCTGGAGTTGATATCAAGACACGTATTAGAAGCAAGGAGGAGGTGATTGAATTGGGCTTCAAGGTTGGCACGTTAATTTTCCAACAACTTGCCAATGAGAAAGATCTCAGTATTGATGGAAAGGCCTTGGAGGAGAAGTATGGCATTCTGTTCAACAACTTTGGAGATGTTATGGTAAGAGAGAAGGAGGATCTGTTGAGATCTATTCCAGGGGCTAAATAAGACGCAAAATTGGTGAAAATTCCTGGATGTATGAGATTCCGTAGAAATGCAGTTCACGATACTAATTGACTTTTTGAAGTAGCAGAAAACCCGAAATAAAATTGTTTCACAATTCTTGTGCTGTAGATCATTTAGATCAACCCATTTCACCCTCCTTGATTTCATCGACTTTTAGCAGTATACGAGCTAATCCCTATCAGGAAATTAGGGCCATCCAACATATCGAAACACATGAATATCTATACAACGAAGGAAGAACGTATCTAAAAATATATAAATCAACAATGCTATGCAGTACTCAAAACAGAAATCAAAGTAGTAAAATAAAAAAATGATTATGTAAAGAGTGTCGCTTTATCTCGAATAAAGCCTTTGTCAATTGCCGCCTTCCGCTCTAGCCTTCATTGCTGACAACCTGCTGAGATGCCTTTCCACATCCTCTTGAACTTTTGATTTAACAATCTTATGTGTTTGATTGACTGGAAATTCGAGGAGTCCAAGTTCTTTCAACGACGCCAGTCCGCCTAGAGCATAATCCTTGCCGAAGACGCTGCGAACATGCTCCTTGATTTGCTCATGAGTTTTGCCATTATATGAACCGAGGACCGCGAAAGGCTCGTGACCGACGACAGGGTGCGTGATCGGGACCACTATTGTCTAAAGACTTAAGTTAGGATCTTGGACGCTTCGTGCAGCTAGTAAGAAATTTATAGTGCTTGCTTACCTGTGATCCCGTGAATGCCGCAATGGAGCTCTCAAGTGCCGCAGGCATGATACCAACACCGCCGCGCTTGATCATATCCTTCCGTCGACCGAGAATCGATACTAAACCGTCCTCATTTACCATTGCCACATCTCCAGTATTGAACCAACGCACGCCATGATCATCGTAGAATGATGTTTCCGATCTCCCTCCGAAGTAGTGCTTGATCAGACTTCCGCTCGTGACATGTAGCTCTCCGAGTTGGCCTTTCTTGATGACAGTATTCTTATCCGTGTCCCAGACGCGGATAGTAGCTCCTGGTGCGACAACACCAATAGGGCAGATTTCACCGAAGAATGGAATGCTGGATATTGGCGTCTCGAAGAAGGGCCACATGAATGAACCACCACCCTCAGTCATCCCATGGTTAACGCATACCTGCGCCTTGGGGAAAATAGAAGCAGTCTTGAGCAGTAAGCCCTTGGTAATGGCATCTCCACCGACTTGAATCCTCCTGACGGAGCTCACGTCGACAGGGTTTGTGGCGAGTTCCACTGCCATTTCGTGAACCATTGGTGGTGTCAAGACAATAAAAGTAACCTTTAACTTGGTAATGGCATCGAGAGCGTCCTTGACGTTGAATTCCTGCCCAGTCATGACAACTGCGCCTCCAGCTTTCCATGTCTGCATTGTCTGCGCCGGGGCAATTCCGCGTGAGTTATGCGGCTGTTGGAGAGCGAAGGTACCCGTTTCTGCGTCGACGAGCCATGACTGAGAGTGAAGCATGTGCGACATGTTTGAGATGCGCATTGGGCAACCTTTAGGAATACCAGATGTGCCGGATGTGAACATGATGGAGTGAATACGTGTGGGGTTGTCGTTGCGAGCGGCTGCGACAAGGGCTTCTTCGTCAGTAGGGCATTTCATTGCCTCGTGCACCAAGTCTGAAAGTGGCTTCCAGTTTCTTGATCTCAAGGAGGAGAGACAGAGTGTAAGTGGCTGTGGTAGGCTAAGTTCCGAGATTGCGACGTCGACGGATTTGCCAGTAATTGCGTCAGGGGCAACTACAATTTGCGGCTTGAGGGTCTGGATCGTAGCCTTAAGAGTGGTGAAGCCGGAGATATCGAGCATCTCAGGGTCCAGGCTAATGTAGGTAATGCGCAGCAGGATGCAAGCCCAAAGGAGCAGAGTGTATTCTCCGCCATTGGGAATGAGCATGAGCATTTTCGTATCTGGTTTGACTCCATTGGCTATCATTCCAGCGGCAAGCTTCAATGCTGTGCGGTGCAGCTGGTTGTATGTGATCGTCAAGCATTCTGAAGGAATCTTTGCCTTGGTTTTTTCCTGGACGACAGGCTTTGGCTCTTCTCTTTTCTTTTCCTCGGTACCAACTGGTTGTGTGAATGCTCCAAATTGAAGGGGGGAGAAAGCGCCATTTTGAAAAGGAGAAACACTGGACTTTGGTGGAGATGTATTGTGAATAACTGGAGTTTCAATGATTGTAGCCTTTTGACTCTCTCCAGAAACCAGATAAGGGAGAGCGTCTGCGGATTGAAACGTTGAGATCACTGCCGGTCCATCTGGATTTTTCTTCAAGCCCTGCTCGATGTGTGCAAAGACAGAGGACTGTTCCCACACCCCACCATTGACTTCTGCGAGATTGTCGTCCACGCCTGTATTTTTACCCTCCTGTATTTTCTGCCCAGTCAATAGCGGCAACAGTAGGTTACGAAGCCGTGATGCGAACACCGCGAGGATGAAAGATAGAATTAACCACATCATGACGACATACGAAACAGAAGGTATACCACGGTTTGAACGTAGATCGTCAATTGCGTTCATATCCAAGAACAGCTCTATCGAAAATCTATTGAACATATAGAACATTCCCTCATTGAGCTAATGATCAGTCTACAATTTTGCTTAGCTTACTAGTTCGGCCCTGACTAGTACATCGAGGGCGATTCCGGATTACGGAGGGATTACTAGTGTAATATGTCCCTTACGAAAATCTAAGAGCATATGCACAAAAAGACATTCCGGGACATCGGGGAGCTACTTTGCCTAATTTGGAAATTCGGGAAGTTGAGCGATCGGGGATCGGGGATCGGAGTTCGGGGGAATAGGCCACGCTAATATAACGCCCCTGCCGAAGGTCCCACAGTGGAGAATTAACCCTAAACTAGGCTGTTCAGTCGTTGACCTGAGATTGACAAACTAACTTTAATTCCGCCCTATGCCCTATCTATGTAGAATTACAGGATTGCCAGACCGTACGTAGCTAGGTGCGAATACCGAGCTTGTAATGGAAGCGAACTCGCACTGAATCCAGTGAAATTATCCAGTCTCAACCTGCCGTTTGCCCTATTTGGTGAAGGTCCACATAGCTCCCATAACAGCTCCAGCCAGAGGCATGAAGGATCTGGTCATATGCATCCAGCTCCACTTAATCACCAGCTCCTTAGCCTCGGCGATGGCCATAACAGTAGGCTCCAGATGGCTAACCTTCTGCAGGCGGAAGAGCTCATTGTTGGTAGGTACCATGATGAGCCATGTGAAGGGTACCATGGTCAAGGTTGTCACACCGGCGATCAACCAACGTCTCCATGGTTGTTTGGCGCTCCTCTTTTTGATGGCTGTGTAGCTATAGAGAAGAAAGGTACTGACAGCCATGGTAGGCAGAGCCATGTGTCCATAGTGATACATCCTCACCCATTGGAAGAATAGCTGAGGGGATTCAGTTGTGGTGTCAAGAAAGACGGGGACGGCAAAAAGAGACAAAGACATCATGGCCCCTACAAAATGTTGGTACTTATTCGGCCAAGTATCAAAATTTCAGATTGGACGTACCTGAGAGGAAGGATCCGGTTACCACCGCGGTCGCTTGAAGACCCGTTGTAGACATGATGAACGTAATTATTAATGATCGGATACTATGAAATGTGGTAGTTGAGCTATCCCTTCAGAGCTCGAAGACCGTTTAGAGACGTGTTGGGGCTGTTTGGATTTTAAACTAGAAGAGCTGCTTGTCAGATGGCTCTTGTGCTTATATTCAAAGTGTCAACTGATTCTAAATGCTCCGGATCCCGAAAATAAACGACCAATTTCCAAATTAGGAGGGTTATCCGACTATATTATTTGTACCATTGGAGGGATTCAGCCGTACATAAGCAGTCCCAAAGTTTAATTAGATGCTGTCAAATAATGAAGGATTCGAATATGATTCAATATTGAGTTAGCAGCGTTGAGAAAATATCAAACCACTAGGTCATGAAAAGCAAGGCCGTTCCACTCCTTTCCATCGTAACTAAGTTTCACGTGTCGGTGCAAACTAGCCAACATATACAGCTTTCAGTAATAATGCCGATAGTGTTTTTAAGTATTACCATTAAATTTTGAATTTGACATCGTGGTGTACAGCATTGGTAGAAAATGACATGATCATGGCGACTTTGAAACATAGCGATAAACCCCATATAATACCATCGCAACCGGGACTACAGTTTGGGTGGTGCGCACCAACGTGCTGAGAAGGCTTGGTGCAGTGGAATAGTCTTTCATACAATCAACAACCTCGCCATCCCGAATAAACTCGGTAATCCATCCAATAGTCATCGCGCTCTTCTTCGTATCGGCAAACTTCTCGTGGTCACCAACCAGATGTTGCTTGTACCATGGATCATCCTTCATACGTTTGTAGTCGTCTACATCCTTGAAGACAACCTGACTGAAACAATCGAAGTCAGCCAGGTTGGCCATTTGGTGGTCGAAAAGTCGGTTCATGAGGGCCCGGGTTTCTTGTTGGTTGTGGATCTTGAACTCTACTTAGTGATTGAAATAAGTACAGGGTATTGAACATCAACTTACTTGAGTCCATCGCTTCACGCCGTATTTCACCATGAGATCTTTCGTCATCGGCGCCGAGACCTGTTGCATATGATGCCTATAATCCTCCTCACTCATGCCCTCCTTTTTGTAACCGCAGATAGTAAGGCATAGAAATTGCTTGTGGGGGTCGCCGGAGGGCCGGGGTGGGATAGCTGGAGAGGTACTCATCTTTTTCCTGAGTATGATGAAGAAATATCAAAATTGATGCGATTGACGTTTGAATAAGAGTTAAATTCTTTTTTAATATATGAGATAAAGAAGGAAGAAAATAGCTATAGTTAGGTGTTTCGGGGCATACGTATCGCGGACCTAAGCCCCGAGTCCGATAGGGGCCATTCGCTGCACCCAAACACCCGAACTATCAATGCTGTGTCACCAGCTGTGATACCCAGCCAACCAATGAAATATCAATACTTAAACTTTTAGCGAAAGAGATTATAATATTGATAAGTTGGTTGAAGATTGAGATAATCCTTTCCAAAACCACAAATTTGGGCATATTGACGGTGTTACGCGCCAGCGCGTCTTTCGAAACTCCAATGCAATGAAGTAATATACATCATTCCCCCGACCGTTGGTATTAGGGTGATCTACTCGGAACATCAATTGATTTGTCGGGTTATCTATCTGAAAATTCAAATGAGGATGTTTATCTAGATACTACAAACTACAAGATTGACTAAAGAGTAGATGTGAAATAGGAGATAAATTCTGGAAACGGCACGTCTTTACTAAATACAAGAAAAGTAAAATATTAAACAAGAAACAAAACACACCTTCCCAAACAAACATAAACAATACAAGAAATGCTACAAATATAACCAACGAAGAGCAAAGGGAAATCAAAGCAATCTATATCCAAGTCTAGTTATAGTACTCTTCCAACCAAACACGCAAGTCCTTGATAGTAGGGAACTCCAAGAACAAACTGCCAGAGACAGTAATGCCAAGCTCCTCACGGAATTTTTCAGCAATGACAAGACTCATTAGAGAGTCAATACCCAGACCGGCAACACTGGCCTCGTCATCGAGGTCCTCAAGGTCGAGAGCGGCTTCGTCGGCGATGATCTGTAGAGCCTTGCCAGCAGTGGAATCAGGGCTGACACCGCCAGCGCCGGCCTCAGCTGCAGCAGCAGGCGTAGGAGCAGGCGTAGGAGCAGGCGTAACCACAGGAGCGGGAGCGGGAGCAGCTACAGGAGCTGCGGCAGCAACCGGCACTGGCTTGGGTGCCGATGCAGGCTTGGCAACTGGAGTAGGAGCAGGAGCAGCAGCAGCGGGCTTAGATTGTTCTCCTGCAACAGCAACGGGAGGAGCCTTAGAGTCGTCCGGAGCAGAGAAGAAGCGGCTGAGTAAGATGCGAGGATATTGGTGGAACTCTATACCGCCGACCATACCGATTACAGCGTCATCTTGAAGGATGTAGACATCTCCATAATAGGCATTAGGATCCTCAACGGTAGGAATCATTTTGACGTATGAACGGTACTTGGCGCCAGCAACTAGAGGCTTAGCAAAACGCATGGATTTCCAGCCAGGGGTAACACAGTAGTGAGTCTTAGCATTCATAGCGTCGGATACGTTCATGATAAAACCGGCCAAATGAGCGACACTATCGATGAAGTAGGGTGGCACGGTCCAGGTACCACTCTTCTCCTTGGTAAGCTCAACATCAGCGAAAGCTTCCAATCCATGCATAACAACGGATTGCATGCCACGATATTTGGGTGCATATTCGACGAGGTTGGCACCGAAGAGGAGATAGGCCATGCTGTTGGTAAAGCGGTTCGCAATACCAGCCTCAGCCATGCGCTCAAGATCCTCAATACGGCCTTGGACAAGATGCTTGAAGGGGACCCAGGATGAGAGCCACTGCGACGGGTCATCGAAGTAGAGGTTGGCGGTGGCAAACTGAATATCTTCGTTGACGTTGTACCAGGTCAAAGCGGCATGGTTGGTGTTGATGTCAGAAGTAGAGATTGTGACCCGAATAGGCTGTGGGGCATCCTCCTGGTTTGCAACGAGACCCTTGACAACCTGGAGGTCGGCAATGTTGATGTGGACTTCCTTGGTCTTGGGCTTGAGCTTCTTGTAGAAGTATTCTCCAAGAGTGTACGCAATATCTGCGTGAATAGACTGTAAAAAATTATTAGTAACAATATTTGGAAAATAAAAATAGATTGCTTACCGAAGTGACAACGCCACAGTTGTTCATCTTGTGACCGTACGCGGCGGCACGCATCTCAGTCTGAGAAAGATCAGACTCCATAGTAACGGTACCAGCTGTGCCATTAAAGTTCTCTTCAATGATCTGCTGAACCGAAGAAGTGCTGATAGCAGACTTGGGCAGAGAAGCAGTAGCCTTGGGACGGACACTGGTAATACCAGACACACCCTTCTCGGCATCGTAAAAAGTGTTACCCTTGGTAAGAGCCCAGTCACCATTGTACTGAATCCAGTACGTCTTATCGTTCCAAGCATACGTAGGAAGATCAACCAATCTCAATGCACCCTCGAAAGGACGGTGGAACTCGTTCCAGTCAATCTCGGTTCCAGCAACGTGCAAGGTAGCCAAGGTCTGTGCCAATGTGGCCCAGTTGTCCTCGCCTCGGCGAAGAGAAGGAACGGCCACATTGACAGTGGAAAGGCTGGCCTTGACGAAGCTCATACAAACAGGGTGAGGACCGATCTCAATCCAAGCAGTCTCATCGTCGACAATACCAATTTTGTGAGCGACCTCCATGGCACCCTTGAAATTGACAGTTTCACGGGTAGCACGACGGACATAGTTGGCATTAATGGTCTTGTCGTCGAAGATGACCTTGCTCAACAAAGGTGAGACAACTGGGAGGTAAGGAGCCTGGAAAAGGACACCCTCAGTGGCAGAAGCCTCAAATTCCTCAAGGATGGGGTCGGTTTGAGCAGAATGGAAAGCAAAAGCAACCTCAAGGCTAACACACTTGCATCCAGCCGACTCGAGCTCAGACACAATAGCATCCATCTCAGAGGTAGGGCCACTCAGAACGGTCTCCTCGGGGCCGTTGATGCATGCAATTTCGTAAGGCTTGCCATTGGCGCCCTGCCCAATTTTCTCGAGAGATCCCTTAACGGCAACCATCTTGTGGCTTCCAACCTTGCACTTCTGCTCGAGCATACGAGCACGCTGACCAACAAGGAAGATGGTGTCGCTTGCAGAGAGGACACCAGCAATGTGCAAAGCGGCGTACTCACCCAAGCTGTGACCAACAACCACACCAGGCTTGACACCTAGGGTAGCCCAGTACTTGGCAACAGCAATCTCGGTACAGACCAAAGCGAGCTGTGTAGGTACGGGAGAGTGCTGGTGGTCCTTGTTATAGCTGCCGTCAAGGACAGGGATAAAACTAGCGAAGCCCTGACCCTGAGCAAGAGAGTCAAGGTGCAAGATCTGGGAACGGAAGTAGGGCGAGGTATGGAAAAGCTCCAAGTTGTACGACTTGAACGAAGCACCCTGACCGGTAAAGGCAAACGCGACAGGGGGAGGACCAGAGTTCTTGGTAGCCTTGGCAGTGTCAACGTGCTTCAAGGAAGAGGTAAGCTGCTTCTTAGCATGGATGATGTCATTGGCAGAGACAGCAATCCGGTAGCTGTGATGGTAACGACGAGCAGTGGTAGTATATCCAACATTAGACAAGGAGGCATCCGGATTCTTCTCGAGGTATTCAATGAGGCGCTCAATGTTGGCCTTGAGAGAGACCTTGCTCTTAGCAGACAATGTGATGACATGAGAAGAGCGAGTATCGGTCCCGGTGGTTGGTCGGAAAGGACCTTCTTCAATAAGGATAGTAGTATTACCGCCGGCAGCACTAAAGTTATTGACAGCGGCGATACGCTTGCGGTCAGGACTTCGTCCCCACTCAGTCTTTTCAAAAGCAATGCGGACATTGCGCTTGTCCATGTCCTTGGGGAACTTAGGGTTAGGGCTGTTTTTGATACCGATGTGAGGAGGGATAGCACCCTTCTCAAGCATGAGAAGAACCTTCATCAACGCAGTGACACCGGCAGCAGCTTCACTGTGGCCAACATTGGATTTTACAGCTCCAATATACAGAGGATTCTTCTGGCTCCTCCGCTTAGTAATCGGAGCATAGACGTTGGTAACTGACTGGATCTCCTCAAAGTCACCAGCCTGAGTACCAGTACCGTGCATCTCAACGAAGCTCACATCCAATGGGTCGATTCCAGCTCTATTTGCGCAGAGACGGCCCAAGTAAGTCTGGTGACCAGCGTGAGGGTGGGTAATGGAGATAGCCTCGGCAGAGTGGTTGGTAGCCGCAGAGAGAATGACACCAAGGATGTTGTCATTGTCAGCTTCGGCGTCTTCAAGACGCTTCATAACAATGGAGCCAATGGCATCAGCACGGCAGTAGCCATCAGCCTCACTGTCCCAGGTCTTGCAAGCGTTCGGAGTCTTGGACAAGAAGTGACCGTTACTCAAACCGGCAAAAGCGTCAGAGTTGGTCAACACGTTCATACCACCAGCGACGGCGGTGTCAACATCTCCATTCCAGAGAGCTGCACAAGCAGTCTATATCATCATTAGAGTGTAGATTATGGACATAAATAGAGAGTACTAACCTGAATGGTGGCCAAACTCGAGGAGCAGGCAGTATCAATGCTGTAGGAAGGACCGGAGAACTTGAAGAAATAATTTATACGACCTGGGCCAAAAGCACGACAACCTCCAGGAATGAAGTATGTGCTGATCTCCTGCGCAGTATTGACCTCACGGTAATCATCACTAGCCTGACCGTAGAAAGTACCGATACGGTGCAAGTCAGTAGCAGCAGTACGGTTAGCTACGTAACCAGCGCGCTCAAGAGCCTCATAAGCTGTAACAAGAGCAAGTCGTTGCATGGGATCGGTCTGTTGAGCCTCACGGGGAGACATGTTGAAGAAAGGAGCATCGAAGAGACCGGGCTCATCAATAAAGCAACCGAAGGGAGTCATGCTAGTGTTGACACGCTTGCCAGTAGGGTCGTAGTGAGTTTCAACATCGAATCGGTCGGCAGGGATTTTTCTGTGGCAGTCAATGCCATCCAGAACTTCTCGGTGTCGGAAGCGCCATTGGGCATTCTGCAGGACATACCGACGATGGCAATCTTGGACTGCATGGGGCCGCGAGAGCCACCATCGATAGATTCGGTCTTCTCATAGATCCATGGGACGAGTTCATGGGTGGAGACCTCAAAATCAGAGATCTTCGAGAGGGCACCAGTGAGGTCGTGAATAGGAAGGGATGTGCGGAAGACAAGGACCTGGCACCGAGAAGCGGCAATAAAGTCGGCACGTTGAACGACTGCTTGAACAACAGAGTCCCATTGAATAGCCTGGGTCATGATTTCATTGATAATACTCTCAAACAGCTCGATGGCGCTGCCAGCAGGGAAAGGCTTGCCAGTACTGGTGGAGTGGACGGGAAGACGAGGGCGAAATTTGGCGTCAAGGGATGTCATGGATGGAGTGTGCACGACAGTCTTGACATCTTTCTGGCTGTAGATGTGGCCTGCATGGCACAATCCACCGTAAACGGGGAGTTGAACAAACTTGCGGTCACGGAAAAAGTCTGCTGTGCGGAAGAGACCCTTGAGTCTGGCAGGAGGACCGCTGATGGTAACTGAAGTGGTGCTGAGCGCACTGATAAAGATCTTGCTAGGTCCAGGGGTTTTCTATTCCAAATTAGACTGTGCGGATATTGCTATGGCCCGTAGTACTTACGTCATTCTTATGAATAATATCAAGTTCTGCTTGAACTTCTTCTGCTTTAACATCTGGGAGAACATAGGCCCAAGTGTCGGGAGTGCTCTCATCGGTCAAGTCGCGAGGCTGCAAATTCTGAGAGACCTCGTCGACAAGGACACCAAGACGGAAAGCCTGTCGAACAACTTGAGCACCAGCAATAGGAAGGTCGGCAACGGTAGTAGCAAGGGAAACGGCAGCGGTAGCCAAAAGGCCAATTCCAAGGCCAGCGAGGGTAGTGCTGACGGTTTCAAAATTGAATTCACTTGGGTTGCGCTCATAGTATCTGGCAAATTAAGTTAGTAACAATTCCTTCCACGGCCAGTAGAGAATCGTACCCAATAAGAATAGACAATTCCACGGCGCAAAGGATAATGCCATCAATTGAACCACAGAGCTGACCCTTACGAAGATCGGCAAAGTCTGCAAAATTCAAGATAGACTCAAAGGGAGGAATCAACTTCCTCAAAGTGTTGGGTAGAAGTCTAACTTCCTCACGGACAGCGAGTGTAGCCTCCTCCAAGAAGCGGGCGAGGATAGGATGCCTCCTATCCTTGCTATGGGTCTGAATTTCGCGAAAGAGGGTGTGCACGTCATCGCGCGGGAACTCATTGCTAAAGTAGATCAAGCGCATGCTTGTGGATTCTGACTCGTTGTCAGAGCGGCTGGGGGTAAGGATGGCCATTGTTGTTGTTGTTGATGTGTAGGTCATATACTTCAAAATAGTGTTGAAACTTTGAAGGAGGAGGTAAAAGAGCGTTTGTCTAATTGCCCTTGTGATTGTACATGTAGCTAGCCACACACCCAGAGCTACCAACCGTTGAACAATCGAAAGACTAGTTGTGTGTCAAGTGGAAAACAATAAAAGAAAAAGAAGTAGCAATCCGAATGAAAAGATCTGCAGATGTCTTTATTCTATATAACTCTATCTATATAGATGCTCAGCGCCCAAAGAAGCTAGGGCTCGGCAGCCCAGGTAGGAAAGTTTCAGCTGAATAGTCTATCTCAGCATTCCCCATAGGACAGTAAGCAAAGTCTAAGCCCTGACAAACTGTAATCGGACAGCGACCTACAGGCCATCGGGGAACTCGATGAGTTAGGGCAACTATCTGAATAGAAACAGCGGCGTATGCGTACTGGCATCCTCTGTAGCGAGCTCGGACGACCATCGACTGGATACGGTATTACCCTCGAATCAGAGACCGTGGACCATCAGATAGAACTGGGTCCAGATATGTAATATTTCCAACCAGGCGGCCAATCTTATGAGCTCGAGAGCTAAAAGATAGGATGAAAGCTATGCTTCGTGGATCCATGATTGTCCGTAAATCGGATGTCCGGTTGGCTATGATTCTAGAATGAGTTAATTTCATATCAAATCCTGATCACTACTTGATTACGGAGGTCAACTATCTTGGATAGGCATACGTGATGAATCACAGATCTGTACAGTCTCACTGCATGCTTGGGCGTCTCCAAACCTATCATTGTCTCAAGATGGTTGGCATTATGAGCACATTTCTCATACCCATTTTGCCGATTATAGGAGTTCAAAAGGAGTTCGTATTCTAGCCACTATCAAGCCTGGTTCACACATCAAACCTGGAATGTTGATTGCGCCCCCCCCCCGTCAATGACCACATATTGAATCCTTAGCATATCATCCAATCTATTCAGCAACTATTTGGACCCCAAGCCCTGGTCTTCCATTTCGGACATGGCTGTAGTTACTCAATTGAGAAACAGCGCCAATGCATAGTTATGTACTATCAGTGATGTGCAGTTATGCTTAATGTAGTTTGCTACACTCTGTCTACTACTGGCTGATACCGGGTCATGAAAAATACCCTTTTGATTGATATCAACTATGTATACTTTGTATAGAATATACTTTCATTTTCACGTACTCCATATTGCGAAGCCCAAGTCAAAGTCTATGGAAAGATCTTAAGACATGCGAACTATAGGTCGGCCTATTTCTAGAAGACGGCTCGAAGTATCTGGACATTTACCTATCTATCATCGTACAGCTGGGTCGTCCGTACTTTGACTTCGTGCTCCGCACGTGGTGATAAATCCACAAAAAATACCACCCCGATCTCTCTACGGAGTACTCCATAGGTCTGTAGAAACCCAATTCCTTCATGTGGATATACATCCCGTATCTTACCAAACCGCGATACGCAGTTGTACGTAAGTTATCATAGCAGGCAGGCTTAGCAACAGTCGTCAATTACCGAAGCCAAAAATGGCGATTTGATAGGAGAGAATCCCTACATGACCGACCGACCCTCTCCCCCCTTAAGGAGGAGATAATTGGCTAAGTAGGGCTACTGTAACCTCAAACCACTCAGCCTAAACCTCGGAATCGGAATGAACATTGAACTCAAAATGAAAATCTGAACCAAAAAATCAAAAAAGAAGAGATCTTGCCCCTAAGAATTTTGGATCGTGGCGAATGACCAAGATGGTATTCTGACGAATTTTATTGCTGAGTGTGCTAACATAGTGATAATGGACATGTCCGGGCCCGTAAGTTAGTTAGGTCCAGGTATGGCCGACACTAAGGGGGCTACTCCGTATCCGAGAGCTCTCAGCTGCGACATGGTCTATACTCAAATAAGTAAAAGTGAATAGAACCTTGAATCTCCGGCGTTCATACACGGTCTAAAGCAGGTATATTATGGCGAGTTACGTGTTTTACTTGATTACTGAATACGGTCAATTTAATGGTATTTTCTGAGTGGCCGAGATTGCGCCGTGCCCGTGCAGGGTGGGCTCTTTTAGGGCTTAGATGCTGACAAGTACATTCCCGATGTATGTTCGTACGTAGTTCTGTGTACGAAAGTCGCTTTCTGTGCACAATTACTGAACTGTTGATTGCTGATGATCCACAAGCTCTACATTTGCGGATGCTAGAAGCTGATTAACGATCTCAAGATACGAGCACCAAACCTCATACGTGCTACTGCAGTTATAGAAGGTGTCCGAGTGATTACAGAGAGGCAGACAGGTAGTTTCTGGTCTTGGCTATGCTGGCTAGTTTTAGGTAGATGGTGAGGCTCGCACAGCCACTAGCATTTGTATTTTCTTGGGGGCCCTGGAAATACGTGTAGCTATTCCAATCCATCAGACATCTCTACTTCATGTTTGCAATCTACAAAATAAGCACAGAAGGCTTGAGTGCTCAGCGAAGTATATCTTGATGCCTCTAGCAATGGATTTGGGTTTATTTACCTGGGAGGTATTCTCCGAATTGAATCTCTCATAGACGATTTCCATCTAAAACATATTCAGAACCGCACAGCTTTCACGCTGTTTGAGTTATACCAATCTATACGAATATGGTAGTTCAATAGCTCCATATACAGATATTCTCAAATTGCCTCAAAGTTGACTTCAACACACAAAGGAAATTCTTTCATTGATATTCCGGATCTAAATACGCGATGTCCAGCTACAGAGTTCGTCACATAAGTCATAAATCTCCCTCAACTCCACAATTTCCTTACTGAGGAGCCTGCCAAGGAGCAGTAAGCTCACCCTGATGGGGCTTAATAGCAGCAGGCGGCGCAACATAATCAAAATAGCCCAAATCATGCATAATAGTAACATGCTGCGGACCCTCAATCATATGACGAGCCATATTGATAAAATTATGCGGAAACCCAACGTCAAACTCATACCCAGTTTCGATTTCTGCGACATCGTCGGGCGTAAGGCGAAGCGTCAAAGCTTCAATGTTGGCTTTGAGATGCTCGGTTTTGCGTCCGCCGATGATGGGGTAGAAGTAAGGCGTCTTTTGCATGGCATACGCTAACGCGACGCTAGTGAGGGGTACGTTGTGGCGTTGGGCGACGTTGTGTAGGACCTTAGAGACTTGTTGTTCGCGTCCGATCAACATAGCGGGAGGCATGCGGCGGGCACCAGTGCCCTCTGCACCGGGAGCCTTGAAACCGCCACCGCCGAGGACACCGAAGGCCTGGATGGCCATTCCTTCCTCGCGGGCCATGGGGATAATTTCGCGCTCCATGTCTCGCTGTTGAGCGGAGTAGCGGCCCTGGTAGACGCTGAAGGTGCGAAGGCCGTGGTGGCGGGCGTAGGCGTTGGCTTTGGTGACGAACCAGGCGGGTGCGTCGGAGATACCGAGGTAGAGGACTTTGCCCTGGAGGATGAGGGTGTTGAGGGATTGCATGAGTTCGGGGATGGAGGTTGCGTAGTCCCATGCATGGACGTAGTACTTTGTCTCTGTTAGTCTGGTTGCCCATTTCGAACTCAAGGATGAGAACGTACGATATCGATGTAATCAGTCTTCAAAGCCTTGAGACTAGCCTCAATCGAAATATGCATAGTCTTGCTTCCAGACCCACCATAGTTACTCTGATTCACAGGCTTGCCCGCCATGGGAGTCATGGTGTACTTGGTCGCAATAACCATCTCGTTACGACGACCGCGCTCCGCCATCCAGTCACCAATCCACTCCTCACTCTGACCACCCTGGTAGGCATTTGCAGTATCGACAAAGTTTCCACCAAGATCGTAGAAGGTGTCTAGCAAGTCGTAGGTCATTTCTTTGGTGCATTCACCGAGACCCATGGCCCAGTTTGTGCCGAAGCCTGTGAGATTTTGTGAGATTTTGAAGGATTTCGAGAGTTGGACGTTAGGAAGTTGGACGTACTCATTCCTCCCAGACATAGCGGACTGACGCGCACAGAGGCTGTGGGAGCGAGGATACGGTGTCTTCCGAGGACAGACTTGGGAGGGGCAGGTGGGATCATAGCCATTTTGGCGGTATTTTAGGATATCGACGAACTTGAAAAGAAGAAAGGTAGAGATGAACTGTTCCAATGATTGATCAAGACAAAGAAAAAGAGAGAAAATTTGGGGAAGAGATGTGTTATTATCAGGTACCATCATCAACATAATGTATTATTTATGTGTTGCACAAGCTATCTACCTACATACCAAGCTTCATACTCAATTGAGTTGCTACCCCTCATCGCTGCATCACCGATAACACTGGAGCTCCAGGAAACTAGTGTACTGCCATAATCCCACCTTGTCCTGACCATAATCCTGAGTGGTTCGCTGTTCGTATTGTACGTGGTAGTCTCGGATTTAGGGGGTCGCAATTAGGGTTTCATCGTTCACGCCTATGCGACTGAGTATCCACTCTTACAGTTGTGGCCATAGAGAAGCTCCCGAAGCATGACCGATAGACGGAGTCCGATTCCTTTGACAATGTCACTACGAAACGACTGACTATTCTAGTTAGTTGGATAATGAATAATTTGTAAGCACGATTATGCATGCTGCAGGTGTTGGTCAACATGGCCGTCAGATTTTTTTTTTAAAGAAAAAAAAAGTTGTTGCCGGCTGGTGCACGAGCTGAGCTGCTAAGTACCAAGACATACTGCGCATGAAGCAAAACTGAAATTTACAATTGCGATAGGTTGTAATAACAGACAATGATGAATACTTCCATGCGATATAATCATTCCAAATCAATTGCTCATTAAGTGGTATCAAAGTAAAACCTAAACCTAATTACTAGACAAAAGCAGAACAGACTCAATTCCTCCCTTATTTCTTAAGCTTCTGCTCAAGAATATCCAAACCAGTCATCTTCTTGAGCGTCGAATCCATCATTCCGTGAGGGAAGATCGTTCCAAGACGACCAGCCTTGGCATTGTATCCGCGCCAGATCATAGCAGGAATCTTCTTCTTGGTCAAGTCGCCGACAACCTCAGCGGCCCAGCGGTCGGGAGGGGTACCCACGTCACCCATCTTATCGTTTCGCATGGCGCTCTCAACAGCTTCCTTGGCAGGATTGTAGAGGGAGTCCGCGGGCAGAGAAATGGGGGTGTTCTCTTTCTGGTTCTTGATCATGTTGGTCTTGACAGCACCGGTCTTGAGCTCAACAACAGTGACACCGAAGGGCTCGAGTTCGAGGCGCAAAGAGTCGGAGAAGATAGCCATGGCCGCCTTGGAGGCGTTGTAGGCAGCTTGGAAGGGAACGGCCATGGTGGAGACGACCGAGGTCTGGTTGACGATGACTCCCTTGGATTTGAGGAGAAGAGGCAAGAATGCGCGGGTGACATTGAGCTGAGCCCAGACGTTAATTTCAAAGACTTTCTTGCCCTCCTCGAAGGACATGTCGGTGATGGGCATGCTGTAGGCGGTTCCGGCGTTGTTGACGAGCATGTCCAAGCTGGAGATTTTGGAAACGGCTTCAGCAATGGAAGCATCCGACAAAACATCGAGCGCCATGGTCTCAACACCAGCAGACTTCAATTTGGCCATCTTGTCAGGGTTGCGCGCCGTGGCGATGGCGTTCCACCCGGCCTTGTGGAAGGCAAGAGCCAGGGCAGCACCCATGCCGCCATCAGAGCAGCCGGTGATGAGAACAGTGCGCTTAGGAGAAGGCATGTTGGTGGTGGAGTCAGGAGAAGACATTCGAGATTTGAAAAAGTAGAGAGCAATGCAGACAGAAAGCAAAGATCCCAGGAGAGGAAGTTGGGAAGCGTCCAGTTTTAAAAGAGCTCCCTGTGAGGCCATGGCTCAGTCACGTCGGTTATTGGTTGAGATCGACAGCGCTAGGGAGAGCTTCGGATTTCTAAGCAAGCGTCGGGGGAATAGCTATCCGACTTGGTCAGTGGTACAGAGAGCGAAGGTACAATGTAGCCTCCTTATACCAATTACTGGAAAGAAATATATATTTTTTGGGTAAAAAGGGAAATGGGAAAATCAAGAAGGTGGGCAGGTGTCGTGTTCCAATCCAACCAAGTGGGGAAGAGCTTGTCAAGTGGCTCGCTTAGAACTCCGTAGTAAGGACCCCTGGTAAGGCTAGACTAGTCTGTTTGTGCGAAGTCAAACGGAACCCGATATGATGTCGGGCATGATACTATACGACAGGAGCCATTCTTGTTTGCATTCCATAGTTCGTCGCATTGATTGACTGTGCTGTCTGTCATGTTTTACCCAGAGGTGATTATACAGACACTCAGTCTAGTAGAGTAACAATTTGCACCTGTAAAATGCTATGAAAGTCTCTGTTGCGACTTATCCTGTCGAGGTGTCAGGTCAAAATAGAGGCTGACAAACACCGACACTAACCACTTTCGGAGATTCATTCGCTGATTGAATCCGCGCTAAACCGACCGCAGGAGGCTCCACTCTGACGCATTGTTGGTCTCCACTCGATACCAATGGCCCCGTAACTTTAAATAACCCGGCCAATAGGAGACCATAGTCCCAAAGAGGTTTAGCTCATTCTTATTGTTGTCATCTGCCAGTGGGTCTATCTGTTGCTCTGTGCAGCAGTATGCGTGACGCCACCGACATTGCTCGTTTATGTACAATACACTCTGTAATACGATTACTAATTCTTCATGGCCATACTCCGTACTGCGTGGAAATTGCTGGAAGTATTCAGAATCAGTCCTATATGCAAAAAAGAAAAAAAAAATAGTCTAATCACGTGGTAATATCACAAGAAATGGAAAAGCAAGAGGAAAAATCTAGTCGAGTTTGTGCCCCTTATATGTAGGCAACACAGCTTCCACAACCGCATGCTTGGGTCCATCGTGGTTGTACCAGATCTTGTTGAGCACCAGGCCAGCCGATGCAATCAACTCCTTCCACTCGGACTCGGAGCGCTCCATACCTCCCAGACTCATCATGTTGAGATCCTGCATGGCCAGATCGCGCAGGCAGCCGACATCCGCAAGGACCATGTCGGCAATGACAATGCGTGAGTAGTCGTCCATGTACTTTTTGGTGTTTTCGAGGAGCTCTCTACCCTTTTGTTGGCCCCAGATGTGGAGGACGCGGCGGAAGTGATATAGACGAGCTCCTATTGCCAGTTAGAACCGATTCAGATAAGAATAGTCCGAATATAGTAGATAAACTTACCTTGTGGGAGAGGATCGAAGAATGACCCTGGCGCACTCTCAATGTATTGCGGCAATCCATTGTTCTTAGCATCAGTAATGACACCCGGCAAATCAAGCAAGATCATGCGTCCCTTGATATCAGGGTAATCCTGACGAATGCCCTCCAACGCCTGACCACGACCACCACCAACATCGACAACAGCAATCCCACCCTCAGCAGCAGGAGGATCAAGCTCCAACGCCTTCTGGAATGGGAACGCACTAGTGCGATGGCCAATCCGTCCCAATCGCATACCAGCGTTCCAGGACTTGATACGTTGTGGGTTGGCCTGCAGGTACTCCATGTATCCCAACTCGGTACGGAAACCGACCTGGAAGGGACCGCGGGTGTAGTCGCCAATGTGCTTCCAGTCGGTTTGGGAACCGAACTCCGGGATCGCGAGGATGGCATGGCTGATGAAGTCGTACATTTGAGCGGCAAGGGGGATATTGTCGTCTGTGAGGTAGGCGCGAGACAGCATGTTTTGTTTGTAGGATTCGACGCCGGTTTGTTCGAAGAGGTGAGTGCTGGCGCAGGCACGGAGGATACGTCCTGTCATCTGTTAGTTTGCTGTAGTACGATGACGGCTTGCCTATACACACCCAGCAGCTCTTTGTTGGCACCGCCGAGCTTCTTCGAGAGCTCATCGAGAGTGATCTCGCTGCCGTCATGGGGAATGAAGTCAAACAAGTTCATGGCAATAGCGCTGCGGACAGCAGCATTGTGTGAGACCTGTTATCTCATTAGTCGCCATCCAGCACGTTTCGAGCTGATGAACTCACCTGGCCAGCAATATTATACATGTTCTCATCCGGATCTCTCACGGCAATAGCCAATTTCTCAGCAGCATGTACAAGAGCGTTCTGCTCGTTCTTGGAGACCTCTGCGCCACTCTCATACTTCTTAGAGAGCTCTGCAACCTCCTTGCTCAAGGCAATGATGGCGTTGACGTCGGTAGGCATCTTGACTGTGTTTGTGTGGTGTGCTTAGAATGAATCTGAATATCAAGATTCCAGATCGTTCTTTGCAGCTGGCCTCTTCATCGTTTTATTGCTCGGGTCAGAAAGCCAATGTTGTATACAGGCATGCTGGCTGGTAAGCTGGCATCTGCCCGAGACCCGAGAACTTCACAGCCCTCTTGCTCAAGTGAACGACAATGTCATACATCTTCCGAAATGCGCAGCTTCATTACCGTGAAATTCCCTCTCGTGGATTTGGGTTGCGTGAAAGCCGTACACTGTCCAAACCATCGGGAGTCGGTCATTAGGGCTAGCGAACACCACCACTTGCAAACTGTCAGCCATACACCACTCTACGTTCTAACTCTAATCTTAACTCTACCATACTTAATCTTTGTAATCTAATCAATATTTCTTGGTTTATACGTTCCAAATAGGTAAATTATGCAACACACCGTTTTTGTATCTATTTGGGGCTGAAAGTACGAAACGCTGTAAACAATGTACAGTTGCCCCGTACCTTACGCTTTTTGGAGGTATATCGGACTCCGTATGCAACTAAGCCAACCACAGCCCTAATGCCTCTGTCGTCTATCGAAGCTGCTTATGCATTGCATCAATGATCGGGTACAGCTTCGTCCGAAATATTATAGGCTACTGTAGGAAGTAACACCATCGCCACAGTAGCTGATAGCTGCAAATTGACTAAGCTCGATAATCTCATTCTGGAAGGTATGGTCCAATCCCTACGTCTCCTTCTGGCGCTGATCTAGGCATTATTCTTCAGGCGAAGAAAGGAACGGACCCACGTGGAAATTTTTTGGAAGAGGATATATCCCGTGTAACTCTCTTTTCCTTCTTTTATTTTTTCTGTTTGTGCTCGTTATGTTTTTCATTCAACATCAATAGCTTGTCATTCTCCAAATCTTCTTGTTGTTTGCAGGAAGGTCAGAGGCAGACAGTATGTGGTCATTCCTGCAGGAGACCTCCGCAACAGGGTTGTTCTACAATTCACTCTTGTTGCTTCAGAGCTTCCTTGGTCCCAAAGGATGCACTCATTCGCCCGAGAACCGCGCATGTTGGAAAGATGGATTCAACATCAATACTGATTACGAATATGAAGTTCCTACGGGAAAGCTTGTCGAAGTATGTACCCTCTCAAGAAGTGGACGAAGACGGAGAACTAACAGAGGAAATAGTATGATTTCACCATCTCCGAGCACACCATTGCGCCTGATGGATATTTGACCAATGTCACTATCATTAATGGGCAGTTCCCGGGTCCTACTATTGAGGCCGATTGGGGTGACACTATTCGTACGTTCGTCTTAATTTTTTCAGCCGTAGACAAACACTGACAGGTTACAGGTGTCACTGTACACAATAACTTGACGAATCTTAATGGTACCTCTTTCCACTGGCATGGAATCCGTCAATTCCAGACCAACTTCCTCGATGGTGTTCCTGGTGTTACTCAATGTCCTGCCAAGGTGAGTTCTTCGTACCACATATGATACGTGATATCGAATACTAATTGTGTAGCCCGGTGACTCCCAAGTCTATGAGTTCAGAGCTATGCAATACGGAACTGGATGGTATCACTCTCACTACTCTCTGCAATGTAAGTCAAAACAACCCATCTTTTGGATATGGATATAAACTAATAATATCAGACACCAACGGTGCCTACGGTCCTGTAGTCATCCACGGTCCCACAAGCGCAAACTATGACCACGAACTCGAACCCCTGCTCGTAAGCGACTGGTACCACGCCGACGCTTTCAGCATGTTCCACGAGGAAATTACAGACCACGCCCACATTCCTACCGGAACTTTGATGAACGGTAAAGGTGTCTTTGACTGTGACCCCAATGATGACGCTCGGTGCACGGGAAAAGAAGAGCGGCACGAGATCTTCTTTGAGCCTGGCAAGAAACACAAGCTTCGTCTCGTCAACAGTGGCAGTCTTGCTACGTACAAGTTCTGGATGGATGGACACAACTTCACTGTTGTGGCTAATGATTTCGTTCCTATTGAGCCTTATGTTACTGATGTTTTGATTCTTGGGATCGGTACGCCCCTTATCGTACTGTTTTTATGTGCAATTTCTAATGTAAAAACAGCCCAACGATACGACGTCATCATCGAAGCCAACGCAACCCTCGAACACGGCTCAAACTTCTGGATGCACGCAACCCACTGCGACGACGAAATGCCCGTCCCCTGGGACACCCGCATCGGCATAATCCGCTACGACGCCAACGACAGATCCGACCCTTACACCCCTCCTCCCAGCACCCACCACCCAGGCTACGGCTGTCGCGACCCGGACCCGTCCAACCTCCGCCCCATCGTCAAACGACAAGTCGGCAAAGAAGTAAACGACATGTCACCATCCGAATACCTCAGAATCGGCCTCCAGAGCTGGCCCAATATCTCAGACCCGGACTCCGTGATCCGCAAATGGGTCCTCGCCAACCGCTCGCAATACGTCGACTGGCGCGACCCATCACTCATGCAAATAATATCCCACGACAAGGTAAACTTAACCGAAGAAGCAGCGCCCATCTACTTGGACTACGAAACCGGTGAATGGGTCTACTTCGTGATCGAGGGAAACTTCACCATGGACCCAAACATCAACGACCCTCCTCGCCCCATCCCGCGCTCCGTTCATCCCATTCACCTTCACGGCCATGACTTTGTCATCTTGGCCCAGGGTGATGGCGAATTCACCTCCGACGTTGTCCCCAACCTAAACAACCCCGCGCGCAGAGATACAGTCAACTGCGCAATTGGTGGTTACGTCTGGATCGCGTTCCAGATCAATAACCCCGGAGCATGGTTGATGCATTGCCACATCGCATGGCATGCCAGTGCCGGTTTATCGTTGCAGTTTATTGAGCAGCCCAGTAAGATTAAGCAGATGGTTCATGCTTCGGGGATTTTGCCTTCGCATGAAGAGCAGTGTGCTAGGTGGACAGATCATTATAACAATGTTAATATTCCGCAGGGTGTTACACAAGAGGATTCTGGTATTTAGATCACTGCCTAAGGCACCTTTCAAGCGAAATGGAGGAATAGTTGGCTTTGGACAACGGTTGGAAATAGTTTGTTTGATTCTTGAGTCAATATTGTTTTGTTATGTAATTTACCCGGCTGGACAGCTGCCTTTTTCTTTTCAAGATACATACATATTATGAATATTCAGGAGTTATCACGAGAATGCGAATTACTCAAAGCTGGAGCTTGGCAAAGTTGAACACCTTCAAAACCGGTTTTTCAGGGGCATAGATGGCCATTGCCTTCTATGTAATTGATAAGTTTACTTGTACTCGAAGTTTATCCTGGTACATCACTACTTATTATAAGCCAGGCAGTATCCCGATGCCGACAATGACTGTCGACCTTGGCCACATGTGCAGTCTTAGGTATTTCTCAAATCAATTCAATTACTTTCTGGAAGATTTTTAATTTCACAGATGCCTTTCTGGTGTACTTATTTTGAAATTAGGGCTTCGCGTTGAAAATTTGTCGATTTAACGAAATCTGAGCTCAACTGGTAGATATATATAATAAGGTTTGCACCAAACAGCCTGGAATTGTTGTCACATTCCAATTCCAAGGTTCAATGTTATATAAAACATTACATATGTACTTAGGTACCTATATCATCCATAATATTCCAAGTATCAAAATTCGACAGTTATTCCAGTTTTCATTGGAACTAATAACGTGTCTATGTTGTGTTGAAAAGGGGGCGAATTAGGGAATTTCTTTCAGCCGCAATAGCTTACAACAGAAGAAAAATATATTTATCGTCTTGGATGACTTGCATCCTATGTACTCAATTGTCTTCAGTAATGGTCTACATTTGAAATGGACTAGAGCTTCGTGTTTAAACCAGAGATATTTACAACCCTACTGCAAAGAAATGGCGCGAAGATATTAATTGAACTCGGTCATCAGTACTAGACACATTGAAAACAAATTGATTATGAGCTGCAGAAATGGAGTAGATACAGGGAAGTAGATGCAAAAATGTATATGTCAAGGGAAAGGAAATATAAGGAAAGCTGAAGCAATGCTCTAATTAATCAACCATCTAATCGCTCTCACACGCCTCAGCATCAGCAGCCATGACGTCCTTAGCAGCCCTGTTAGCCAAAGCGTACACAGTAGCCTGGGGATGGCAAGTAACAGGAAGAGGGAAAGTGCTAGAGTCAACAACACGGATACCACTCAACCCATTCAAACGCCAGTTGCTGTCAAGGGCCTTCCCGATAGCAACAGTCCCCATGGGGTGGTGGAAAGAGTAACTCTGAGACTGGATAGCAGCCCAAATCTCGTCGTCGGTGGTTAATTCAGTGGTTGGGAAAACCTGACTGACGGTGACGGCTTTGATTTCCTCGTGTTGGGTTATGTTCATCAACAGCTTGTATCCGGCAATGATGGCGGCCTTGTCGGCTTCGGTGGAGTAGTAATTGGTGTAGATCAGGGGGTCGACGGTGTAGTCGGTGGTGTTGATGGAAACGGAACCAGAACCTTCGGGTTGAACGAGACTGGCCCAGGTTGTAAGAGCGCTGCCGTCGGTGGGAAGGAAGGGCAAGGAAGAGAATTCGAACAAAATGTGAGGACGGTCCTCGGGCAAGGAGGTGTAGTGAGTACCGTCGATACCATCCCAAGTGGAGTCAGGAAGACGATAAGTACCGTAGGTGAAACCATTATTAGAACTGAGGATTCCAGTACGGTTGGTAGCGTAGTCGGCTTTGGCCTCGGCGTTTACGGTAGCGTTCTCGAACCATTGGTAGAGAGTGAGGATATCGGGGTCGACGTCAAGCTCGATGATAGCGAAAGCATGATCACGGAGGTTGGCGCCAACGTCAGGGATGTCGGCAACGACTTCGATTCCGAGAGGCTCCAGGGTCTCCTTGGGTCCGACACCGGAAAGCATGAGAAGCTTGGGGGTGTTGATGGCACCACCGCTGACAATGATCTCTTTGCCTTTAACTGTAGTAGCAACACCACCAACGTTGTAAGTAACGCTGACAGCGGTGGTCCCCTCAAAGTTGATTTTGGAGACCCAAGCGTTGGTAAGGATTTGCACGTTTGAGCGGTTTTCAATCAATGGGCCAAAAGCAGAGCGAGCATAAGAACGGGTGCGGTTAACAGCGGTAATAGAGGACAACCCTCGGTCAAGCCCAATACCGCTTCCATCAGTCAAGTCGACTTCATCCAGACCAAGCTCAGCTTGCAAAGCATTGAAAAAAGGATCCTCGAAACCTGTCAATGTACCGACACGGCTGACTTCCAAAGGTCCGTCTCCGTAAGCAGAAATGTTGACGACCTGGTCGTAGTCGGCGTTCGGGTTTTCCGTGTAGTGGCTGACTTCGAGGAAATCCTGGAAGATAGACTCCCAGGCTAGACCGTCATTTCCGGACAAAGTTGCCCAGTCATCGAACACGGAGGCAGATCCACGGCAGTAAGCCATACCGTTGACTCCAGAACCTCCTCCTATGGTGCGACCTTGTTGGAGAGCATGAGCAACTCCACCGAGGTTGTCATCGGGCTGTGCGGTGTAATTCCAGTATTGTTCAGTAATAAAAGGGTACATGGCAGGAGCTGTGAAATGTTAGTATATGTGGTTCGCAATGCAATAAAGTTGCGATTGACTCACTGTCAATAGTGGCATTGTTGATGCTGTCAGGACCAGCTTCGATAAGAACGACGCTCTTCGTGCCGTCACGAGAAAGCTGCTCAGCTAGGACAACACCAGCAGGGCCAGCGCCGACAATGACATAGTCAGCAGAGCCATGGGCACCGTGTCCGCTTGAGTGACCGTTACCCTGACCACCGCGAGCAGCAACACCGGCAGCAGCAGCAGCGACGGTGAGCAATTGAGCCTGTGAGAAGAAACGACCCATTGTAATCTTATCACGTCGATCAGTCTCTATACAAACAAGTCACGCCCTTTGGACGTCTTAAAGAATGACCAAAATAATAAAGCAATACGCGCATCTTCCACAGGTTCCGGCCGGGGGACTATCAGCCATATAAACAAATTTTCTCGTTTAACGTGACCCGATTTCAATAAAATTTACTTTCTTTTTTTAGAGCTAGAACTAGCTAGAGCTGACTAGTGTAGCTTGGATCGTAATACGCATTGCACAGAGTAAAAATTCGGAGATTACTGCAATGACAAAATAAGATTCTTACAACACAGCCCCCAAGCCTAGACCACGAGGACTTCTTCCAGTCATACAATGCCCTAACCGACTGCGAACCTGCAGTAAAGTAAGGGGTTTTCAGGGCCAAGGATAGCTCGGGAGGCTACACGTGGAAGGATCGAGGGGCCATGAACCCTGTCGGACGTCGGCCTTCTAGAAGCTGAAGAGAAGATTTCTCGTTATTTTCTGCCAAGATGTGGGTAGTGACAGCTGATGAAGCGGCACCTGACGTTGCTTTCTTAGCAGTTGGCTAAATACTCACATGGATTTTAGGGGCCAGAGTACGAGATGCATGAGCAAACAAAAGTTATGAAGGGAGACTCGTAATTGAGGGGCAGCCTGCATAATTAGTTTCCCCGAGCTCACAGCCTCAAAAGTAACTAGTATTATTATTCCCACACGCCCAAATCCAGTAATTTTCAGTAGCCGGCGTTTCGGGAATCGGGGCTCGGACGCTCACGTGCTCTTGTTGACCACCGAACAAGTTGACAGAGCACGCTGATTTTGGTGTCTAAGTCGATTGTTACATGAAGGGTATCGCTGGCCGGAATGTTCGCTTTTTGTACGGAATAGGAATTTCAAGATTAGATTCGTATAAAATATCGCTTGTAGAGTTATAATACTAGAAACATCTGACATCAAACATACTTCCAATATACCAAGATAGAACTATAAGACTTGCCAAAATGGGCAGCGACAGCAAGCTTCAGTTGCAGGCCTGGAAGGCTCTGTCTAAATATCTTCGTGGCAGCAATGAGGATCAGGAATATTGGTGGAAACTAACTGGTCGCCATGTGGCTTCGCTATTGGAGGCGGCTGAGTATCCTCTAGAAAAGCAGTTTGAGTGCCTTTTGTTCCATTATCGCTGGACGGTAAGCTTTAGTATTCCATGATCCGTGATATAGAGAACAAACTGCTAACATGATATCTACGAAAGGTCCCTTACATGGGTCCCGCTCCCGGACCAGATGGCTTGCCAACCAAGTGGAAGTCACTGTTGTCTCTTGATGGTTCTGCCATCGAGTATTCGTGGAAATGGAACACCAAAACCTCGGATCCAGACGTCCGTTATGTCACTGAGCCTATTGGACAGTTCCCAGGAACAGAGTTAGATCCTCTTAATCAGCAGGGTCTACGTGAGCTTCTTCAGCGCTACGGATCAGAGACATCGGAGAACTTGAACATTGGCTGGGTCAATCACTTTTTCGCCAAGTTGTATGATCACGACAATTCCAAGTATATTCAAGAGGCAGCAGCAGGCTCCCACATGAGCACTGCTACCAGTGTTCAGCTCGGCACTGAGTTCTTGCGCAAGGGTACTGGATTCAAGACTTATTTCTTCCCCCGCAAGCTCGGTATTGTTGAGGCTGTCCCAACATCTCAATACGACGACGCCATTGCACAGCTCGATGTGGAAGGCAAGGACTACTCAGCCCGCAAAGCTCTCAACGAGTTTCTCACCACCAACCCCGAAGGCAAACTTCTCAATCCTTTCTCACTCGCTGTTGACAATGTCGCTCCTGAGAAGTCGCGTCTTAAGTGGTACTTCCATACCTTGAACACAAGCTTCAAGTCAGTCCGTGAGGTTATGACTTTGGGTGGAAGAATTACTGGTATCGACAAGCAACTCGAAGATCTCTTCGAGCTTATCAAGGCCACAGCTGGCTTGCCCGAAGATTTCCCAGAGGACGCTGAGGTCCCCCTCCCCGAGAAGTCCCAGGTTTATGACGAGTCGGCCAAAGAGAACTTTGGTGAACTTGAAAAGGTCTTGACGGGATACTTGTACTACTTTGACATTGCTCCTGGTAATAAGTACCCTGAAATCAAATGGTTCATTCCTACCCGCCACTATGGTCCCAACGACTTGGATTTGGCCAAGGCTACTATCAACTGGATGGAGAAGCATGGACGTGCAGGGTACGGTCCGAAATACCTAGAGATGCTCTGCAATTTGGGCGAGCACAGACGTCTGGACGAAGGAAAGGGTCTTCAATCCTTTGTTAGCTGTCTTTTCAAGAAGGGCGAGTTGGATATTACTACCTACCTTGGAGCTGAGGCTTTCCACCCAGCTCGCAAGCCAAGACGCTCAAGTCGAGGTACTCGACGACGAGGTGATGACTAAATAAATGAACGATGTGCCCAAATATGTTCCATAGTTAGACGATAGTTGACGATTTAGGGTTTTGGATTATCAAATAGAATGATATGTTATGTTTCCTATGACAACAAAGTTTACATTCTTTCTAAAAATTGCTTCTACGGCTGATATCAATAAATAGATGCCTCAAGGTCAAATGGAAATTACAAACACTCAGTCCAATTTTATTTTAGACCAGGCTGGAAACGTTATGTCAGTGAGACGTGAAACCAGGAACCACTGAGTTTCCATCATTGCATACAATAAACTAATTTCTTGACATCTACTATGTCTAAATGAGGTGACATGGGTTATTCTACACAACCATACGGTTCTTCAATTTGTCGTTTTGAACAATGTCATCTTTCATCGACTCCAGCTCATCGACATCCCATGTGGCACTCAGGTATCGGCCACTCAGCCATGTTCGCTGTCCTTTGGTCAGCCAAACAATGAAGCCAGCTGCCAGTTCAGGCGTGTCGATCAAGACTGTTCGGGGATTTATTAGCACTGCTTATTACTTACTACAAGTCATTTAAGGGTTGAACATACACTCGGGTAGGGCAATTCCCTTCGCCAAAGTGGTTGGCACTCCACCAGGGTGAACTGCAAAACAGTTTACTCCTTGCTGTCCATACTCCAATGTCACGAATTCCGTGAGTCTGGAGATAGCCAATTTTGACACTCCGTAGGCAGATGAACCTGGGACCGTGATATTTGCTCCAATGGTAGTCAAGTTGACTACATCCACAGAAGTATCTTCTTTCTTTGCCGTTTCGGCCAACAAGGGCAAGAGAGTCTTGATCATGTGGTAGGTGCCTTTCACATTTACATGGAATGTCTCCCAGTAGGCATCTTCATCGCTATCAGCAAGTGGCGTCCAGGCACAACTTGTACCGGCATTGTTGATCAATACGTTCAGCTTTCCTTCTTCTTCACTAACGGCCTTGAGGACTGATGTGACTTGTTCCTTGTTACAGATATCAATGGAAAACTTTCGAACTCGGATACGTGAATTGATGTTCTTGATCTCCGTCTCGAGCGTATCAAGCTCTGACCCTGTCCGGGCACATACCATGATGCATGCTGGGCCACATTCGGCGTATCGTAAGGCAGTTGAACGGCCGATTCCTCGTCCAGCACCAGTTATGAGTACAACTTTGCCGGGCTGGGACAAGTCAGTCTTGGTAGGGTTGGTGCTGATACTAATATCATTGTGCAATGTTTTGGTAAAAAAGTATCCAGAAAATGCAGGAATCGCCATGATTGTAAGGTGTGTGGAGCTTAGCGACCGATTGATCAGATGTTGCAATCTTTATCTCACACAAAAACTTGAAAAGATCTTTTTGTCATGTAGTACTATATCCCTAGCATTGATAACCCATGTATAGTCAGCCTATTCGGTTGACTCCGAGCCCCTCCAACACCGCACACCGACTCTCTCAGTGCTCAGGCTTGCTAGTACACGAGACGGTGCCCCGTAGCGTGTTTGAGCAACCCCGAGAATAACCAGTACTAGCCCTACTCCCGCATTCCGGATCAAGCGTAAATTCAGTTTTGGGGGGGTAGCATGCGCCAATGAGAAAATTCATTTTGCCAATCAACCTCATAAGTTCACAACACTTTGCCCTAATGCCGAACCACGTGCTTCGTCAGAGATTCTCTATCGTCGTAAGTTACAACAGTGTGGATGAAGGGTAGCCATAAATCGTATGATCAACAAACCCCCGCTTAGTAATTCTAGTAGCTGGAAATTTCATGCAATGCCATGTAACATTTTCTAACACTGAGGTCTCTCAGTTCCGAGCAGCCCGAGGGGTGTTCCCGGAGGTTAGCTATTTCGGGAATCTCAACTAGTGCTATGCACATACAAATATTGTATATAAACTTGAGAATTGAATTTGATCACAGTGCATTTGTCATATAGGCATTAGTTGAAACCCCACAGCCTCAAATCTACTCAATCTCAACCCTATCAACGGTCGCAAGAATGTCAGCGGTAACACCGATCCAGCTGTCCCCCGAACACTTAGGAATTGTTCGTGCCCCCGTGGACATCCCCGCCGAGTCCCTAGAAGCATGCAACAAGCTTCTCCAGAAAAACCATGAAGTCTACCACATGTTTTTTCGTGACACTGCTGGTCACAACCACATTGTTCACAGTCTTTTGACCGTGCTCGCATTGGGAGCCACTCCTCAAGAACTACAAGATCGCTATGACGATGGAACCCCCATCCAACGACCCATTCCCGAAATTGACAACGTATTGCTCGAGAAATTACGGGACGATGAAGTCTTTTTCAACACTATTGGGGAAATTACCCAGTATCACACATTCCTCGAATTTTTCAAGCGCGAAATTGCCGCCAGTGGATGGAAAGAAACCACCCAAAAGTATGTCTTTGCGCGAAACAAACTTGCGGACAAGATGCTCGCCCGTATGTACGAGGGCGCTTACCATCCGATCATCCACCTCGGATTGGGTATTGAATTCCAGTCTGAAGCTATTGTCGCTGAGGCTCTTGCCCAAGCTGCTGCTCACGACGATGCCAACATTGGCAAATTATTCTTGAATGCCGAACAGGAAGCTGCCATTGTTTACCCTACAGCCAAGCCCAGAACCATGATTCAGTTAGTCCACGATGTCCGCAATAACGACGCAATCCATACCGCTCCTCAATGGACCGACTTTGGTTTCAAGATGCGTGACGGTATCGTCGGCCGTGCTTGCGAAGAAATGCAAACTGTTGCTGCGCATTTCCGAATCAAGCCCACTGAAGAAGACCTTGAACGACGAACAGCAGAGATGATTAGTACGGTCGCCTACTTCTCCGGTGCAGCACAGCGTGAGGGCCGAAAGAGGAAGATTGACTTTTTCTACATGCACTGCGTTACCAGTAGTATATTTTTCACCGTCTTGATCCGCCAAAAATGGATCAAGCTAGAAGATCGCATCCGTCTTGTTGAATGGAAAGCACGACTTGACTTGGCATGGTACGCCGTCTCCGGTTCAGCGCCACTCGACCCCAAGGCTATTACTGAATATTCCAACCCGGAAAGCGACAACCTCGGCTGGGCCGAGTTGTTTAGTGCCGTCAACAAGGAACATGATGACGGTCACGCTGCCAAATACATTCGAGCCCTCAAGAACGGCGAGGAGGTTTGCATGCAGTACGAAGAGGGTGAATGGGCAGAATACTTCCCCATGAAAGGTGATATGTGGTTGAAGCTGGCAAGGATGTGCCAGGACACGACTAAGAATCTTCCTACAGATCTTAAGTGGGTTCCATTTACTGGCTTTGAGCAGCCCTGGAAGAGACCTGATTTGGCAAACTAAAGCGATAGCGCAATTGTAACGAAATTTTCCGTATCATATGTATCTAGCAATGATGTCACGTATAGCTTAGAAATGAAAATTTTATGTACTTCAAGAACTACGATATCTCTTTTAACAAGAATATTAATTTGGAAGTGCTCTGTTTAGAATGCTATTACTGCCGTTTGAATATTTGAAGTCTGCCCAGGTACAGTTGAACCGAGGGTGTAACCAGTAATGTATTGGAAGACAGAACGATTGTAAAGTATGTGAGTATATATACTAGAAAAACAATACGAAACTCAAAATAAAGCAGAAATATCTAAAATACACTACGAAGGACCGGTTGTGGGAAGATATGGGTGCAAGAAAGGGAAAAAGTGCCTCATCAAACCCATCAAAATGCACATGGGGGTTCCGCGTGGGAATTTGGCACCCACACCACGGGTCTTGTTTACCACACCAACATTCATTCCATCGTATCTTCCTTCCTCATCCTGTGCGGCTTCAATCATTCCAGCTGAAAGATCGAGGTAGCTAATGAAACTTTCCTCCTCGTCCAGAGTCAATGTGTGACCGCGCTGGACGTCCACGGACAAACCAGCGGGCTTGATAAATATAGTCGAAACCCAGTCAGATTGGGATCGGAGAAACTTCTCAGTAACCATGAGATCATGATAAACGTGAGAAGCAGCGGCCAACATAATGGGACGGAACCAGCCCGGCATATCTCGGGCAAGGTGATCATCGATGGTAGCAGAACTAAGTAAAACCAGTTTGGGGAGCTTGAGCCCGGGGCCAGATTTAGCTTTGATTTTTTCCAAAGCCTTGATCACCGTCGCGGCGCAGTCCTGGCTGACACGGCAGCCGGGAACATTGTCGTTGGTTGTAACTGTCAGAAAAACTGCTTTGGTATCGAGGACACATTTGACCATAATATCGACATCGTAGATGCTGCCTTCGATGATTTCGACTTGTTTGTTATCGACGACTTGGGGGAGGAGGTGTTGCAACTTGGCCTTGTTACGGCAGTAGGCGCGGACTTTGTTCTTTGGTGATTGGAGAAGGTTCTCAATGAGTGCAGAACCACAGTTTCCTGTGCTGCCGAGTATGGCGTAGGTATTCATGTTGAAAGTAGTATGTATATATGTTGAATGTGCAAACAAGGACAATTTGGAAATACTATCCAGTGTCTCTTTCAACATCTAGAATTGGGACCACAGCGTCCAATACCTAGCTATATCTTTTAGATGTATTTGTTTTAATCCAATGCACGCTATAAAATAGCTCCGACTTCGCCGGGACACCGAATGCTTCCTTTTCCAAGCTTGTCGGAATGCGATGCGCGGAGTGTGATGGACCTATTCTGTAGTAAGCTTAGACCCTAAGATCCTAAAAACCCTAGTATTCACAACTACTTTTGGTCCATCGGATTTAAGATTAAGTTCAATGTGACTTTACTGCCTAGCTAGAATCGAAGAATCACCAAAGGTGAATTTTTCAATTCCGTCCTATCGTAGCTCAACGGACAAAAGCAGTCCACAGTTTAGACGTCCTGTCTAATCAACTACGTACCCTATTTAATAACCAAAGTCAACATTTGTAAAGACAAGCTACAACTACAGAATGATTGAAAGAGGAGCGTGATTTTAATTTCCATCCATTGAGTGACGTTGCTAAAATCAGATATGTACAATCTTGAGCTGTGATTTTCTCAAGGTTTGGCGGATGCCCTGACTACGTGCCCTAAGCCCTAACTGGTTGTTAACTTTATCCGGAAATGGAAAACATGTTTGCAATTTCTTTTTGTACCATTTATGAACAAAACTTGGCTGAATCTATGTACATTGATGCTAGAACATTTCCCAGTGTATGTAGAGCACAAATATTTCTCATCGGTGGTTTCCACTGCTTGCACTCAGTACAGGCCTGGATTCCTCAGAGTCTAGTGAGGTGGCTGCGCTTAAGAGCGGGCAGGGTAGGCGGAAGCGTTGACACTAGCCCACTCACTACCCAAGCGGTTGAAAATTTGGACCTCGAAGGGCTTAAGGAGCAAGGGCTCCACAGCAGCACGGTAGGGCTTGTAGTAGTCCTTCTGGAGCTGGGTCTGCATTTCAAATCAAACATTATTAGTCCATACATGTACTGTAATTGCAAAAGGTGGCTGTCAGAATTTGTATTACTTACGCTCATGATGTATTCGGAGGTGCAGTTCCAGCTCTCAATGAGCTTGAAGACTCCAGGGTTCTTCTCATCGTAGGATATTTCGAAGAAAAGATTCAGGGGCTCAGCCTTGACGGCATCGAAGGTAGGCTTCAAGGCAGTAAGGAAAGTGTCCTTGTCCTTAGGGTCAATAGTGATGGTAACGTGAACAGAGATACCAGCCATTTTGATAGTGGGGTAGCAAATCTACTATTGAAAAATTGTAAATTGATAATGGAGAAGGCGATTGTGATTGAATGGCTCGTACTTTTGGGATAGTTTGAATTGGAATGCAGAAAACAATACGATAAAGCTATCCATCGTAAATACACTAAGTTGCTTTATATTGGTTATTCTGATGCATAACTACAGAAAATGCCGAAACCGTGCATTACGACTGTAATCACAAAGTTCGAAGTGATAGCTATGTCGGGGGCGCATACGTTTCAGCTGTAAGTTTCAATCGTATATCGGAAAGCGATCAGTCGGATGTCGGAAATTGAGATACTGCGTATGCCCAATTTTGTTTTCGGGAACATTTAGCTTACAATTTAGCTAGCTGCTTAGTTATCTGCTATTGCCAATTGGGCTCGTTTAGTGGTCGAATCGACATCGGATCTCATACAATAACTTCCAGACAGATAACCTCATCATTTCATTCGCCAAATCCCGATAGTTGCCCAGTTTTCTTCTGGGGTCACAAACCCTAATCATAACTTCTAGCTACTATGACTTTCGATTAGCCGACATTCACGTCCCCATTGGGTAAGTTTTTTACCACTACATTTGAAGATTGTAAGATAAACAAGCCACAAATCCTTAACAGCTCGACGGCCCACGCTGAGAACCGGTCTCGCACCACAACCTAAGTGTCTGATGGTGTGGCAGATGTCGGCGTCTTAGATCGGGTCTGATTGCCTGACTGATCTGATCAAATTGAATTAGTAGTTCTAGAAGAAAGGTTAAAGTAGCGTAAAATAAAAGGGCAAAATGCAGCAGAGCCACTGATTATAATGTCCCAGTATTTCAATAGTGCATATTTGCTCTACATTGTCGACTCTTGTTCAGTCACTAGATTTGTTTGACGTGTAGATCTCGCAAACATGGAGTTTCAGTTCACTCAATCTACCGTGATTGCATCGGTCTGTATATTTGCTGCTGTCGTTGCTCTCGCTTATCGTGCGATTCTTCCACAGCCTATCCCTGGTATACCTTACAACAAAGCCAGTGCGTCACGTATTCTCGGTGATGCACCAGATGTGAGTTGCTCCTCAAGCCTATACAAATTGATGTATTCCTTGGCTTTAGCATGTTGAAACTAATACGTGGATGTAGATCATTAAATACCAAGAACAACATCATGAAATTTGGTCATATGTCAGAGAACTCGCTGCAGAGCTTAAGTCGCCCGTTATTCAGATGTTCATGCGCCCATTTGGAAAGCCATGGGTAATTATCGCAGATGCTCGTGAGTCTCACGACATTCAGATGACTCGCAAAGATGAGTTCGATCGCTCTATGATTACGGGAGAAGTATTTGGTCCTATTTTCCCTGAGAACCACGTCTCGGTATGTTTCAAGCTTTTCGTTTTCTATTCAAACTGAATTTCACTAAACAATAATTTTACAGTTCCCTATTGGTGAAGCATGGAGATCGCATCGTCAACTCATCAAGGACACTATCTCGCCATCGTTCCTTAACGGTGTCGTTGCACCCTCCATTCACCTGAACACCCAAGACCTTATCGCAATCTGGAAAAAGAAAGCCGCCATTGCCAAAGGCCGACCCTTTAACGGTGACAAGGATTTGTCTCGAACTGTCGTTGACATCATCATTGAAACCACCTTCGGTATTAAAGCAGAAGCACTCAAGGTCCAAGAACAGCTTCTAGACCAGACTGTCCTGCCAGCAAGCATCGATGAGCCCGTCGATTTCCCCGCTGCCGAAGACGCTGAAGCCTTCACGTCTATTCGGGACTTATCAGACAGTGTTCAGATTGCCATGGGCTCTCCAGTTCCAACTCTTTCCCTCAAATTCGCCTTGGCTTTCAAGAAGTCGCTTATCTCCGCCAGGAAATACACCGACAAGATGATCAATGAACGTCTCCAATCTGCTTGGCGAAAGTTCTCCGGTGTCGAAGAAAAGGGTACCGTCAAGTCCGCTACTGATCTCATTGTTCAACGTGAAGCCCAAATGGCAAGAAAGGAAGGCCGGGACGTCAAAATAGATACCCAGGTTATTAGGGATGAACTCTTCGGTTTTTACATGGCTGGACAAGAGACAACCTCTACGACTCTTTGCTGGGCTATGAAGTACCTGACTGCGAACCCTGATGTTCAAACCAAACTACGCAACGCTTTGAGAGCGGTGCATGAGAGAGCTCACCGAAATGGCGGCCTTCCTTCAGCCCAAGAAATGGCGCAAGCTGATGTTCCTTACCTCGAGGCGTTTATACAGGAAGTTCATCGTGTCGGAAACTCCGTCAGTTCTATTGTTCGCGTTACTACCAAGGATGCCGTCGTTCTGGGGCATGTTATCCCCAAGGGAACTGATGTTTTCATGCTCACCAATGGACCAAGCTACAAGACTCCACCTCTTGAGATCGAAGAAAAAATTCGTAGCAAGACTAGCCGTGAGAATAAGGAAAAATTTGGTGTTTGGGACAACGAAACCATTGGAAAGTTCATTCCCGAGCGATGGCTGGCAAAGAACGATAAGGGCGAAGTTGTTTTCAACCCTAGTGCTGGATACACCCACCCTTACGGCGTTGGACCCCGTGCTTGCTTTGGTATGTTCTCTACTGCTCCTACCCTTCTAGACACAGCTAATCCAGTTTTGTAACAGGTATGAAATGGGCCCAGCTGATGTTGAAATCGATCATTACGATCATCGTGTGGAGCTTCGAGTTCGAGCCTTTGCCTCCAGCTATCGCCGACTTCAAGGCCATCGATGTCACTACCCACCGAGCAGAATTCACGTATATCCGACCGGTTCCAATCTAATAAATATAGTGCCATTAGCGGAATGGGGGGCTATTTTGCAAATTAAGATTGATAGAAATGACTAAGATTTTTTATAATGTGCCTCAAATGAATGAATTGAGATTGCTAGAAAAGAATCACATGTCCGATATCTCCGGCATTAGCCCTGAATAGGCTTAGCTGTCGCCATTAATAATCCAATTCAGGACGACATTCTATTGGCTGGTTCACTGGGACATGAGACAGCGCTTCTGTTGTTTCTTTGTCTACCCCTCCATCTAGTTTCTGAAAATAGCTTTGCTGAATGAGATACTTCCTCTCATTGATTGAAAAGCATATCTCATCCAAATCCTAGTAACCTTACAACTCTACCAAGTTCCCAGGTACATTTCAAAATGGCTGCGACAGCAAAGAGACTCGTTTTGATTACTGGTGGTACGTTTATTTATTGCGTGATATACTGTGCATCCTTGACTAATTATTCGCATTAAAAAAGCCAGCGGCGGTATTGGTTTTGAGCTTGCAGCTCAGCTATTAGCAAAAGGTACATACCATGTTTTTCTGGGAGCTCGATCGGCGGAAAAGGGAAATGCTGCTCTCCAACAGCTACGGTCTCGCAACTTGCCCGACAGCGTAGAGATGCTCTTGCTTGATGTGACCAAGGACGAGACCATTGAGAATGCTGCTGCTAAGGTGCGCAAGGAATTTGGCAAGCTAGACATCCTCGTCAACAACGCCGCTGTGGCGCCAATGGAGGGCGGCACGTTGCGTGAGTACATGCGTACCGCGTTCGATACCAATGCTACTGGACCTCTGATTGTCGCCAATGCTTTTGCGCCTCTCCTTAAAGAGTCAAAAGATTCCCCTAGAATTGTCAACATCACCAGTGGAGCAGGCTCCATCAGTTCTCGTCTCAACAAAAATTCGCCTACCTATCGACTCCAGGGTCACCAGTACCGAGCCAGTAAATCCGCTCTCAACATGATTACTGCTTGTCAATATGTGGAGTACGAGCCTGATGGAATTACGGTTTTGCTTTACGACCCCGGTCACACAGTCTCCAACCTCGGCCCTTACAACAAGGCTGAGTTTGGTGCCAGGGCACCCGCTGATTCGGTTATGCCTTTGATCGATGTCATTGAGGGAAAGCGTGATGATGAGGCTCCTAAACTATTGCACAACACTGGCATGTACGATTGGTAGAATAACTAATTGTTTGATCGGTTTGTGAGTTTTATGTCAGTGGTTGCCTCAATCCATGTCATATAAAGATAGAAATGGCAACCCGAGTTGTATGTCTTGCTGCTATTGCTCGGTAATCTAATCATCTTTCGTTTGATACTTCTCTCTTCATACCTTATAAGACCGACCTTAACGTAGCCCTCTTGAATTTGCTGGCATCTAAACCTCTCTAGAGATATACTTCTGCATTTAAGCATGACCAATCAGCAATGAAGCATATCACTCTTACTTTAACCGCAATATTCACTCTATGTCTTGACCATGGTAACAAGATATTCTACGAGGGATCCATTTCACGTGAAAGATACAGGTGTTGAACGACCTGCAAATGTTAGGGTTTTGCTGATGCCTTGACCAGCGTTCTAGCGTTCTTACAACTCCAAGGACACTCGCCACCGATAGATCAGCTCGCTGCAACACAGCCCCAGCTTAAAATAGTGAGCCTTGTACATGCGCAGGCTCTAAATGATACTGTCGGGCAATTTGGTAGGGTTATGCTTACAATTACGAGTTAATGACTGAATGTGACATCCGGTCCTCTCAGCTGATTTGTAACACATCGGTATCATTCGGACTAGACTAAGTATGACGCTTCTAGAACCATAATCGGTCCGAACTGGGGGGAAGCCTAGCCTGTAAGGTAACGTATCAGAAGTAGATAAGGCTTGGGCAGTAGGATCTTCGGGACTTGAAGATCGTTTGCTCAAGCTTCAACTTTTCTTCTGTAATGCGTGAATAGAGATCAACTCCCTGTTCCTTCCATTCAGTTACAGAAAATGGATGAAATACAGCCCGAGAAGAAACAGCACAAGGGCGGTTACCGCCAAATCAACAAGGCCCTCAATATATGCGCCTTTGAAGATTATCTTGAGGCACAACTCTCGACTTTACCGGAGATTGCTGACGTCGAGCAAATAAGCCCGCGAGTACTACGAGTTTTAGGACAAAACGCCGGAAAGGTAAAGATTTTTACGAATAGAAGAATATGAAAAGTGGTCTAATGTCTGTCACCAGTTTACACTACAAGGCACGAATACGTATATTGTCGGAACCGGCTCTCACAGACTCATTATCGATACCGGTCAGGGTATCCCAGAATGGGCCACTTTACTATCATCAGTTCTCGCTGAACGCAACATTACTCTTTCCCATGTACTTCTTACACACTGGCACGGTGACCATGCTGGCGGCGTGCCTGACCTTCTCCGCCTCTACCCTCACCTCAACGACTCCATTTACAAACACACCCCCAGCAAAACACAACAACCCATCGTCGATGGGCAAGTCTTCAATGTTGAAGGCGCTACAGTGAGGGCTCTCCACTCCCCTGGTCACTCACACGATCATATGTGCTTCATCATCGAGGAAGACAATGCCATTTGCACAGGTGACAACGTGCTAGGTCATGGTACCGCTGCCGTCGAAATGCTAAGTCTATGGATGGACTCCCTACGTCTTATGCAGAAACAAGAATGCAAGATCGGGTACCCCGCCCACGGCATGGTGATTGAAAACTTGCCTGCCAAAATCAGTGGCGAATTGGCGTCCAAGACAAGGCGAGAAAAGCAGGTACTACAAGCATTGACCAAGATTAAGAAGAGCGCCGGCTCAGGAAAGGGGGATGTTACTGTCAAGGAACTCGTTACTGCTATGTACGGAGAAGGCATGGCAGATGAGGTTCGGCAGATGGCTATTGAGCCGTTTATGGAGGAAGTTTTGAGGAAACTTGCAGAGGATGGCAAGGTCGCCTTCACAGTCAGGGGAGGAGTGAAAAAGTGGTTCAAGATTGCTTTTGATTAGATAGATACATGTATTTTCATGATTACGCATTACATACTATACCTACAATTTTTGAATTCGATTGTTCATAGAAGTTTCTTGACTGCTTCTTTCCGCCTTTCTACTGACCAACATTCAGTAACTTCAAAAATCGTATGAAAAGCATCTGGGTCCCCCATGCATCTGTTGTAACTACGGAGTTCCCGACACTACCAAGCCAGGAATATAGTTCCGCCCCAGTCTTCCTGAATCATGCTTGCTCATTAGGCTTGTGTGTGTCTCAGTACTAGGTAGATGTAGATCAGGCTGTAATTTACTGGTACGTACCGTCCTCCGTAGTGCTTATTCTTATAGAGCATATAGATTGAAACAGCTACCTGCTAGAGCACTAAAACTGAGTCAGACCAAGGTCGTTTTTGGCAAACACTCAAGAAATACGGAGCGGAATTAGGTATGGCTGAACTGGTTATTCTAAGTTTATACACGCCACCACCAAGCCACTCAGCCCACGTTTCCACTTTGACGGGATATGTCGCTGTAACTTCCGTAATAGGGAATGTGTCGGAAATCGGAGGTCAAGGGTGGTCAGCGCTCGGGCATCGGAATCCGACATTTGTCAATTGAAAGGCGGCCAATCGACGTGGGGGTCTGTGCGAAGAGATTTGCTATGTAAAGTAATGGAAGGTTTTACCGAGATCTGTTGTTAACGACACGAGTTGATTGGTCAAACTAGTCCCGCGCTAGGCATCAGGCTCGGGATTAAGCTTATCTCCCCACAGGGATCCACCACATCCCCCTGTATGTTCCCCACCATATTTTAACGTCAGCTGTACCTAAATTAGTAAGTGTACATTTGCTTCTGTCACTTCCCAAAAAGTGGCAGGCTTACGTATGATATCTAAGGCAGAACACAAGGGTAAGCCGGATACGGCCGGGGTATCAAGATTTGCATAGATGAATAATGGTTTCTGACCGCTTGTCAATGATAACGATGTACGTAAAGAATGTAGATTCTACATTTGATGACACTCTACAATTGTCCTGAAGCGAATGAGGAACCATGTAATTTAATTCTATCTTATTAATTCGACATAGGAAATTGATACTTAGCCCCTCCCATGGATAACATGTCTTGTGAACAAGCAACTAGTAGGATAGCAGATCTATAACACTTTGCGTCTTGTACATGCAACCGCTCTGTGGTTTGGTATCCAAAAGAACATCCACGGCTTATTTGGCACCACCGTCGATAGTGATAGATTTGCCGTTGATCCACTCACCCTCCTTGCTGGCAATGAAGGCAACCACGTGAGCGATATCCTTGGGCCATCCGTTGCGGACCAAGGGAGAGGCATGTGCAGCCATCTGTTGGTCATCAGTTACTCAGTCTGCCAATTATTTTTAGAACTCAATGGAATCATGACTACTCACCTGTTGAAGCTCCTCAGGGGAGTATTTCTCGCCACCGGGAATGTAGTGGTGCGCAACATCGTGGAACATGTCCGTCACTGTGCCACCCGGCGCCACAGCGTTGACAGTAATCTTCTTCTTACCGGCATCCTTAGACATGATTCGCACAAACGAGTCAATTGCACCCTTGGAGCCGGAGTAGATGGAATGGTTGGGAACACTGAAGTCCTGGGATGTGTTGGAGGAAGTCAGGATAATACGGCCACCCTCATTGAGGTGGCGGTATGCCTCACGAGCAACGAAAAATTGACCACGGGTGTTAAGACTGAACACACGGTCGAATTCTTCCTGTACGCGACAAGTATCGTGATCAGCGATCGAATCTTTTTTTAGTCATAGTAATTCGGTAAGGACATACCTCAGTCACGTCTCCGAAGTGTCCAAAGCTGACAACACCGGAGTTGCTGACAACAATGTCAAGTCCACCAAAGTGAGCAACGGCATCGTCCATAAGCTTAGCAGTCTCTGGGACGTTCCTGACGTTAGCCTTGAAGGCAACAGCATCAGTTCCAAAGGACTTGATTTCATCGACGACTTTGTCTGCCGATTCTTTGGAGTTGGCATAATTCACAACAACTTTTGCTCCACAGCGGCCAAGCTCGGTAGCAATAGCTGCGCCGATCCCACGTCCGGAACCGGTAACGAGAGCCACTTTGCCGTCGAGGCGGTAAGGGATGTATGGAGCAGACATTTTGAATTGTGCAGGGGGCGTTGATTTTTATGTAAAAATGGGAATGAAGTTATGAAGTTATGTCAAGTAGTTCTCAATCTGTCCTTGGTAAGTTGCTAGTCTTCACACAGCCTTACATAGATTATCCCACTTATATACCTCTACTTATCGGATTTGACAGTTCTAGTGTTCGCAGTAACCCTTCTGGTGATCGGCTTAGGTACTCTTGTCCAGCCGATCTCAGCTAGGAATACTGGATACGCCGGAGCCCGAATCGACTAAACCCACAGTAGAACGCTGATCCAACACATCTCTACTGACGAAGCTCACTTTTTATAATCTGTATTTCTAAATTTAATGTTCCATGATGCTAGAAAAACAAAGTGCCAAGGACCTCGCTAATTGCTAGATATCCGAATATCCGGAGACTGAGACTGAGCTCTTTCAATGCGGAACTTGATAGAGGTAGGAAGGATTTAGCCACCTTTACAAGTACTTCAGCCAACATAGCTGATTTAAAGTATTATCGGTGAAGTTATTACTATACTAAAGTTGGTTTGCATCGTCTTGGGTTGTAGCTTTGATGTGGTACGTAATTTTACGCCTTTAGATACACACAAGGCTATCTTCTAAGAAGATTCTAAAAAGTCCGCCAACTCTTCGAATAGGTATTGATTTCGTCTATGTACAAGTTTCCATAACTGTAAAGTGAACAAAAATTTGCCTTCTACACACAACATCCAGTAGTCTGTAACTCAGAAGCAAACATCTTGGTTGAAACAAAGAAAGAAAGAATAAAACCTCCAAAGTCGTAAACCGTGTCTATAATATGAGAAACATCTCAAAACTCCCATGCCTCGCTTAATTCAATGGCTGCGTAAGCCTTCCGCAATATTCACAGATAGAGCTCTCAGTCTCTTGCGCAAATCCACTATAATCTGGTCCAATGTCACCGCAGACAACGGCACAGTGAAGTCGCTTTCGTCGGACTTGTAGCTCGATCCATGGGACGACGATTCGCTATTCAACCGTGTTTCGTGAGCAATCTGTAATTTTAATTTGGCTGACAACTGATTGACCAAACGTTGTACACGGTGTAACTCGCTCAATACCAGTTGTGCCGCCATGCGATCCGCATCAGCGCCTTCGAGGCAGTAACTTCCCACAACTGTAGCATCCTGAATTACCATCTCCGAATGGGACAGTTTTCGCGAGTGGCTAGTGCTTGGTGTTGATAGTCCCGAGTTGTCATCATCCGTTGGGGCGACTTTGGGCGCTGCTGCTGCTGCATACCAGCCGAGCACTTTAAACACAATAAGCGACATTATTGTCAGAAGATAGCCGTCATGAGCACATGAGCAGTTTAACATCGTACTGATGGCTTCAATGGTATCCTGGTTTTTGGAAATGACTGTTTGAATACTGGGTGGCGACATGTTTAACTGCTGCTGCTGTTGATCGACATCTTCCATAGCCGATGTGAAATTGGATGTTGGGCTAGGAAAAAGCTGTTTCATGAGACCAAGAGCTCGCACCAAACAATAACATAGACTATCCGTTCCTCGCGTGCTGTTGTAGCTGCTTTGGGCATCGAATGGAGAGCCCTGATTATCCGAAATCGAACTTGGCTTAGAAAATGCCGGAAAGTCGGGGATGCCATCTTGGAATAGATGGAAGTTTTCAAATAGATTTTCAGAGCTGTTATTGGATGTAACATTACTTCCATTGCCGCTATCAAGAGGGGTGGGAAAGAAGTGTGACTGGCTCAGAATATCTGTGTCGCTCAATTCAGGGATAGAGAATGAGTTGGGTGTGGCAAAGAATTCATCAAGGTCGGTGGTTAAGTCGGTTATGGAGCCAGACATGGGATGATCCACGGGTGATAGCATAGGTGGAGGAATGTCAATAGCCGTGCTTGATGGTCGAGGAGAAGTTTGGATGGGGATGGGTGACCCGTGTGCGACTGTACCGGGAACACTGGTTGCAGCTGTAAACCAGGTAGTCCTTGGAGGCATAAACTGAGTCACATTCAAAGGTTTTGGTGGCGGCGGTGCAGTGTTGCTTGGAGAAGCCCGGTTACTGTCAGTGGTGCTGTTGGTATTTCTATTGGTATGCTTCCTTCCTCCACGTTTTGTAGCCAAGTATTCACAGGTTATTCCACGCTTTGCGCAACGTGCACATGTTGGCTTTTCCTTGTTGCACTTCAGCTTGGAAGCAGCACAGGCATGGCAGCTGTCTCGTAATTTTGGTGCTGCAGGTGTAGGTCCACGACCTTTAGTGGAAGCAGGTTGGACTCGAGAAGGTGATCGACGGTCTTCCATGTTCATGAAGTGTGATGCAATAGGGTATATGATGGATATCAGAGACAAATATTGAGGGGAAATAGTTTCACGGAAAAAGCCAAAGAGGGAGCTACGACCAGACGATATATGGAGGACGTGATTGACTTTCCTGACATTCTTCAGGGCTGACTATAAGCTCTTTGACCATTGTTTTCATACTTTAGTCTACGCAATGCACAGACTTTGCCATTTACGGTAGCTTGTCTTGGAAAATAAGCTCTTACACTTTTTCGCCCCTGGTCACTAATTGTCTTATCTTCTCGTACGGATTTTCAATCAAACTGCCCAATGATGCTCTACATGCGTATCCCTTGGTTGCATAACGAGTGTACTATATATTCCACGTGCAAACCTAGCCCCCTACACCTTGGTATTGTACTAAGAACCAAATTACTTCAATGGACCTAGACGGCGTATCTTATTTACAGTTAGAGTTGTGGAGCGTCCCAAGATTCTTCAGACAGAGGGTCGTGAAACTAATTGTATTTATAATTTGGTATCGTCTTGCTGGGACTGTAAATAAGCAACTAGATTACGGAGAAACAGTAGCTGAATGTACGCCCGTAATAAACCGGCCTCCAATATAATTAGTTCTGTGAGGCAATGTAGCTGAGTACGAGGTACATCCTCTCGCTAACCAATCTATAGATAGTGTTACTCACTCTAACCACAATAGGGTATACGGGACAGTTTTAAACAGAGATTTGCATCAGATGGCTTAATTAGCTCACCTATCTTTACTGCGAATTTACGAGACTATATGGTTTGATGACTGAAGCGTCCACATACCCACGATAGGTTGTCTTATGTTACGCGACAGCGCTTATATTGAGTCGTTAACAGCTCCGTCTTATTGTTCAACTTTAAGAAATGGTTAATCAGTCGCATGATAGTATTACGGAGGATCACAATATACGTAGCTTACACAGGCTGTCCCCGAGATAAGTTTCATTCATACCAACACGAAGTTGATAGTGACTTTTATTCCCAGCCGTGAAAATCTTTTAGTAATAGCATCAAATGATGCAGTAACTATTTACAGCGATACGAGGATCGCGAACAGCTTTCATCCGGGAGTTACCGAGTGTGAATGGCAGGTAGCGTCTGCGCAGGATGCGGGGCTGACTCAGATTGCCTATTGATTCAACTATTGTAAGAATTCCGTATTGACACTGATACTATTGCTAAGTACGTAAATAGCAGGTAAGCACCAAATCATGTATCTAGTGGGGGCTACGGGGGGTTGGTTGGCCATGTAGTATTAGACGTGTTATGAGGTAGGTGGGTGGGCATATAACACGAGAGGGACTTGGCTCTTACAATGAAGAATTCTTCTCAATTCCACAAAAAATGGATATATCGAACACGTACGTAGGTGGAAGGCTTCAGAATAAGACCGAAAGTAAGCCAAGCCTCTAGCAGTATGTATCACCAAGATGTAAAGCATGAGAATTTCATTGGACACGAAAGAGTTTCCTGTATAGTACTAGTAATGCGTACGCAATCCGATCTAAAAGGCTTGTCTAGATATATTTTGGCGCCATTTACTCGTTGTTTTAGGGAGGAATCTGAAATAATTGCAAGGATTGGTAATCCTGGCTCGCTTGTATAAATGACAATCCAGGCAATTTAAATTAATAGCTGGAATGGACACACGGCCACCGTTGCGACCCATTTGTGGAATACCTGGAGGACGTAAGCGAGTGGTGATTAGAGCATGCATCTCTTTCTATAGTCAGCCGAATGACTGTCAAGTGTTAACTAGTTTTTGAAATCGAACTGGTTATGACAGGAAGCAGTGCATAGCTATTGCTTTCTTGGCTATTGAAGCAAGAGCAAAATATTCTAAATCAAGAAGGAGATGCGAGAATGGAGATACGTATAGAGTAGCTAATAACTTAAAATTCCGGTTCTACAGCCTTTCCCGCCCCCACTGCTCCCGAATCCCTATACCACACGAGATGTATCCTCGTTGGTTCGTCTGGTGCTAGCCTTCGGATGATCATGGACAGTGGAGTAGCGCGCCACATACATAGTACATCGTCCCGGAGACTAAGACATTTACGGAGTAGGTGACTGTCAGTGGAGCCGCTAGCAGGGCTGAGGCTGAGATTCATCCGAGCATCCTCGATGTCCCATAGGAGGAAGCCTGCGGCGTTGAGGTGTTTAATCTCTTGCTTACTCTTGGCCCTCTTAGCCCAGAAGTTACGGTTCTAGATGTCACCTCATCCAATGCGGAGTGCATACACTCATTTGATTTACTGGACATGATAGACGTCGGACGCACTGCGGCGTATCCATAGTTGCAGGCCAAATACGACTACAAGGCTCATCACCTATAGGCCTGTCTCCCCAGGCTATTGGGTTGACACAATGCATTACGCAGGCAATTCAGATACCGTCGTTTAAGGTTTACGCTGGTCCAATGGATAATCGATAAGAAATGGGTCTCGCCTATTATTGTTGTTCAAGCGGGACTGGGGCGGTGTTAGGATTAAGCCCACATGCAATCTATTGTGTGTTTACTCAATCGAGGTAGGTTGCTCCACGCAATATATTTTAGATGGAGCACATGGTAATTTACTTCGTATTTACTACAGTATCAAATGGCTGCTTTTCTGGCCGCTATAATTGCATGAGGGCACCGTGCTCGATTGCATGAGGCTTGGACCACCACCTTAATCGTATGCTGTGTCACGTCCAAAGCACCAGTCATAAATAATACCTCCGTGTATATCTAGGATTTGAGTTGGTTACGCTCAATACGAAGCCCCGAGGCTGCAGGACTTGACTCATGTTGATAATTAGGCTGCAATATCTTACACGACTTAGCAGATCATAGATGAAGATAACTAGCAATTATCAAAATTGCATAAAATTGAGTAATCCTACACACGACTCAAGAAGACTGATTCATAAACATGATCTCTCACCCATGCAATTCGGGCATTCATGCAAGAGAAAGCTCTAGGAGATAACTGAAACGACCGATTCGCGCTACCAATAGAATCCCTCCACAATGAATGCTACCACGTATCGATAAACTGAGTTTAAGGGTATCCGGAGTAAAAGCCACAGTTGCTTCGGAGGGAATTAAGCATAAAGGTGATCAGATACATACGTACCATGTAACCACCCATCGATGATTGCTGGTTACGGTGATTTAGTTGGTCAGTTTGAATACGAAGAAGTCCAATACATAGTAAACTTAAACATACGAACAGTCGGGCGCTTTCAGACCCTGAGATGACTCAGTTGGCGTCGCTTGGCTTTTTCCCTCAGCTGTATGAAGGGACCCAGTATGTCGTACGTGAGGATAACCCCAGTCAACTTTTTAATCGCGCAAGAATATTACAGGCTCTATTAATATCATCTATGCTATTAATAAAGCTATCAGCAGTACAATGTAAGCTTAACTTTCTTTTGTACATTTAGCTTAGGTAATGTGCAGCATGTCAAAGCGTCAGGTTCTTTCTAGAAACATGCTCCTTCTATCATAATATGGCTACACGTATCTAGTTAAGCTATTTCATCGAGATTGAGGTTTATACGAGATACAGGTTACTCCAGCCACAGTGTTGCTAATAAGATGTCTTGAAATGATGACCATGCCATTTTAATCGTTAATCAGACTGGGAGTATTTGGTCCTCCTAGCGCATGAATCATGTTTTGAGGAGATCAAAAACAAAGTGGAATTTCTCTTGTTGGAGTGGACGTGTTTGATCCTTCGTGTTGATCTTCCCAAAAAACGGCCCCTTTCCTAAAGGTTGTTTGTTTCTAGAATGTAAATTAGTTCCGTTACGACCAAGTAGACAATTCCTTAGTTAATTTGGTAGATAAACCGCTGTGACCTTCGGCCCCAACAGTCAAGCACGTTAACATAAGCACTAGGCAAACATCTCTCTAACCAGACCGAGTACTTACCTAAGTACTGTTAGCGGCATTTCACTATTGATAATATAACTAGCCCAGATTACATATGTACATACGGATATCGAAACGTAAGTAGATGAAATATCACGGAGAGAATTTCCTGAATTAGAACAAGCCTGTAACTCTAAATTTGTCTTTGACACCAAGCAAGCTTACGTTGGTTAGAAATAGAATAGAAGTCTAGGCACCAATGAGCCTACCTATTGCATGTTCCGATTAGGGCTTCGAATAGATTGACTGGAACGGACGGTAAGAACACTTTGGAAAGCATGGATTCGGCATATCATCGTTATGAAGGCGTTCTGTACGTCTCATTGACACAACCTATTGATTGGCAATTGAACATGTTGACATACTTAGCTATACGACTCGTCCTATGTATTGCAACACCGTACCTTCATTCGTGTGTTTAGACACTTCACTGTGAACTCTCTTTCAAGGCAAGGCAAAGATGTACAAATTCCGAAGCATACTTTCTAACACCGAAAGTCGGAAAATACTAGAAAGCCGACAACGAAGTGCCTCCGCTTACAGGGTTCCATTAGGGTTATTTGCAAGAAGATTACGGCTTAACTAAGTTACCAAATTTGGATAAATCTTCGGCGAGTGATGCAAAGCCCTAACTGACGCCAGGTAACTGAACACCGACTTTGACCCCACGCCGTGCACAGGCGTACCTAGGGTTAGAATACAAACAACAGCTGAGCTTTGATTATATAGACTTTATCGAACTGCCACATGTAGAACAAGGAAACCCGGCTCACTAAATATCTATAACTTTATTCAAGTTCGAAGCCTATACTCAGATTTTCGAAAATGACCACCAAACGAGAATCATACCCAGTCCTGGCAAGAGGCCATGAAACCCTCCCCGACGAATCAACCGTCATACTGTCAGAAATCGATCAAGTCATTCCGGGAAATCATACAACGCCGTGCATGGTGTATCAATTACCCAACGACACATTAATCAAAGAACAATTGATCAATCATTTGCGCTCAGGCCTCGAAAATCTATTGACAAACGTCCCACTTGTGGGCAGTGTACTTCACGAGACCGCAGAAGGCGGGATTTGTGCTCTTCGCCAAAATCACGAGCCGATTCAACTTTATGTTCACCACCTTGATCTGGACCCGAGTTTGCCTTCGTATCAGTACTTGGAGGAGCACAATTTTGATCCGAGCTTCTTCAACGACAAGGGAGAGCTCTTGACACCCGAGGGTATCAATGTCGGCGGCTTCCGTCGCGATGAGGGCTGCCCCGTAGCTCTTTTCCAAGCGAATTTCATCCGAGGCGGCATAATCTTGGCGTTGTCCTTCCATCACATGTGCGGAGATGCCAAAAGTATCGACAATATCTATGTTTACTGGGCCGCTAGCACCAAGGCGGCTGTAGAGGGAAAGCCCTTGCCCGTTTGGAAACCCAGTCTGGACCGGACATATTTCAATGCAGCATACACTCCCGATGCTGCCGAGACCGAAAAGCTGAAGAAGAATATTCGCGGATTTACATATCATCCCATCAGTAAAGACGATTCTGGCAAGCTCATCAACCCTCCAGAGCGACCACCAACCAGCAATAAGATTTATCGCATTTCTGCCGCATCATGCGCCAAGCTCAAGGAGATGTGCAAGCCAAGCGAAGCTGGAAAGTTTGTTTCGAGCTACGATTGCGTCTCGGCTCTGACTTGGCGATGCATCACTCGCTCACGGGTCCCCTTTTTGGGCATTGACGTGGAAAAGACAGAGTCAAGTTTCTCACACGCTGTAGACGTACGAGGCAAGTGGGCAGGACAAGTCTCTCCAGACTACGTGGGCAACGGATTTCTTGTGACACTTTCGGACTCGATCCCTTTGAAAGAACTCATCGAAAGTCCCAATTTGGCTCGTATCGCGGAGACGATTCGTCATTGTACTACGTTAATTAACGAAAACTCAATCCCAGATCTTGTCAAAGTGCGCCAGGGTATCGAAGGCAAGGAAGAGATGCGCTGGATCTGGCACCCCCAAAACGTTGTGGGTACTAGCTGGACTGGGATGAGGGCCTATACCGAATATGATTTTGGATTCGGCTTGCCCATGACAATTAGGCTCCCACTACCGGCGTTTGAAGGTGTCTTTGGAGTAATGCCAGCGACCACGATCGATGGTAAGGTTGACGGCCTCGAAGTTTACGTCGTACAGGAGAATGGCTGTCATGAGCGCTTAGCCGCAGATGAAGAGTACCGTAAATTTGCCGATCTCCTCGGCTGACGCTGAGATACTTTGCTAGTTAGTTTACTGATCTGTCTGGACACAATTACCCAAGAGTCCTATTGTAACTCAAAAGATCCTGTATCTTTGACTTTATCCACAGGAAATGGATCGAAACGACCCATCCTACAGAGTACTCCGCAGCCGGCTATCGGATTACACGTGGTAGACTTGACAAAATGTAAGATTGTAATTCCTGTGTTATCGCTGTCGGATATATTAATAGGTAATTACGATGTCTGTAAGCTCGAATGAGAGTTTTGGCGGATCCGCAATGCTGAGCGCCGCGTGGATTTTACGGTGATAAACTGGTGACCGCCCGTTACCTCAGTCTAAAATATAACAGTTACATACTACATAGTATAACTAGTGGATAAATAAAATCAAGACGTAGAAGTTATACGCTTTGCGGGAGCAACAATCCGAGCCTATACGAGGCAGGTAAAGCCCGACCATTTTTCGTATACCAAATACTCTCTTCGCCGGTTCTGGGGACATACAAGATATCAATTTGTGACAACTCACTATGGGAGAATTCTATGGCCAGTCAATTCTCTAGAATATAGTCTTTCAAAGATTGGAAATTACCTGTATTGAATCTGCCCTCACCCCGAACGCTATATAGGGTATCCGGAGTAATACGTAGGAGGAATATTACTTACAATATAGCCAAAATCCTAGAAATACGTTGTAATCTTGACTCAAAACTGAGTATTATGCAGCCTTTTAGCAAGTGATCAATCCGCTACTACTATGATCCATGGGAAGTATACGAGATGTACTACACAACATTGTAAGTGTTGTCAGTTGAAGGGTGCGAATTGGCAATTTCCAAGGTTTTTCTGGCGGTTCTTTCCGAGCGTTGGTAGTACTTCGCTGACAAAAGTTAGACTGATGTAGTATAGTTAGTTAAGTTAACTTAGTATACGAACTTTCCAAAATTAATTTGTCATTCAAAGATCTCAAGGAAACACCATTGAACCAATTTACACATGAGAAAGACCCTACAAGGCGACAGAACCTCACTTGATCATATACCATAGAACCGAGGTCTAAAGTACATGTCCATGTTTACATCGGATTGAGATTTTAGAAGTTAATTCTACGGAGTAGCTACCTAGTCAGTTTTTACCAAGCTAGTTTAGGAAGGTGTCTGCAATGACCGCCCCGGAATAATATGCACGTATTGCAGGGATCGGTTAGTTGAATAGGTGTCTACTCCGTAGTCTTTCGTACCATCGGCGACTAAGAAGCTAAAACTAAGCATAAATAAGTATTACTTTGACTAAACATGCTACGTACATACGGTGCTCGGGCCCAGCTAGAGGTTACGTGTGTTAATTCAGCTAACCACTAGTAAATTGACATTGTATGATTCCATACAAAGTACTCCGTACTTACTTGATTAGCTAGCCAACTATGTTACAGATTCCATAAGTAATCTCAAATCGATAAATCTTACGTGAGCGGGATTCACCCCAGACGAACTGGGCGTATCGGTGTATGTATTGGCTCTTCAACCTGTTTGGACCCTTGCTCCAAGCCCTTGGCGCTACGGTCGAGACAGATTACGCTTAATGATACACTAATTCAGCCACCCCGACGTTAAAACGAGCTCCCAATTGTCATCGTTCAGCGCTAGTTATGGAGTCTGGTCAATACAGCTGATTGATGGTCAACCAACATTTTGCACTCTATCCTTGATTCCTTATAAGCTAGAACCACGAGAATCCACGCTGGGGACGCAGTAGATTCGTATTCGTCCCTTGAAGCCTGCTGAAGAAAGGGACCAGTTGTTTGTAGCCAATGAGACCACATGATAAGTGCCAAGGGTCCAAGTCATCCTTGGGCCTTCCTAAGTTAAGCGTTTTTTGATCAGCGACGAAGTGTATACGGAGTACTTGGCTTCTTTTCAGCCGTCCCGGCCAAGTCGGTGTCCGGGTCTATATTCAGGCTTTGAAACGCCCCTCACTTCATCGTCATCATGGTGCTGAGATAGTTGGCCGATGTTTGTTTAGCTCAACTACTGCGTAAAACGGGAAACGCAATATTTGCGAACTTTCCAGTTCTAATTTCTGTAAATTCGGTATGGAAACGCCATTTTATTAAACAATTAAATACCTAACTCGAAATATGAGCTAAGATTAGGAGCAATACCCTACTATAGTGAGGTTATTCAAGGCGATTTCATATGATATCACAGCCTATGCAAAGGCCGCTCTTCGCCGTACATCTTTTTGAAACTCTGAATCCGTCTTTCCATTGCGTCCGTCCGTTGCGGTCATGAGTGCTGGGAACTTGGGTCAACTCCAAAGCTATGTAAACGAGCTTAGCAGTGCAGCAAAGATTATCACAGATCACTGCCCGGACGCCAATCTCACTTTAGCATCTCATATCTCAATACCCAACAATGCACCAAGTGAGGTTCATCGCGCGAGGCGTAACTTGCTCGCCGTTACCACGCGGTTGCAGGCATTACTCGCTGAACCGGCCGACTTCATCCAACAGTTAGCCAGTCAAGTATGTGATTCAAGCCCTAATTTTTGGTTAGTGAATATTGCGGCTGACGCCAGAAACAACAGAATCAATTGCTTGCATGTCTACAATGGCTTGGAGAATTTCAAGTCCTCGCCTATATTCCTCTCAACGGCAGTGTGCCAGTCAAGGACATCGCAGAGCTTGCCGATGTGCCTGAAATCATCCTCTGTCGAGTAGTGCGCATGATGGCAACAGCTGGATTCCTATCTGAGCCACAACCGGGACGCATCGCGCATACTGCGCTCTCAGCACAATTTGTCACCAAACTCTCCTACTTAGATGCAGCCATGTTTCTTGCGGAGACCGCTGCTCCCGTCTCTCTGAAGATGGGTGAAGCGACAAGACGATTTCCGTGCTTGAATCTCCCTAATGAGAGCGCTTACAGTCTGACATTCAGTACATCACAACCCTTTCAAGCAATATGCAGACAGAAAAACAAGATTTCGCGACAATGGTCCGCATACCTTCAATGCGCCGAAGATCCAGCCGATAGTATGACGGATATACTGGGTAGATTAGATTGGCGAAATGTGCGAAAAGCATGTATGATTGATGTGAGTATCACAAAGCCCTTATCAGGTATTGCAATCTCACGATACTAATACGGAACACAGGCTGGAGCTCCATCGACAGGCATGGCCATGGCCCTCGCCGAACTTTACCCCGGTCTCCATTTCGTTCTCCAGGTGAGCCCAGAATTATCACTAAACGGCACAGAAGACTTTCATCCGCGGATTGAGGTCCAAAAACGGCCCTCAGGTTCAATGCAGGTTGTTAAAGATGCAGCACTATACGTTGTTCGTTTACCAACGCTTTCATTCGGGATGTCCGGGCACTCCTTGTCGGACAGAGCACTTGCGGAATTGAGGGCACATCTCGGCGTGCTTCGAGCAGATTCATCTATGAAGCTCATTCTAGTTCTCTGCTTATTACCAGAACCCGGATCGGTAAATGCAGATGTCGAAGCGGCAGCACGTGCGCGCGATCTCTGCCGTTTACAGTTAAGCAATGAGCAGGAAATGGGCGTTACGGAATTAGTGGAGATGGTGAATAATGTGCAGGATAATATGGGTGGGCTGGTAGTGGTGAACAAGCTCAACCTACGAAATAGTGCTACGGTGGCTTTCGCAATTCAGTACCAAGTCAACACGACGAGGATTCAAGGGACTCAACATGGGCGCACGGGGTTTATGAGACATGGGCAGATGATGAACAACGGAATGAATGACCTTGGGATCATCGACTCCGGGTCTAACTTAGCATAATCGAATGGATAGTCGCAAAACTGGGGTTTCAGGCATCTGTGTACATAAGGCATTGTTCATCGGAAAGCGGCATATTTGAATGGTTGATGTTGAAATGAGATATGGCTATTAACCATTATAATCATAGGTGTGGTGCGCCAGATGTATAATTCAAATACTATGTGGATTGATAACATGAGGATCAAAGTCACGAATGCTACCAGAGATCAATTGATGTAAGACATTCAATCGGGAAATGCTACTGGTGTAAACGCTGTTTATCTCTCACCACGCAAATACGCAGAAGCTTATGATATCTACTTAGGTAAACTTTCAATGCTTCCATTCTAATTATCTAAGTATCTATTCCTTCTCACCAAACTTCTCCTCACCCTCATGGAAGATCTTATCGAGATCATACTCATGCCAGCGGATTTCTGGCGTAAGTCCAGCCCATTTCCAAACACCATCAATCTTGCGGAAGGTTGTGGTGCATGCACCGTAACCGTGACCCTTGAGAGCAACCTCCGTGAACTTCTCATCCCTGTACTTCTGATGGGCGACACGCATCTGATGCTTGGCAATCATTTCATCGTCGCTGACTTTGGTCCATTTCTGAGCACCAATGAAGTGCTGTGTCTTGACCTTGGGGTTACCGAGGACGTGAGGGTCTGAGGCCATTTTAACAAAGTCGTTAACCGGCATAGCTTCCCAGAGCTTGTTCAGGAAAGCGCGGTAATCAATCTAACATGCATGGCGTGATCAGTACATGCATCATAAAAAGAACAAGAAGAAAATTTGACAAGACTCACACGAACAGTAGGAGCAACGCATTTTGCGAGGCGATCCCAGTCCTTGGTATCATAGCTCTCCGCCCATTCAAACAAAGCCGTCTGACATCCTAGGACGTCTAATAGCAGAGAGAACGCCGCATTAGTTAATATGGACATACATCTCAAAGAAATGACTCAAAAAAGAAGAGGTAGATCCTATACGAACCGTCGAAACTGGGTTGATAGGTCATAGTGCTGTAAATCTTGCGAAATATGCTGTTCAAACCGGCTGATATTCCTCTCAAACTCTGAGCTTCCATCCTCTTTTGTAAATAGAGATATTGCTGGTTACGCAAGACGTTACTCTAGATCGTATCAGAAGAATGCGATCTTCGCTCCTGCAGAATCGGTTCCCCGTACAGGTTGCCCGGAATATGCACCATCGGAAGCCCAGCCAGCCAGCCGGGCACGTTGATGTATGTACTTTCCTGTCGGATCTCCTTTACATCGAACTATGTATGTTATAAGACTAATTGGCCAATAAGCAGAGCGTGTTTAAAACGTTCTAACCTGTTTACTCGACATGCGTTATCCGAACGGGTGCCTGTAGTTCCGATATTCCCATGTCCGATCTCCCAGCTTCACATCCCCGATAGCGAATGGCAATGTTTACACAGTGAATACTGACTGACATAGTTCGGTAAAAGGTGCTTAACGAGTGAGAATAGAGAATTAAGTTCACGTTGCAGTTATTTTTACTGCGTGATATGAGTAAGATGGCAAAAGGGTATCAATATGCCTATTGACATGGTCGAATGAAGTCGAAGTCAGTATGATCCGCTCTGACTACAACGACTTGCCAGTCCGTATTGTCAGTGTCAATACTTTACATGGGTTTCTTCATACAGATACTAGTTGCAAGACGTACCGATAACCCTAGCCCTAAACCCTAAGTAAAGCTATCAAGTAGCTGCAAAACAGTTACATAGTTACGTAGGTACATCATTACCCTACAAGCTAGCGACAAGCCTAGTCTTTTTGTGTTCCTGTCACGATTACGGCGACATGGATCTGACCGACGATTATTCATCATGGAGCTTGTGGTAATGATACATATTGTACGTACAACAACGATTGTAACAATTGGGCAATTGGCTTAAACTGTAGTTAATTGTTACACCCAGCTACGTTCTTGAACACGGATTACCCCGTCTGTACGAACTGATTGAGTCCAGGATGTAGGAATGAGTAACAGAGCACTATGAGGGACTTCTTCGCACGCAAAAGTTATCTCAATAGGTAATGTGGAGCAATGACATTCGTCGCTCGATTGAGGCTGTGCGCCTAAGCCTAACCCCCCTGTACGAAGCGCATGCGATTAGGTATGAACGTACTAGGATCGAAGTGGAAACTTCGGGAGCACAAGCTGATACAATGCAAGCTGAAGCAGTGATGCATAAAATATGGAGAAGGAGGGGGTCAATAGACCAATTGAAGACTGATTTCCAAATCGGGATCTTAAACATATCTTCAGGATATGCAGCTACGACATGTGTTACTCATAGGGCTTACTATGTAGTAAATAAGCAGAGGACACCCCTTGCCTAGACGATACCTGTCTGCATGTAAGCATTTGGGTTCATAACTTGAAAATTTACATCCACACCCCGTCTATCACTAGTCTGTATCGAAGATACAAGTCCTGCGCGGTGGGATTTCCAATTGCATGAGCAAGCATCATATGTTCATTCACTACTCCGTATAGAAGCGGGCATTTACGCACCAGCATCAGTGCTTCCAGAGGATTTGGATGTAAACTGAGCACAAAATCACAAACCTGCAGCAATAATGGCATTCGCTCTTGTTGGAGGATGGTTGGCTCTGCTTTAACCTCGCCAACGCTACATTCCTCGGCACAATCTTAGCCCCCAATTTTGGGTCATTACCTTGTCCCACTTGCTTAGAAGCCCTAAAATAACTATCAAATACGTAACTTGAGGACTATTTGTTTCCTGCATCAATAGCCTCATAGCCTGTGCAGTCTTTGGGTAGTGGTACATGAATGCTTCTGCAGCAGTGATACGATTTATTAACTCAAGATCCAGATCTGATAGTGTAGGTTTATGCGTGTCCAACTCTCGAGTTTGATGCACTGATTTTGTGATCTGCGTGTCAAGTTTTAAGGCGATAGAGAGCTGTGTCGAGATGGTTGTAGTACATGAATTTCATGCGAACTGGCGCTCAGGCTTTGCAGTTGCTCTTGGAGCTTTTTAAACATCCATTGATATTTTGCATCGCTCTTAAACAAATACAAGTATTCATAGGCTCCCACGCGTGGATGGATGCTGTTGGGCCACGATGACTGAATCTTGGAGTTTTCAGATATCGTATTCAATAATGGCATCAACGAGCAGGTCTTCATGAAACCCTTGACGTTGGATATTCAATCACCTAGGTATCATCAAGACCATGTCAACTATCTCCCTAGGCACCGTAAAATGTGATTCCAGATGTTATGAAGTCATCAATGTAGGTAGGTATGCCGTTAAAACACTTGAGACCTGGATGGATCGATCCTTCAACCTAGGTATACCAAGAGATTTCTTCCTAGTCCATTATGAATGTTTAAAGTGGCTGTCTCGAACCTCGATGAGGTGCGTGTATTTAGTGTGGTTGTAGTAGGTTGTAGTCAGACAGCTGTACTCTGTGAATTTATGCACACGCACTCTCTCACGCGGTCGCGACTTCCGCTCCAACTTCTTCACACCAAAAACGTCAACAACAACAACAACAACACAAATCAACCACTTAGAGCGCAGACAGTAGCCAAGAACCGCGTCTCAAGTCTCAACCCGCTCTGGATACTGTTAGCCAATATGACCATCGCTAGTTGATTTCACGCGAAATGTACCAAGTTACATTCCAGTATACGCCCTGGTAGATGGCACCCAACCCCGAAATCCTCGTCCACGTTGGAGCCCCCAGTGCGGTGAGCGACGACGCTCGATATCGCGATCTTGTGGAGTCCTGCCTAGCCTTCGAACCCGTGTCGCGTCAATCCGTTGTCTACCTACAGGATAATAACGATGGGGGCTACCTCGAGGTCAGCGCAGATAAATCGCGCTCGTTTGTGTCGTTGTCCTCGTCATCGAGCGGTCAACGATCATTTTCCGCTCACGACCATGAGACAGTCTCGGTCAACTCGGGCGATGATCTGAATAGCTTGGTCACATCAAATGAGTTCCATAAGTTAGACCCTGCTCAGCATATTGAAGCGAGACTTGGACCGCTCAGCAACACCGCGCAGCTTGTTGGGCCACCTCTTCCTCCCGACTCTACAGAAGAAGAGAGCGAGCTTTCCTTCCAACCCCTGATCCCGCTCACGTCGCAAACTGGAACTAGCAACGAGCAGAACTCGTGTGAAGATTTGGAATCTACAGGTGGCAGCGTTGAAGGACCTGAAGTTGACCGAATTCACGACGGACCAACCACATGGGAGACGCCACTAGATGTTATACCGGATTCACAGCAAAACGAAGAAGCCGATCAGACGACTATCGATGATTCGATTCAAGTCGATCGCTCATTTGTCCCTGATTCAGCTCGTCAATCTAGGAAGTTCGCCGTTGACAGCACAGAATACGATCCGGATAATGATATTACGCGAATACCTTCGTCCGTGCCTAGCCCAAGCCCACGAGAGTCGTTCACTAATCGTCAAGTTCACATAACGTCCCATAGTCCGTCCGATTCGCCTCTAAAGGAAAAGTCTTCGAATCTACAAACCGTGCAAGCGAATGCATCTGTTTCTGCGAGCGTTCTCGGAAAAAGAAAAGCCGTCACGAACGAAAGCACGTCTCAAGACTTTCAGAACGGAGAGCCGCAAGTCTCTTCGAAATTGCGACCTCCCAAACGTCCAACGCTTCCCCAGGCCTCCCGGCGGATATCTCTAGACAGCCTTCCCATCGAAATTCGAGCCCCAGATCCACCAGTGTCCCATGACAAATTTCACACACATATCACACCTACGCTTAAAGCTCTAGCAGAGCGCATGAAACAATCGTCCCGATTCACACCCAGATCACAGAACCGTGAGCTACGTCCTTTAGAAAGGGGATACTGGTTCCTTCCATGCATTACGATTGTATCAGACGCTAGCAAAAATGCAGCCTCTACCTCAACAAACACGGGCATCGATATAAACGCGCAAATATGGACGCAATCCTTTTTCTCTCAATTCTGGTGCTTTATTCGTGATTTCTTCACTGAGGGTCGCGCCGGGTGGGGAATATGGTGTCTTCTCGAACACGCTTCATCGGCTTCTTCCACAAGCAGAGAACCAAAAATCGTGAATCTGAAACTGTACACATGGGGCGAAGTGGCGCCTCATCTGTATTTGTTACTTTTTCTTGCCACAGAAAGACGAATCAAGAGGATGAAGGGTGTTGTGTGGAGGGATGCAAAAGATGAGAGCGTTATAGTCATGTGATAACACGACTGATCTGTGAGGTATAATCGGATATAAGAATAGCTCAGCTGAAGTAGATCAATATGCATTATTTAACGATTCTATGCTATTCACTTCTGACTTGTTTTTCCATTCATAACTTTTTCTCGATTTCAACAACTACCTGGATGCTAGACACTATGTCCTCGCTCAGTGATTCAATCGTCGCGACACCAAGCGGTCGCCGCCCTTTGCCTGTCCCATATCCGAAATGATGCGAGACAACCGCCTTGACTCCAGCAATACCCACCTTGGACAAAGCCCAGTCCGCGTGGCTAAGCTTAGATTGAAGCGATTGAGCAGCCTTCAAATCCTCCTTTTCCCAGAGCCGTAGCAGCTCAACATGTGTTTTGGGTGCGACGTTTGCGAGAGCGGCGATTATACCGTTTGACCCTGCCACAAGGGCAGATAGGAAAAAGTCTGATTTCCCGCCGAACGCTGCGAATGATTCTTCTGGAAGCGTGGATGAGATGCGTTGCAGCTTTCCGACGTTACCGCAGGTGAGTTTGCAGCCGATGATTTTGGAGTCTGCTTGTGCGAGACGGATGATTGAATCAGAGGTGATGTCGATGCCTCCTGTTACACCGGGGAAATTGTATATCAGGATCGGTAGTTCTGATTTTGCTGCCACCTGTTTCCCTCAGGTCAGTAGGGGTTTGACGGTGAACAAACGAAACGCGAAAAGTATTCGATATACATCACAAAAGAATCCCTCAATCACGCTTGCGTTCATCGCCGCAACCCAGTATGCTGGTGGCAAAACCAAAGCATAGTCGGCACCAGACTCCTTCGCTTCAGAGATGTATCTGACGGTTTCTTTAACGCTGGCCGCACCACAACCCACGATCAATTGCAAATCCATATAGCCCAGGTTATTCAGACGGTCCCTTACTGCGCGCACCAGAGCCTTTCGCTCATCGTGATCTAAATGAGGCGCTTCTCCGTTGCTGCCTTGGAGGACGAGACCGACGACGCCGCTGTCTGCCATGCGTTTGGCATGCGACAGAGTAGCCTCGAAGTTGATAGATTCGTCATCGTTGAAGAAAGTGACTAATGGTGTATAGACACCATATCTCGGTTTGATGGCTGCCATATCTAATATATTTGATGCTCGTTTCTTTGGTCGCAAACCAAAGCCCTAGAACGCGGGATTCTGCTCGAATGAACTATTCTACAGGAAGAAGAACAACATTCGCTCAATTTCGAACTAGGATTTACCAGTAGGTGTATCAAATGAGTCACTGATCATCTTCTTTTCCCCTCTTTCTTCCCAGTCTGTTGAGTCTCTTCCTCCACTTTTTTGAGTTCGGTACAATCAGCTTGTTGCCGTGGAGCTCCACGATAACCAACCCTATCCCAAATGTCATGCTCTAACATGATCGGTAAGTACCCTAACAAACCGATCAATAATTTGTTAGCGATAATGGTGACTAGTTTGACTCAATTACCCCTCTCAAAAGCTAAATAGCTACGAGTTTTGGACAATTATGTTTTCCTCCCCCTCTTGGCTTGATTAAGACTAGCATCATTGTTGAGGGAATATACTGTATCCTGAGTCTATCGCATTAGTTATCTGCAGTACACGCCATCATGGGCTCTTCTGTTACTCCATCAATATTCAATGGCATCACCTACACGCCACCAGACGCCATATTCGAGCTTACAAAAAAGTACAACGGTGACCAAAGTGCTCTCAAGGTCAACTTAGGACAAGGAACCTACAAAGACGAGAACGGAAACCCATGGATTCTGCCTGCGGTGCAAGCGGCCAAGGAGAAAATCAAGGACTCAAATCATGAATATCTTCCCATTTTGGGTCTTTTGTCCTTTCGCACGCTGGCTACGGAGTTGGTTTTTGGGGCCTTGGCGGCAGCGGTGCGAGAGAAGCGAGTATGTTATAGAATCTGGTGTCATATAGAGAGTCTTGTGCCGCTAATTGTCCTGGACGATGATAGGTTTCCTCATGCCAGGCACTATCAGGAACAGGTGCACTACATGTTGCAGGCAAAATGCTTTACAAAGCACTCGGCAGCGACGCAACCGTCTACATCACGAATCCCAGTTGGTCAAACCACCGCCAGGCTTTTGAGTCTATTGGCTTTCACGTTGAAGAATATACATACTCGTCCCCAGACCTAGACGGAGTGAATATGTCCTCATTACTAAAAACTCTCAACGAAGCGACTCCAAAATCAATCTTTGTTCTTCATGCCAGCGCTCATAACCCTAATGGCTGGGATCCCAGTCCTGAAGAATGGAAAATAATCAGGAAAATCATGAAAGAGCGCCAATTATTCCCGATATTCGATGCTGCGTATCTCGGTATTACATCTGGCGACTATGCCAAAGATGCTTTTGCGATTCGTTATTTTGCCGAGGAGTTGTCTCCTGAATTGGCTGTGTGTCTCTCGTTTGCTAAAAGCATGGGTCTTTATGGTGAGCTACAAGCATCCTACCAGTAGTTTGATATCAATGTATGGCATTGAGACTAATAAGATATTCAAAACAGGCGAACGAGTCGGCCTCTGTGCCTTCGTTTCTCAATCAACCACCGCCGCTGAGGCAGTGGAGTCAACATTGGCGCAACTGATTCGAGTTGAGATCTCTAACCCACCCGCCTTCGGCGCTCGAATCGTTGCTGCTGTCCTTGAAGATGAGACTATCACCGCTGAATGGGGTCAAAATTTGATTACTATGAGCTCCAGGATTGCTGAGATGCGATCGCACCTTTATAAGGAGCTTGATCAGTTAGGTGAGTATCCTGTGTTTATGCTGAAGGTTATTAACAAACTATTGGAGGGTATTGACGTTTCAATTTTTTTTTTTAAAAAAGGTACCCCTGGAAATTGGGAGCGTATAACAAGGCAAAAGGGGATGTTCTGCATTTTGGGATTGAGTCCACAACAAGTTTCTCTTTTGCAAGGTGAATTAACTGCAATCCATCCACTTTTTATTTAACTAGAAATACTGATCGCTGACCCTGTGAGATTTGTTTGCAGAGAGATATCACATCTACATGGTCTCAAGCTCGAGGGTATCTATTGCAGGTCTCAATTGGGGCAACGTGCGGTATGTAGCAGGGTGTATCGATAAGGTAGTTAGAGAGTGATAGTAGTTGCCTCAAATAGAAATACATTATATGAAGTCCCGTTTTGACAGATATAAGAGTGTAGATTGGGTGGGAAATGGATCCATAACTTCAGTATCCGATGATGGGGTACCCAGTGATGAGTGACTCGACATGAAGCCAGGTTTATCAGAAGCCTAGAGAAATCTACAACCTCTGAAATGCATACATATCCCGTTTCTCTAGCGGAGATGGCTTTTTGAAAGACCACTAAAATTTTCAAATGCGAAGAAACACTGACTGGAGATTGATTGGACTGGAATCATGGCGAGGATATCTGGTCATGCTAAGTTACCATTGTCTGTACGTCCTTCTAGTTTATAGCATTGCTCACAACGGAGTCCAGTGGGCCGACGGTGCCCACGAAAATTAATAATTGACAGACAGGATATCACACCCACATCCAGGATACTTGTTCTCATACCATGTACCTCCAATAGAAGGGTTCTTATCATAGCAGACAAGCCCCAGATCCAGAGGACCTATGTTGACCTCGTGAGCAAAATTGATAGCGCTTGCTCCACAGCCGATAACGATAATCCCTATCTTCCTTCTTCTTGTTGCTCGGCTCGGTTCCTCGATGACTGAAGGTATTGCCATTCCGTCCATTAGAGGTGGACTTTGAGGCAACTTCATCTAAAGCGATAGAACCCATTTTGCCTCGGCTCTTGGTAATCAGTGGAATTTTTGATCTGGAGTATAATGAATGTAGAAGTAATACCAGAGAGGCTCTTCGGTTGCTATTTCTATTCCTATCAATGAACCTGACGTGCAGTTACACAACGCCTTATTCCTCTTTTTTTGGTATGTTTTCTTTCTCCTTAAAAGTAATTCCCTATTTGTGTAACACCTGATTGCTAAGTAGTGGAATGAAGATAGTCCACAGGGAGTCCTCCAAAATATTGCCTCTCCGCCCTAACTTATCTACACTGAACGCCCATTTTGGCTTGAGTTCCATCTACGCCAACATTGGATGCGGGGAATGCTCGGCAGCCCTGGTATCTTACCGTTGAACTTTCCCAGAGATCGGTTCGGCCTCTATTCGTTCCACCTACAGTATCAGTCCAATGTTGGCAACCGCTCGTCTGAGGGGTAACTAGAAGATACAAATGGATTCCAAGGAACGAACATGACAGCGAAGAAGAGATGAATTTCATCTTATTATCGTGAACGACACTCTTTTGGGAACATCGTCATGCCTGCAGCACACGTCGAAAAGCCACTACGGATTTCAATCGGTCAGTGTTATTTGACAATTTTTGACTAGACAAGATCTTTTGCATCATCAGCTAATAGACAGAAGACCGAGGCGGAACCTTCACAGACTGTGTGTGCAAAGTCACCGGTCAAGATGACATTGTCGTGAAGATCCTCTCTGTGGACACCAAAAATTACCCCGACGCACCCACAGAAGCTATTCGACGTGTTTTTGAGAAGTACTATAGACGGCCAGTGCCGCGGGGTACCGAACTGGACCTCAAGGATGTAGGTAAGAAATTATCAATACTCTACTTAGTGTAATAATGCAAGCGCCGCCCGCTGATTACACGTTCTCAGAATGGATCCGAATGGGCACAACGGTAGCTACGAATGCTTTGCTCGAGCGAAAAGGAGAACGAACAGCATTTCTGGTAACGGCGGGATTCAGAGATATTCTTCAGATCGGAAATCAATCGCGGCCCTACATGTTTGATCTCGCCATTCGAAGACAAACACCATTATACCAAGATGTTTTTGAAGTCGATGAGCGAGTCGTGTTACAGCGTTGTAACGATTCACAAGTCAGAAATCTGTCTCTACAGTTTCCCGAGCCAGTCGAAACGGTGGAAGGTACTTCTGGTGAATTTATACAAGTCATAAAACCACTAAACATCGAAAGCACACGAGATTATCTGCAGAATATCTACGCGCGGGGAGTTCGGTCTGTTGCCGTCTGCCTTATGCATGCCTACATTTTTCCGAGACATGAGATGATGATTCACGACCTTGCGAAAGAGATCGGTTTCAAACATATTTCACTTTCCCACCAAGTGTCGCAAAGGTCAAAGATTGTTCCACGAGGAAACTCGACTGTCATTGATGGCTATCTCACTCCTGAAATTGAAAAATATTTGTCACAATTTAGTGCCAGCTTTCCCACACTTGGCCAAGGCCATACTAAATTGGAATTTATGCAATCGGATGGTGGTCTCGTGAATGCTTCTGAACTTTCTGGATTGCACGCAATCCTCTCAGGGCCAGCAGGAGGTGTCGTGGGTTATGCGCAGACTTCCTACAATCCAGGGATTAAGGTACCAGTTATTGGATTTGACATGGGGGGAACAAGCACAGATGTCTCTCGATACGATGGCAAACCCGATCACATATTCGAGACTACAACGGCCGGTATACCCATTCAAGCACCCCAGCTCAATATCAATACAATAGCAGCTGGTGGCGGAAGTATTCTTGCCTGGAGAGACTCACTCATGGCAGTCGGACCCGAAAGTGCTTCGTCACACCCTGGCCCTGCTTGTTATAGAAAGGGCGGCCCTCTCACAGTAACCGACGCGAACTTGGCTCTTGGACGATTGATACCGGAGCATTTCCCTTCCGTATTTGGACCTAATGAGGATCAGCCGTTAGATCGCGAGATAGTATTGACCAAGTTCCAAGAGTTGACCGAAGTAATAAACCGAGATACTGGCAAGTCATTGAGCTGGGCCGAAGTAGCAGACGGGTACGTTTTACGTGAAGAATATTTGTGGATCAGGTTTTCCTGTTGCTAAAGCCTTGGGACAGCTTTCTTCAGGTTGCAAATTCATCAATGTGCGGTCCAATTCGAAGCCTTACCGAAGGAAGAGGACATGAAGCCTCTAAACATCATCTTGCCTCGTTTGGGGGTGCTGGTGGACAGCATGCATGTGCTATTGCCGAAACACTTGGAATCAAGAAAGTACTTATTCACAAGTACTCTTCAATTTTGTCGGCATATGGCATTGGCTTAGCGGACCTTATTCACGAAGAAGAGAAGCCATGTGCGAAGATCTTCGACGACTCCACCAAGGGCACCATTTTCTCTGATTTAGACCTCTTATCGCAGAGTGCGGTGAATCATCATACCATGAGTCGATTCTCCCGGGTTGATGATAACCGATTTCTCTTCATGCGATATGACGGTAGTGAGACTTCAATGATGATAGCTGTCACTGAAGGAGTAGATACAAAGGAAGCTTTTATTGCTGCTCATCAACAGCAATTCGGCTTTACCCCCGTCAACCGGAAGATCTTTGTCGATACGCTTCATGTCCGAGCTATCGGTAAAAACTTCTTCGACTCTGAGGCGACATCTCAGAGCCTCGAGAGCGCACTAAAGGTCACGTCAAATGGTCCGATTGCAAAGCCTGACTCAATCAAGAGTGTCTACTTCAAATTTTTGGGATGGGTTGAAACCCCAGTGTACCTTCTGGGGTCTCTTTCACAGTGTCAACAAGTCGCTGGCCCAGCTCTTATCGTCGACAACACCCAAACCATCGTCGTGAACCCCAACTGTGCCGCCACCTCCCACAAAGATCTATTACTTCTAGAAGTGAAAGAAGAGAAGAAGTCGATCAGCGCCACTATCCTCGATCCGGTCCAACTCTCCGTCTTCCGTCATCGCTTCTACGGCATCGCTGAACAAATGGGACGAGTCCTGCAAAATATTAGCGTAAGCGCAAATATTAAAGAACGACTCGATTTCAGCTGTGCCATCTTCTCTCCGGATGGTTCCTTGGTGGCTAATGCTCCACATGTCCCAGCTATGATTGGCAGTATGGGGTTTGCAGTCAAGTCACAAATCAAAGAATGGCAGGGAAAGCTTCGGGATGGAGATGTGCTGTTGTCCAATTCACCAGGTACGTTTAAAAGTCTGGTTCTTTGCTAGTGCTTCATCGCTCATTTTTGGGGTGAATAGCATTCGGAGGAGTCCATCTCCCCGATCTGACGGTCATTATTCCTGTTTTCGATTCAGATGCGACGGAAATTATCTTCTGGACAGCCTCTCGCGGGCATCATGCAGATGTAAGTACCTCTTACGTCTAGGATTTTTTGTATAGCTCAACGCCCACACAATGTACAGGTTGGCGGTATCCTCCCCGGATCTATGCCTCCTTCATCTAAACGACTATGGGAGGAGGGCGCCGTTTTCAATTCCTTTCTCCTTGTTCGAGACGGCAAGTTCGCAGATGAGGAACTTGAGCGAATTCTTTGCGAAGAGCCCACCAAATACCCTGGGTCAAGCGGCTCAAGATGTTTTCAAGACAACGTTACAGACATCAAGGCTCAAGCAGCGGCCAATCATTGCGGTATACGGTTGGTACGACAACTAATTGACGAATATACGATGGATGTGGTTCAGGTAGGCTACCTATATTATAATCCTCGGCTTTTATCTTCCTAACGCGAAAACAGATGTATATGGGAGCAATTCAAGATTCAGCCGAGCTGGCAACACGGAATCTTTTTAAGAGGCTTCTCAAGGAGAACGACAGCTCGAAAATTTCTGCCATTGATTATATGGACGATGGGACCCCCATTCAACTAGAAGTGACTATTAACGAAGATGGCTCTGCCGTCTTTGACTTTACAGGAACTGGACCTGAGGTTTACGGTCCGTTTTCCCATCGCTATATGAAGCCAATTGCTTGAATACTGAGTAGAACAGGAAATTGGAACGCACCCATGGCAATCTGTAACTCGGCTGTTATATTCGCTCTACGATGCATGGTCGATTCAGACATCCCCCTGAATCACGGTTGTATCAAACCAATCACTTTGATCATTCCTGAACACTCCCTCCTGAAACCCAGCGTCAGCGCGGCTGTCTGCGCCGGAAATGTCCTAACATCTCAGAGAATTGTCGACGTCATTTTCAAGGCCTTTAATGTCTGTGCCGCTAGTCAGGGCTGCATGAACAACTTCACTTTTGGCATCGATGGAAAAGATGGATTCGGGTACTACGAGACTATTGCAGGTGGCAGCGGAGCTGGACCAACCTGGAATGGTACCAGTGGTGTCCACACAAACATGACTAACACACGTATCACCGACCCCGAGTCTCTAGAACGACGATACCCAGTCATCCTTCGTCAATTCTCTTTCCGCAATGGCAGTGGTGGGAAAGGAGCCTACAGTGGCGGCGATGGGGTCGTTCGCGACGTGGAGTTCCGTATTCCCATGTCTGCTTCTATTCTGTCAGAGCGTCGTACTTTTGCGCCGTACGGTATGCAAGGTGGTTCTGATGGACAGAGGGGCCGAAACATTTGGATTGGAAAGAATTCGGGTTTGCATGTCTCGATTGGGGGTAAGAATTCGGTGAATGTAGAGCCTGGAGACCGAATAGTGATTGAGACGCCGGGCGGGGGTGGATATGGGGAGATTGACAAGCAGAATACGCAGCTAGACATTTCCAAGACCGGCCCTTCGTTCCTTCCTGTTGCAAGTGGAAGTGTTGGGGAGTCTCGTGTTCTCGCTGAGCAGGTATAATGAATAGTAATCTTTGAGGACTACCGGGTGCATCGATTGCGTGTTCTGGAGCCAGTGACTAGATTCATCATTTAGTATAATATGAGGCATATTATCGCTCTTTTCAGTTGCTAATTTTATTTCGTCCCGAATAATATGAAACACATGATTCTTTGTTTACCAAATTGTTCGTATAGAGTCTTGCTGTTGTCCATATCTCTTCGTGGTAACCAAGAACGTGGCTCAGGCCTGGCGATGTTCTGTTGAAGAAGTTCGAGCTCACGGGATGCCTTTTATAGAAGTCAGAGAATGTAAAACCAGACCACAGCGATCGAGAATACTGACATCAACAATAATCCTTAGAATATTTCTCGCCTTCCCCAGCCTGGAAGTATTTTCGTAGTAGTAGAAGTATTTGAGTGCTTCATGACTCAAGAAAACAATGGTTGATTTTGCATTTCTCACTGTGTACCAGCATGGCCTTGTTTAATTGTAGACCTCGCTGCAATACCTCCAGGGACTGGGCGAAACAAGTCCAACATGGACAGTGGGTTTATCCTACCAATACAACTCACGTTAGTCAACCCCAATTCCCGTTAAAAATCTGTTTGGTACTAAGAAAGACATGATATTGTACATCCATTGACTAAAACCTATCCGAGAACTAGGAACTGCAATTTTAAGTTTCGCCATGATACATTTGAAAGAATCCTTCAGAGTCCTCATCCTATTTTATATGCTTCTCAGTAATTCAACTCTCCGCTCCCCGAGCCACCCACCGCATCCAAGTCCTCATAACTCTTCAAACTACGTCCCTGGACTGCCTCTCTGGGTCCCATGGCTTGATGTCCACTGCCACCATCCAGGAAACTGCCAGCGACTCCTGGGCCATCAAGGCCACCACCGACACCACCGGATGGAAGCATAGCGGCTGCAGGGTGACCGGATGGTACATACGGTATGTTGTTCATACCGAGATTACTGCCACCTGGGAGACGACCGCCGGCACCGCTGAACATGCCTGGCATACCACGCACAGGGCTAAGACGGCCGTGATTACTGCCGTAATTGTTGGGTCTGTTTCCGCCACGTCGATCATACGGTCCCGAGCGGTTACTGTACCGTCCTCCGCCGCGGCGCATCGCTCCTGGCTGGCCGTGATGGGACATCATTGCGCCGTCGCCCATCATGCCGCTGAAACCTGGTGCATTGACACCCATGAACCCAGGGAAACTGCCACTACCTGCATGCATGCCTTGGAATGCATTCGGAACATTTCCGTTGAAGTAGGGCATGTTTGCTGCCAGGTTGAAGCCACGCGGTGTGCCTGGCTGAACGTGGTTACTGCCAAGTGGGAAGTGACCATTACTATTCGCATCCGTTCGTGAGGGTGCTATATGAGCCGGATCAAGAACGTATTCATTGACCAGCAAGAGCTATAATACGTTAGTATCAGTCTCCAAAACTTTGCTCAAAGGAAGGGGGAGGAAACGTACATCATTCTTGATATTCTGATACCACTCTTCATGACGCTTTTCCACGTGCTTACGCCAGAAATGATCCGCCTTGAATAACTTCGAGCATTCGGGGACCTTGCATCGGAATTTGAACTCATCTTCCTGCTTGACATACTTGGCCAACTCTTCTTCCAATGCTTGCTCAACATCCTTTCCACCTAGTTTCGAAAGATCCACGTTCTCAGGCTCTAAAATCTGCAGAAGCTTATCTTCAAATGTCTTGACCCAGTTGAATGCACGCTGTAACTGTTGTTCGCCTTTGGATAGCTTCTGAGGCCGCTTTTCTTCTGCTGCCGGGGTTTCTTCGCCATCCTCACTGGTCTCTTTCTTTTTAGTAGGGAATGGCTCGCCCATAGCACTAGCTCTAGCGACTTGTTTGGCCTGGTTGCTAAGGCCAGACCGAGGTCGACGCAGATGACCACCAGGGCATTTCCGAACCAACTCGTGTACCGAGTCGCTTTCGAAGACACAATAGAAGCAGAAGTTATGCACTCGTCGGAGGTATTCCACGATCAGGTCGATCTGCTTTTTCTTAGCCAGGAGATCCTCATCGTCCACATCTTCCTCATCCAGTCCTTCCATCTCTTCGCCCTCTTCAGCTTCCCCTTCATCCATTTCCGTGTCAAGCCTATTTTTCTTCTTTGATGTGCCTGACGCAGGAGCCGTTGGTTGCAAGAAACCTCTCTGTCGGAGATCCTCCACTCTAGACTCAATCCTGCTACATGCATCAACATCGCCCATCTCGCCATCTAACTTTGCAACTAGACGACGCGCAAGCTGAAGGTCGCGCTCAATACGTTCCGGAGCAGAAAAAAGATCCCACAGAGCCTTTTTGCGTGGCTGCGAAGGAGGAACATGCACACCAACATGACAAACAAAATCTCCGTTGACGGGGTCATAGATGGTTTTGTCATTGACAGCTTCCAGCGCTTTCTCTGCCGTAGACCCCGTCTTTGATCCGTTGGCTACAGTCTCCGCCTCTTTCTCTTCTCCTTCCTCATCACGACCGTCGCCTCTTTCAACCAAAGCAGGCTCATGCGCAGCAGGATGCAAGATGATCCAGCCCATACGATGGAATTTCTTGGAAGGATTAGGGTCGCTCAGACTGAGCCATCTGAAACCACCATCCCTTTCACCTAAATGCTCTTTACAAAACTCCTCGATCTTGTTCCGATTCACATTCGGCGCCAGAGTCTTGATCAATAATGCAGGCTGCGACAAAGCGTCATCGCGCAATTCAGCGCCTCGCGCCGGGAGTAAATCAAGAACGCTAAGGGTCTCTCCGACTGCGGTGGCTTCTCCTTCTTCCTTTTCAATAACACCACCTGCACCGTCGCTCTCGCTTTTGTAAATTCCTTCGAGTGTAAATTCATCGAAATACCCAGACTCGATATCGCGCTCCCATTGATCATAAACACCACGTCGAAAGTCCATCATACGTCGTCGCAGTGGGTCGCGAACTTCTGCGACATATCGCTCTTTGAACCACTCCTCACCACGATGCTGCTTGACAAATGTGCGCGACATCTTAATCTGCAGATCTGCCTTGTAACTATCGTATGCCGCCTGGATCTGGCTCTTCTCCTTGTCGCGATCTTCGCGAGCTTCCCTCTCGCCCTTAACGCGATCTGAAGGGTGGCGACCACCGTGTTTGGCGCGTTCTTTTTCTTCTTTAATATTCTGTTCCGCCCTCCACCACTCAGCGAACCACGTAAAACCGACCTGGATATCGAGCGACATGGGGTTTGGAAGGGGGTTCGTCGGAACGATTCGCTTGCCGGCATCTTGGCCTGGGATATAGCGATCTATCACAGCCGGGGATGCAGCTCGGCGGCGGTCTTCGCGATCGCGAGGTGTATAGTCTCGATTGTCTCGAGTAGGTGTGTAGTACTCGTCACCGCGGGCACCACGAGTGCGATCTTGGGGTTCATAGCGATCGATGCCTGGGGGTGAGCGCGATCGTCCACGACCCGCACCGCCTCGACGGCGGTCTTGTGAGACACCTGTTATCCCGTCAATCGCGTTAATTTATACAGCCTGATGTTTCCGCCAAAAAGTCCTACCTGGCGACCGACGACGATAGCCGTCTCCTCCACGACCCCTTCCTGGCGACGTGGGCCCATCATACGAATCCATCGCGCAAGTCCACTATTGTCTCTCTTCCTCTGTTCCAGTATACCAATCCACCTTTTTCAAATCGTCCTTCGCACGCGACGTCCACGGTATCGATTGTTGTTAGAACCCGGTCAGGATCCGGGATAAGGATGTTGTCGGGTTTGTTATCCGGGCGGAGGACAAAAGGGAGGTTAAGGGAGGTCAAAAGTAAAAGAAGAGAAGCTAAGAAGTCGACAATTGTGAGCCTTGGAAATGAGAAATGAATATAGACGATAGATTTGTGTGCAATTTGCAATAAAAGAGAAGAAAGGGTGAGAGCAAGAAAAGAGAGACAAAAAGGAGCCGAGGGAGTGGAATCAGATAAATAATGAAGATTAAAGGTGCATGGAGCGCAACTCATGTAGCTTCATTGCGAGTTTCATGACAGCGCCCTGCGCCGGGGAGTTGGTTGAACTGAGTGGAAGATGAGGAATTGCTATTCCATCTTGTTGACGCAGAAGTCAAGACTCCGGCAAGTTCCATAGTGAGGTTCGCTTTCGCGACAAACGACAGGCACACGACTGAGGCATAACTGAAGTAAATAAGAGGCAACCTAGGCCAGAGCCTAAATAGATGAATCACAATGAAGGAATTTTAAGAAAAGAAGAAACATAAACCATGGAATGGAGTATCGACAAGGAGACGAAAGAATAAGGGGTGCAATTGGCAAGTCCAAGCAAGTCACGAAATGAACGGATCTGGGGGGCGAGGAAGGAAGGAAGGGTAGGCTAACCTACAAAGAAGCCTGAGAAGGGAGAAAAGAAAAAAAGGTAATCACATCTGAGTTTGAATTGAGATTTCCTAGCAATCCCATGGATGCGATGAAGTATCCTGGGAGCTTGCTTATGTCGGTGATGATGGAAGGTGTGAGAGGAGAAGGAGAAGGGGAGGCTGAGATGGCTGGAAGCTGGCCCGATCGGATCGAAAGGTACCTAATTCGGTTTAGCGTATTGGGATAAGTCACGCTAGGTTGTATGTGGAAGGAGTGCAATATGATAGTTACGTATCATCGCAAATGCAACTCCTCCTACGAATGTACAAAACCCAATGAGAGAATTATGAGAAGAATCTGATTACACACAATCTATCTCTAACAAACAGTGATATTCAAACACCCGAGTTAAAAGACTTATATAACAGTCATCCATTCAGTTAGTCAATCCCCTCTCTCGCTCAATGCTACCTACACACACAATATAGATGGAAGATGATAGAAAGATGAAGATAATAAACAAAAACCGAACCAGATACACACTCTGACAGATAACATATAAATCGAACAATAATATTCGAGAAGAGGGGAAATGATTCAAACAGATCAAGCGGAAGGGGGGAATAATAACGGAAAAAGACACGTAAAACCCAAAGAAGCCGACACACATACAGAGAACAAAGAAGAATCGTGAAAAATCGGAGAATAACAGATAACGGTAGATGAAATGATGAATGGATCTAAACCAATCATTTCTCAACCACAGGACATGTCTGAAAAGACTCGTCCAATGTCCTGTCCGTATTCACCTCGGTATATCATCGTATGAATCGAAGGGAACAAAGCAAGTCATAGCTCAACAATCCCTCTGTTCGGGTTCTGCAATGCTGCAATTTCTGTTGTATTTCCATGTCGTTGGGATAAAGATGTTTTTTTTGTCGCGTGTTGCTTGTTTTTCGTATGTGTTTTGCGTTGTTTTTTTACCAGTGATGGAAACCGTCTCTAAATTTGCCCAACTTCCAGCCAGTAAACCCCGGGATAAATGTTCGAAGAGAAGTGAAGTAGCAAGCCGACATCAAGCGTTCAGTATAGGCCATTAAAATGGAACTCAACGTCCATCGTCGTAAAGATGGACTTTCCTTGGGGTCTGCTTGAAAGTCGATGATGCCGGCATGCTACCCACAAAAAAGGACCAGGTACAAACTGGTGATAAAAGGGGAAAGCAAATCAAACACTCAATGAAAAGAGCCAATAAATAGAATAAACGCAACAACGACCCTCCCAAAATATCACTACAGACACGTCATCAAACCGTAGAGATAGTTGCAATCTGACAAAGCACAAACGAAAGGGACATAACACATGATAGAAGAAAAAGACTTAACAACCGCCTGCTAGAAGATAGAAACAATCCGAAGGAATTCAAACGAGCCTTTCACAATTCTAATAACGAATAAACCATGAATACTGACATGGCTAGACTCGCCGATTGGACGGTGACCGGAGACTGGGGCTCAGGGTTGATATACCGTCAGCTATCGTTGAAGAGCAGGAGGTGAAATAATTCAACCATCCTCATCCGACGGCTCACCGGATTCGACATCTTCACTTTCTTCAGCGCTTGTGCTTTGTTTACTCTTCTTTGAAGGATGGGCGGAATTATCGTCAGCCACGCCAGATTTTCGTTTCTGTGCCGACGAAGTGCTCTCACCGGCTGGTTTGGCCGTTTCATCGCCATCTAGGCCTTTGCCTTTTTCTATGGCGGCCACCTCATCCGCCGTCAAGAACCTTCCTCCAGGGCCACGAGGCCGCCGCATAGCATGATTATGTCGTGATTCATGCAAGTATGGTTTACGGCCTTTCGAAGTGAGTCGCAACTGTTCCTCAAGTTTCTGTCGCGCAACACGTCGTTTGAGGATTCGATGGAACTGCTTCGCGTTCACGTACAATGGCGACTCCTCTTGCGTACCACCCGCGACTGCTTCACCGGCGGGCTGTGCCTGTTGAACTTGGGGCTGAGGAGGTGGAGGCATGTTTGGAGGAACACCAGGGCGACCTACATGGTTCAGGACTGGTTGGGCGTTGGGCAGGTGTGGGCTACCAACATGACTCATTCGTCGATTTTGTTGCATTGGGGCATTTTGCGACATCTGTACTTGAGGCATGGGAGGGATTTGACCGGAAACCTGCGTGGGCGATCGGGGATTTCGCTCATTCTTGACCTGTACGCCAGCCATTCGTGGTGAGCCACGGGGTCCTTGTGCCATTTGTCCGGCCATTTGATCCTGCGACATGGGGTAGAACTGGCCAGAGGCAGCGGCTGTTGCCATGGCGGCAGCTTGCGTAGGTGAAATACCATAGGGAGGCTGCATCGTTGTTGTGACACCGTATGGTTGCGCAAAGTTCATTTGTTGGTGAACTGCACCTGGTGGATTTTGCGACTGCTGATAGTGTCCCTGGCCAGGAAGAATCGGAGACGCTTGGTGATTTTGGGGAATATGCGCTTGTGGGTTTGTAGGAGAAGTCAAGGTACCAACGGTCGAACCGGCATTCTGCGCATTCTGATACGCGCCAGCCATGTGCGATCCTGCGTGAGGATGCTGACCATGCGGTTGCTGATATTGCGTGGAGTACTCCATGTTGTCTGTATGCAGTTGATCGTTGTTTAAGAGCGAGGAAACAGTGCGCTATTGGCGCTTTCCGTCACATACGAGGGGCTTTGCACCGCGATAGGGTTAAAGCACGTCGTGAACGCGATCTGTAGGCGACAATCCAATCAATAGAGACGGGATAGGAGTACAAGACGCGATGGAATCAGACGATATAAGGCTGGTCGTCGGTAACCGCGTTGCCTGGTGACTGTTTGACTCTGGGCGGCGAATCTGTGCAAAAGGACTGGATGTTAGATTGCGCGACGTGAAACAAGACTCAAAAGACGTTAGGCGTTTTAGACAAGATGATTCGGCCAACTACCCGACGATGTCTGCAGCCGCCAACTATCGCGTCAGCACTGGCTGCAGCACTGGATGGTCACTGGACCTCGGTGTGGGTGAGGATGTGGGACGGGGGCGGCACGCGGGGCAGTAGGTAAAACATAAAACGGCACCAGCGCGGGCTGAGTGGAACAACAGCAACTGCACGTACGTACCTGAATTTCCGTTTCAATCTTTCGTTTTGAACGATTGATTCTGTACTTACGTCTCGTCTTCAACTTGACCAAATCGATATTATTTGAAAAAAAAACCTGTTGGCGGAGCGGGGAGGCAAAATTGAATCCTTTCCTAGGACAACGGAATGAGACGTGGTTGGGCTCTAATGCAGGCGCTCCGAATTCGATGACACCCAGCAAATAATGATTGATGCGTTGTCACCAAATGTGGTATTGAAGAGATTCTCTCGTGGCGCAGGCGACTGCCGATGTGTGTCTAAATTGCCTGGGCAAGGCGACCAAGTCCCAAGATAGCTGGAGAAGGTCGACAACTGGCCCTCGAAATGATGGTCCAATTAGACAGGATGAGGCGGTGTTAAAAGCGGCTGAGACTGCTGACGTCGTCGTTGATGCTAGTAATGCCTTAGGTATCCAAGCGCCGGAGGTTTGTGTTGGGCAAAGCTGTATGCGACACTATGAACGTGTTAGCCCAGCCAAGTCTTAACTGGTAAGCATGGTTAATTTGTTGGAAAAACATGCTGAAAATGCGATTGCCTGTCACCAGCTGAAGCAGGGATTGGCTGAAAAAAGCAGAGCGAGGGTTAGGCAGTAGGGCTAGTTGTGTGGGTGTGTGTGTGTGTGTTGTGGGCTGGTTGAGGGATGTATGCGTTGGCAGACGCGGGAGCTTGCTGCAGCCAAAGTACACACCTTGTCGATCCGGCAAGAGCAATTCGCGAAAGACTCTCGGATCGATTTGTCCTGATTGCGCGTGCGTTAACAATGCTCAGAAAGTAGCAGCCGATGAAGTATTCAGTAAAGGTTTGCGACAACTGCGCAAAGTGAACAAAAAAAGAAGCTGTCGAGATGGGATCGAGAGACAACAGCAAGCAGGACGCGCCAGATGTCGCGCGGGTGGCAGAATGGGGACTAGGGCGAGGCTTACCAGAAAAAAGCTTGGCGCGAAAACAACCCACAGGATGATAATCAGGTCGCGCGATTCTTCAAATCACGGGACGAACAAGATCGCTCCTGTTAATATGAGGACTCGTAAAGAACTGCGCAAAATGCAATTTGTCAGATATGATGCGTTATTTTGTTTCGGGTTGAAGCGGGCGCAACGCAAGAGAACGAGCGGTAATGAAAAGAGCAGGGATCGTGGCGAGGAAAAACCTCGTAATGGTACATCAAGTGTAAGAGCGTAATATAAGATCAAATCAGAGACAGCAGAGCCAGAACAGCGGGTAACAGGCAAAATACCCACACGCGGCGCGTAAGAAACGTGTATTGTAATGACAGTACTCCGTACTCAAACAATAACAATCGCGTCACAAAGACATTCAATTGTTGCTGGGTAGTTACCTGAAGCAGACTAGCGGCAATCCTTAGTCATCTCTCGCTCTGCCCGTCTGAGGCTTAGCGCAGGCGGCGGCGGCTTCCGAGACACACGAGAGAGAAGACTTGCACGAGGAAGGCTGCCGAGTGCCAGAAAAAGCGAACTGGAAAGGGGCAAGAGCAGAGCAATTGATGATTGAACAATGGTTGATGGATGGAGAATGCGAATTGGGATTGGGATTGGGATTGGGGGGGTATGTATGGATAGAGAGCGCGAAGAGGGGAGGAGCATAAGGTGATTCGTCCGAGGAAGGAAAGTGCATGAGGTCAGCCTGTCAGAGGACCCGGTGGGTTCCGTTTCATCGCTCGCCGGACAGCCCTGCTAGGGCCGCCCACAGCCACCGCCCGCGCAGACATCACCCGGGAATGCACTGCGATAGGCTGCTGCCTGATTTGCGCCTGAAAGCGGACTTGCTTCACCTTTTTCTTGTGCCGTTGTTGATTCAGGATTTGAATGACGAGGGTATACCCGATCAACGAACAATAAAGGCAGCGTCATAGACAAAAAGGGCAGTGCATAGGGCATGCATACATCATGCATGCTCAGTAGAATAGGCAAACAACACGACAAAAAAATGAAATTGATGTGGGCAGATATCATCAATTCAACAACATGATCGTGGAGAAGTATCGTATTACCAAAATAACGTAAAAAGTAACATGCGCATAAAAAAGTCACTGGTGTAACCGCAGCAAATGAAGACCACGGGTGCTGTGCTTGCTTCGATTGGTAGAAGGGAATATTCAACATACCTTTGACGCTGATTTGCTCGACGGCCACCGAATGGTGTTGCTGGCCAGCCAGGCGGAAACAAATCACAAGGAGAGGGAGGATGATGATATAAAAAACGAGCCAATCAAGCTTGGATCGCAATTGGAATCAAAACTCGAATCAAAATACACACACAGCCGCAGTTAGCGCGCACGCGCGTTTTGTGTATTCCTTTTCTGATTGTTGATTGGGAAATTTGTCGAGCGGGATGGTGGATAGCACCAAGAGTGTGTAAGGGTAAAAGAAGCCTTGAGAGTCCAATGGAGAGAAGAGGATAAGAAGAAAGGAGGAAAAGGGGAACAAATATAAGTTGAGGAGGAAGGTGATAGGTGAGTTGGGGAGGGGGGACAAGTGAGGGAATCAGGCAAATAAAATCAAGAATTGGCCTGAACAACCAACGAGGACGAAGAAGCGAAGGAAAAGATGCGAAAGAGCGGGCGATGGCGCCTTTGTATTGGGCCGCTGCTGGGCGGGGGCACGCGGGCTGATGCTGACTGGGCAGAATTTTTCATTTCACCACGTATGGTAAATACGGTACGAGATTACTACACCGTACGCTACCACGTATGTGCGGCCCTTGATCGACAGTTGAAACTTGACACAAATACCGGTCTTACTTTCACAACCACGTAACGGCCGAGACTTGCCGTAATGAACCGGACTCTGTACATAATCTAACTATCCTCGGCCTGGTCCTTTGTGATTCCGGTGTGATCGGACCCCATCACCGTTCCCTTCCTATGACCCGTGCATTCATATGATTTCATGGGCATATTATTCCACGATGCCTTTCTTCTGTGCTACCTCCATGCATGGATTCGATGGATGAATAAATCAATGTCAAATACTCTCAGCTTGCAACACTTCGGACGCATATTACCGGCACACACGGAGAGAAATGATGTTGTACGCGAACTCTGCATTGTCATACTCGTACTCGAAGTCCCTCGTATATCCGTAAGGCTACGCCAGGAATGTGACGTGTGAGTGGCTGCGAGTAGTGTGGTACGACTACTACGTTCGTACGTAGTACCGATACGGTATCGGTATGTTACCCTGTATTGTTGTCTGTACGTCGTACGTACATACATCAGAAAGTCCGTACCGCCAGAGTTGTACGTCTTGCAGCCTATGTACAGGTCAGTCTGGTCTCGTGATTCCTCGGCTCACCAACCCATTTGGGTAAGGTATTAGCTCCTCCATTTCCAATCACTGTATCACATCTCGAAGCGCCCTGGAATGAAATCGTCACATACGACTTACTATTTATACACTCAGATGATGGTGTGGTCAAATCAATTGAGGAATTTTAACTTGATGTCATCTCTTGTACGAGTACCGTACTCAAGTCTCGCTTACCGCTCGTTCAAAGCCTCAAGCGGGAATAACTAAACTTCCCTTCCTGACCGCCGAAGTCACAATTCAATGAAAGATCAATAGTCGGTGTACATACGGAGTACGTAGTTTTCGAGTCACCGAGTATTCGAACAAAGCGATATTTGAACAACATGATGGATCCTGTTTCTGCTTGCTTTTTTCCGTACCTTCTCACTTTCCTGGCGCCGGCCTGTCAACTTTTCTGATAGTTATTCAGAAAGACTGGGATCAACGATGTTTGGCTCTTGAGTAACTGACGACCTCGCTTGAAGACCTGATGTGACGAATCGACGTAAATATTTGTCATCTTAGGGCTAGTTAGCGATATTGTACCTATGTAGGTAGGACAGAGTTGTACTTGTAGCTATTGATGTCTTATGTTTAAAATCTTACGGTTAAAGATAGTTCGCTTGATTCCAACGTTGACGTCATGCCAACTTTCTTCACCATTGATCAGATCAACAAGATGCATACGTACAATAAAACCTTCTAGAAATTAAGCTCTTCTTTGATCGCTAGGCTAAATCAAATTCCAGCCGCTCAGAACAACGCTTTGGCGATAAGGCGAGTCATTGTGATTGCAGTTTGTGGTGTATCCACGCGAGTAAGTCGAAATATATATTCCGATCTCAATGACCTTGGGACATTCCAATCTTGTACACACTTCAATGTTATTTACCTATGGATACAATCGTCAAGTGAGCACTCTGTCAAGGAATAGTACGGCTAAGAGCTTAACCCATATATTTGCATTGAATCAAGCTAGAAATGCCAAAAATTGGTAGTCATATGTATCGATGATTCTCATGCCTGAGAATTCGCACGAGATAATAGTACAGCCAATCGGCACGTCTCCTGTCAAAACAACTTCAAAGAGCCGCATCGAAATACGCGTGCCCAATTGCACATTGATAAACTCTACATGTATGACTGGACGGCACATGCAATATGTGAAATCTCCCCTCAATCCATGGATGGGGAGAGTGCTTTTAATACAATTCAATGTTGGCTCTTGCACGAACGCGAGTCATCATTGGTGACAGTTACTCCTAAGCTCTTGTTGCCGCCAGCCTTGCCTCAGAGAGATGTGTATATACCTCCATTAAATGTCTCGATTGGATAGTATTTATTGTGAAAAGAAGTGTTCTAAAGGCGCTCAGGTTGAGATATCTATCTGAAACAGAATAATGAACAGGGCGGCTATTTATCATTCTTTGATAATTGCTCCAAACTCGTCCAAGGTTCCCTATTGAACATGGTCGTCCTACATATAAAGCGAAAGGTGACCTGTTTGACCCGGCTTTCGCTGGCAGATTCTCAGTTTTGTTTTTGGTTCCATCGATTGTATCACCAGGAATTATATAGTCCTTGCACTCGACATGTCCCTCTCTCTCTAAATACTGACGTCGTCAAAATAAGAATTGCTATTCACAGAATCAGCTAGACTAGCTAGGACAAAAGTAGAAACCACCAGTCAATATACCTCATCCTACTAGGCAAAAATGCATCAGTCCACCTCAATATATCCTTAGCGAAGGGCAGTGATAAAACAGAATCCTCATTGTCTCCACTCACACTTATACAGTAACCAACTCTCAACTCACCTACTTTGATTATATGGCTAATCCGCGGTTAAAAGCCAGTCATTTCACCAATTTGGTCTATGGTTTGCGTCGCGACCACTATCGCATGACTGTATCGGGGAATGGATGCCGATTCTGGATGTATGTTCGAGCGAACCTTGTTCATGAAGACTGTTGATTTCAAGCCTTGACATGCTGACGATAACCCACTCCTCAGTTGGACGGTTTTCCAAGATTTCGTACGTGCCCACTACATCTTGAATGCAACTGCAGCCACAATATCAGAATTTGGCAGTCGCATACAATGAAGATACCATAAAAACGTCCAAGGGCGGATACTCACGATCCCGGATGAGATGGAAGTGGGACAATTTCTGTGAATAATGGTGGTGGTGGTAATGTTGGTGTGAACATTTCGGCGTTGACAGAGATTGAAGCTAAGCTGAATTTTGCGGCTTCTTTTCGAAGTTCACTGTCGTCCATGTTTGAGCTATACGGCTCTTTTTAGCTGAGGAAGAACAATGGTAATTTGTAACACTTACAAACTGTATCTCAGATTATTTCGATAAACGCGATCCAGCATCCCGAGAAGCCCATCATCGCGCTCTGTCATGCTTGGCGAGAGATCTGCATAAGCATCTAATAGTTCTTGAGCAAACCGGTAGTCGTGTTAACGGGTAAATAGAAGGCAGTAGATCTCAAAGATTGCAGGGTAGAAACCCGCGTGCTCCCAATCCAGAAGACAAAAGGATGCATCAGGACATAAGATAATGTCTTGACGCGTCAGGTCGAGATGACAAACCCTGCAATCAGACACGGTGAAAGCAAACTTGTTTTTGTCGTCAAATAACACCCTTTTGTTTAGCCACTGGTTGATTTTTGCCATTGTGTTGAGAGGAGTGCTAGCTCCATATTCTGAAAAGAGATAACCACGTGGAATGCCGCCGTTTATAGGCCCAGGTGCATCAACTGGGATTCTCTGAAATAAAGAGTGAACCACGGTTGCTAAACGTTGAACAAGGCCCGGATGATCCTCAAACGAGACTTTCTCCAATGATACTCCTTCCACAAATTCCATTACAATATATCCAATATTGCCAATTCTGAAATAACGATGTATTCTTGCAATTTTGAGGCCATCAGAAAAACGCGAAGAATAACTGTACACGAACTCGTGATTAGCGGCTTCTTCGGGAGTGACACTCCATCCGCATTTGACAATAACATTTTTAGATCTTCTGGCTAGGCAACGCACGTCGAGGTCACCACTGATTATGCATTTTAGGTCATGGCAGAGTAAAGCGATGTCGTTATCTGAAAGATGATTAATGTTAAATGGCACGGTTGAAAGGTGTGTTGATGTTTGAGATTATCAAACGCGTCCATGGATTTTGTAATGTTGGACTAACTTATTGATCACGTGGTGGATGACTAAGATCCATGCATCAAGTCCTATCTAGGTTTAGCGTATTTGACATCTTGCTAGCCCTAAGCCCTAATTATTAATGACTGTTCTTAGTTCGTTAACTTATTATCTGCCATTCATGATTGATAATCGAGTAAGCCTTCTTGCAGTCTTTCATGACTTCAAAATATGATCATCAAGTACATAATAACCACCTAGAGTGTCCCTGGTAGAGTCATCTAAACAACTCTATATCCAGAAACAGTCGGAGAACCTCATAGGCCCCTGTTACAATGATATAGCCTTCATAAGTCGGCAAAGTCCCATTGGCGGCGTGCAGTTCCTAGTCAGTTCCGACACTTGAAATTGCTAGGTGCGTCCCATCAGCCAAACTTAGAACCCAGTCAAGTGGATATGTGAGACCAGTGGCCTGGGATGTTAAGGTGCTGTCTGAAAGTGAAAATAACATGGGCTGACGTATCAAGCCAGAATTACCTTCCTATATTCTTCTTAACTCCCTTCCTCAGATATCAGGTCGTTTTTGAGACTCTCTCTATACGTGGTTACCTGCCAAGTTTTATAGAGCGTTTTGCGACCTGTCTTGGTCGTCATCGTGGTATTCGAAAAAATATTGGGAAAATTCCTGCTGATTATTGTGTCTCGATTTGAGCATGTCGCGAACTCAGCGTACTCCATATAAGAGAAACGGCTGGGGATAGCTAAGGCAGTGATAAGCGAATGGGTAAAGAAAATCTGAGTACACCTGCACGGATGTACGATTACGTGAGTCGTGGTTCTTGAGATAATTCTCAATGTAGCTCTGCGGGGCGGAAAGTCAAGAACAAGTAGCACATTCTAAAATTATGACCGTTCGTTGATTAAATTAGCCCTAGCCACTACGTGAGATCGATGCTGTAATCTGGTCCCTCAAGAGATTTTTTGGCCGTGTCCTTCGTATTGCCATTGAGTGATATATGCCGGCGTGGAACCAGAGCCCCCATTGCTTGTGGCGTATGTACCGAGGAGAGTTCCTATAGCATCACGATTAGCGCTGGGATATACATATGTCAAGATATCCTTACCAGTGAACCTTCCTGTCCCACCACTGACGAGTACAGCTTCCGCCGTCTGACTAAATTCGAATTGTTTGTCGTCGGAGAGTGTAGCAGACAGGATGTAATGAGTATCATCCTTTGCCTGGAGCTGCAATCGGGCGTGAACCTCCTTGGGGGATGATGACGGTAGGGGTTTAACAACAGCCTCCGGTACCGTCACATTTTCGGTTGCAGGCGTGTTCAAGTCATTCAGTAGAGTCGTCTGGAAACGGACGTGTGGAATCAATTTTCCTTCAGACGAAAGTAGCACAATTCCGAGATCAATATGTTGATCTTGTGTTAAAAAGATAGTCACACCAGCTTCCTCCCCTTCCACTGTGGGAGCATACGTTATGTCCACACTGAAAGTAAAGTATGTATGGCTTTGACGGCGTGTAATTAGTGTGATGGCTGTTTCATTCACATCCACTCCGGGGACGCCAGTTCCAGTAAGATTCTGTGATGAAGGCAGCAAGCGCAGAGAACATGGACGTTCCGGCGGCGACACAGTAAAACTACCTTTGGGTGGCCTCCAATAAAGAAAGTGTCTAGGAATTGAAGTCCCAGGACCAAATGTGATATGATCTGGAGCATCAACATATGCTCCGTTACCCGGAATCCCCTTACCTTTAGAAGGTTGAGGGAGCTTCCATCCCGTCATCTGCCCCTGAACAGGCTCGAGGACCGGCCATTCCCCTTCCCCCCATGTTACAGCAGAGAGAACAGTCTCCCGGCCCATAGGGTAAACTCTCCAAGCTGGGCCCGAGCGTGTTGCCAAAGCAATTCCCCACCAGTTACCATCACTATCTTGAAAGAGGTCCGCATGACCAACAGTCTGGAAATACTCCGTGGTGTTGCTATTTGTCAGAATAGGGTTTCCGCTATAACCCTCATACGGACCAGTGACATTCTTGGATCGAGCAATTGTCACGCGATGATTAAGCTCAGTACCCCCCTCCGAAATCATGAGATAGTGCCAACCATCCTTCTTGTAAATATGCGGGCCTTCCGGAGTTGCACCGCCTGTGCCAGCCCATATTTTTGTTTCCGGTCCAAGGACACCTGTCTCCAGATCTATTGTTTGCTGCACGATGCCAGCCCTAGAGATATATGCCGTACCATCGTCATCCCAGAACAGGTCAGGATCTATATCCCGAATCGCAAACCTTATAGGATCGGTCCACGAATCGTCGGAATAAATATTTGTCGACGTAAAAAGGAATCCAGAAACAACCTTGAAAGATGGATATGTGGAGGCGTATGAAGTGACAAGGTAGAATTTTCCGTTGCGGTATCGTATTGTCGAGGCCCAGAGACCATCTTGCTGGGTTTGTGAGGTGCTATTTGCAATCTCTGGCACTTGTTCAGGACGAGTAAATACATTGCTAACTAATTTCCAATGAACTAGATCTTGACTAGCATAGATAGGGATTCCTGGAAAGGTGAGGAAGCTCGAAGTTGTACAAAAGAATGTGTTATTCTCTTCAGCGACAAAGACACAACTTGGATCCGAGTGCCAGCCCGGGAGGATAGGGTTTGTATATGTTGAATTCTGAGGGCTCGCAAGCGCAACACCTTTCGTAACTGAAGACATTGCAAATGCTACTAGAAGGAACATTGCTCGCTGGACCTTCATATTGGGACCACTTCTCTTCGAAGAGGAGAGTTTTTTTTTGTTCGGCTGTCTTGGTTAGAATATGTTCTAGGAATTTCAAGATGTTACAAGGCTCAAGTATACTCTTATAGCCCTAGTCTAATAAAGCGCAAGTTGATTATTGGCGGGGTATTTCTGGTTACATTTAATCATGTTCATATGAACAGCATGTTGCATGTGCAGATGATCACGGCAGTACCTAGCACAGAATGGGAAATGTAAGAGCGAGCGTAATTATTCAGGACTAAAATCGCAGGTAAAGCTGTAATTTGATAATCTTTTGATGATGAGGCTAAGTTATATATGTCTGTAATTTCAGTTCTTTCATTGGAAAGGATAATTGAGCATATCTTTCTGGATCCCGCGTTAGCTATATTGTCTCCAGTCTGCGCCATATTGATTTCAAGAGACTGTTACTCGACGGAAAAATTAATCACGATGTGTGTAGATCTCTGCTAGCTGTCACCGAGCCACTATGAAGTCGAGGACAACGCCCTTTAGGCTAAATGAAAACTTGAATACGAACACGAATACGATATTGCGAACCTAGTTGAGTGTGACTCGTCCCACTTGTATATAAATAGAATCTTGAAAGGCTTCTGAAAGATGAAGGAATTTATATAGTTCCACCAGTTGCATTCTCGGGATGATTTAGTGTTAAAAAGAAATGGTGCCCATATCATTCCCCCAAACCCGGTGCCGCTTGTTATGATACCCATGGCTAGGGCTCTTCGTTCACTGAAGTATCCTGGAGATACTGTAACCGCGTGGATATAGTTAGACAGGCAGCACATCCTTGAAGAACTCCTTGGCTGAGTTGGAAATGCAAAAGATACCTCCCAAACGCTGCGGCAATCCCTGATATAGCAAACAGTGTTCCACCAAAGAGGACCACAAAGCGTGGTTCGTATTTCTTAGATCAAATATTCACAACGGGGGCACCGATTCATCAAGGATGCGGACAGTGTTCTGATTAGATCAATCGCAGCTGGACTAGCACCCTGGAATGGTCCATCGATTGTCTCGTATAGTTCTTGATACACCCCAAAGGCGAAGCCTAATCCACTGCCAATCATAGTAAGAGAGAGACAGAATATAAGTATCAAAACCGGCTTCCGGCTTCTGTGAGGTCTTGCTGGATGCGAAGTTGTAGAGGATGCTTGGTGATCAGCAGTTTGTTCCTACTCCACATTGGAGTGGCACATTTCAAAACGCTCGTGGAGGAAGTTGGTAGTCATTTGAAGCAAGTTTGCATTCTTTGATTATGCAAGACGGCCTTATCAACTTCAATCCACACTGGGCGCCGGAAAACTAGGCGATCATAATTTCGCAATGCTAGACAAAGTCGTCAAAAGTTGAAAGCGTTCAGATCAGACATTCCGAGGCATATACACAGACCAAAAACTTGGGCAAGCTAGGGTTGGTAACGGTGTGGCATGTACGTAACCGTTCTAGTTATTACGGTCATAATTATAAATGTAACCAAATCAGCTTTCCGCGGCTATGATGACGTGTCTTCGGAATTTGATTAGGTTCCAGGGTGTTCAAATGTTCTCTTTTGATAGGTACCACTAACCTCCCTGGCCAAAAAACTTCGCCGCATTAGTGCCATTTGTCGGAGGCAACGGAATTGCAATCTCGAACAGCACTGATAAATTGGATGTAATCTTGTCTATAATCATGCTCAGTCAATGGCCACCTCCCTCCTCTAGCCTGAATGAAAATCGTAACGCATATTTGAGAGGATGGTTGTCAAGCATTGGTCAAGTGTTTCTTAGCGATGCGCCGCCATTCCGTACCTACCTAACCCCCGAAAGTTTCTTTCATACAACATGCCTGTTTATCTTAGCAAATAGGAACAGTTTTTGTTTACTTATGTAGTAATGTTCCATGCCCCCTCTTTTCAAATTCGATGCGCGAATATCCGTCGCACCAGCTCATCCTAACTTCGCTTTTCATGAACAAGTCTTCGTTTCAGTCTCGAAAATCTTGTTCCTTCTTTCTGATAGGCGAAACATCGACCTTAAAAAGTTATGTATTCAGATGAAGATGGCACTGCGTCGAAGGAGTCTGAGACAATATATTGGTACCGTGTACGAACTCTTCTCTCTTTGAATTCTATATTGTCGCTAGTCGGGTGCATCTTGGCGGCTTTAGGAGGCGAATATAGAGGAGAAAGCACGCTTTGGGGCCTGCTAATCTTCTGGTCCCGGCTTCTGTGGGCAAGTTCTTCCACAGAAAAAAAAAAATCTCCATCATTTTAAGAATCGCAGCTAAACAAAATTGTTAGCCTCTTTCATTACTCCAAAGCCTTTATTTACATTGGAGTGACAGACCAGTCAGATTATATGCTGCTGGTCTCCATGGGGCACTATTGTCTGGTCTCGTTATGGTGTGCCGAATTCTTGAAAACGCCCAGGATAACGAGGAGCCATTATTCGATATTTCAGTGCCTTCGTTGGAACTGTGCGCGGCGACCATCCAAGCAATACTCCTGATTTCGATTCCACGTCGACCCGACGTCTTTTCACCAGAAGGAAAAGCCGTGGACTTCGAGAATAACTGCTCAGCTCTCCGACGATACTCTATGCAATGGTGCTCTAAGGCCCTTGATCTTGCTGGAAAGCCCGTTGTCGGTCGAGATCTTGCGTTAAGTCGAATGCCGATCTTGAATTATCGAACTCGGTCGACGACTCAGCTACCGATAACGCTCTCCGAAATTTCATTATGGAATCATGTTCTTGCTGAGCGGTATCGTGGATTCGCTAAGCAATGGACTCTGACATTATTACGCTCGGTCGTCACCTTTGGCTCTCCATATTGCATCATGAGATTTCTAAAGTGCCTGGAAGAGGATAGTGTTAACCTGACAAATACGGCTTGGCTCTGGTTAATCGGTGTTACAGTCTCCTCTGTATCCGAAACCGTTCTCCACCATCACCTTGCTTGGATCCAATGGTCAGAGATGGGGATTCCCATTCGTGCACAACTTATCATGGCAATCTTTTCCAAAGCATTAAGAGTCAAAGATTTTAAGGCTACAGGTGACAAGCCTGAAGCCATCAACCTGATATCCTCAGACACGGCTTCCTTCAGCATGTTCACTGCCGTCAACTATATTCTCCTCTTTTCATTAATCAAGTTCTTATTTGCGGTGTTGTTTCTCTTACGTTTACTAGGATGGCAGAGCACTTTGATGGCAGTAATAGCCACAATGATAACCGTGCCAGTACACACTAGGGTCATCAGGAATGAGCGAGCCGCAAATAACAGGCTTACAGTGGCACGAGATAGGAAGACAAAGGCCATTACGGAAGCTCTTCAAGCCCTTCGGCAAATTAAATTTTCAGCTGTAGAAACAGAGTGGGAAGAACGAATTGAATTGTGTCGCCTGGCTGAGATGATGGAAATGCGAAAGCGGTTTCTTGCCATTAGTATCCGATTAGCATGGAAAGTCGCATCCCCCTTTATCGTAACGGCAGCAGCGGTATGTAGTTATGTCTACCTTCAGAATGAAGTGTCGTCATCTATTTTATTTACTACCATCGAGTTGCTGCCGCACATTCAAGGCACGTTGGGTACGGTTCCGAAGGTCCTGCAGGATTATTTCGGCGCTCGGGCAAATGCAAAACGGATGGAAGTTTTCTTGAAAATGCCAGAAGTTCGACAAATTCTGTCTGAGAGTCCTACTGGCGGCGTTTCTTTCCGAAATGCTTCCATTACGTGGCCGTCAGCCGAAGGCCAGGATCTCAAAGAGAAGCAAAGGGAGTTACCACCACCGTTTATTCTTCATAGCCTTAATGCCGAGTTCCCCGCAGGTGAACTCAGTGTTATACAAGGAGAAACCGGATCGGGAAAGAGTTTGATGCTCGCCGCCATCATTGGGGAGGCAGATCTTCTCAGTGGTCGCATAGAGACACAATCAGTTGGGCAGCCGGTTGCATTCGTATCCCAGACCCTGTGGCTTCAAAATGATACCATGAAAAACAATATATTATTCGGAAGTCCTTTGGATGATATGAGATACCAAAAGGTTCTGAGAGCGTGCGCACTAGATACTGATCTTGCCGCTTTACCCAAAGGTGATGAAACCTATGTCGGTCTCCGTGGTGCTAGGCTGAGTGGTGGACAACGCGCAAGGGTCTCTTTAGGCAGAGCTCTCTATTCAAGTGCTAAACTACTAGTCTTGGATGATATTTTCGCTGCGCTTGATTCTCATGTTTCCAACGAAATCTTCAAAGCACTGACTGGAGAACTCTGCATTGGCCGCACGCGGATTCTGACCACACATCATGTATCCTTGTGCTTACCCAAAGCGAAGTGTTTTGTTCAGATTCGAAATAATACTATAGAAAATTTGCATGGTGTTGATTTATTTAAATCGCGGCTGGAAAATATGGAGTCAAGCATCGCTATTGAGCTAGACCTAGCAGCAAGGGAAAAAACAAAGGGCCGTGTCAACGTCAAGCCGAAGATCACAACTACACAAGCAGAATCTGACTTCGGATTTTACAAAAGCTACTTCGCAGCCACTTGTGGTTTGGTGTTTACGACGATATTTGTTCTCGGTTTGCTTGGCAAGCAGCTCATGATTGCCCTGACGACATGGATTCTCAGCTGTATCAATTCAAAACGCAGTGAAATATCAACCGATGGCATAACAAATGCTGATACTAACACCAACCTATGGTTTTATGTCTACCTGTATCTCCTAGGATCTCTATCTGCAATTGTCCTAGAGTTTCTCCTAAATATGCACATATTTGCAGGCTCACTCCGTGCGTCGAAGAAATTATTTCGTACGATGACAGCAAAGGTCATCCGAATGCCTCTCCTTTGGCTTGATACTACACCTCTTGGAGAGATGTTAAAACGATTCAGCGGGGATGCAAGACTAGTTGATGATCTTTTGCTAGAGGTCATGCGTGAATTCGCTGACTGTTTCATAAAATTGGTAGTTGTTGGGTGCATTGGGTAAAACTCTGTTCTCCGATCAACTTGAGCAACTCACTAATGTCATTTAGAATACACACTTCAGTCTATACAGCTTGTTTAACTCTTGCTCTCTTGTTTTGGTGTTGGCAAGTGGGAAAGGACTATGCTATGGCCAGAAAGCCTATGAAGCGCGCTGAATCGGAGAGCAACGCTGAGATTCTGGAATATTTCACTGCAGTCACCGTTGGGCTGCCGACCATAAGAGCTTTTCGAGCGGAAGATAGGTTTACGGATCAGATGCACTCTCGTGTCGATAAATTATCAATCGCTCGGAGGTACTTTTGGATTTTCAACCGTTGGCTCGGTCTCCAAATGTGTCTCATGGGCATTATTTTTAGTACCGGTACAGGTATCATTCTTTTATCTTCGCAATCCGTCGTTGATGCGTCGCTAATGGGATTCTCGCTTACATTCTCAATGGGATTTGCGCACGCTAGTTTTACCGTTGTGAACAATTTTGGGATGCTGGAAAGTTACATGAATGCAGCCGCTGGGATAATTTCGTATACCCAGCTGAGCCCGGAAGACCAAAGTGGCAACGATGTCCCGGCTGACTGGCCATCTAGAGGCGAGGTTAAAATCAAAGGATTAAACGTTGCATACTCGGCAGCCCTCCCTCTTGTCCTGAAAGACATCTCTTTCTGCATAGAGGCTGGTCAGAGAATTGGCATCGTTGGTCGAACCGGAGCGGGGAAAACATCACTTGCTCTGGCTCTCCTCCGTTTAATCCAACATCAATCTGGATCGATCTGGATCGACGGAATTGACATTTCGACGATAAAGCTACAGTCCCTTCGATCTAAGATTGCCTTTGTCCCCCAAGATCCACTTTTGTTCTCAGGAACGATCCGATCCAATCTAGATTATTTTAAGCAAGTTCCAACACATAAGCTGAAAGATATCTTGCGTCGTGTCAAACTTCTTTCCGTTGAAGATAGTAAGCATGCAGGCTTATTCACTCTGGAGTCTCCAGTCAGTCCAGGTGGCACAAACATGTCGCAGGGTCAAAGACAGCTTCTCTGTCTTGCGAGGATGATGACCAAGGACCCGAAGATTATCATTCTCGATGAGGCGACGTCTGCTGTGGATAATGAGTCAGATTCATTGATTCAGGATACGATCCGCAATGAGTTTGATTGTACTTTGATTGTGGTCGCACATCGGCTCAGGACAATTGCGTCGTTTGATAAGGTAATTGTGATTGATGATGGCCGCATAGGGGAATTCGGGACGCCGGCAGAGCTGTTGAGGGCCAAAGGGCTGTTTTGTGATTTTGTTGAAAAGAGTGAGGATAAAGATTTTGTTCTAAAAACTGTGTTTCAGCAGACAACGAAGTGCGGCTGATTACAAGGTAAGACTACACTAATTTCTCATTGGAAAGCACTTGCGCATTCTTTCTAAGCACATTTGGTAATGGAGGAGCAAAATAGCATGGCATGAATGAACAGGAAATTTTGGCATTGATTAACCACATTTCTTCGTCTTAGAACAATTTTTGACCGCCCACATGGCTCTACAAGAGTCATCTTTCGAACTCCAGGAGGTCGCACATCAACTCTTTGGAAGTCATACTCCAGTACCAAATGCGCCTCTGCTGATGGGTCTCGGACATCTAGCTCCTGCAATTGGAGCTATCCGTGTGGCGACAGGAACATACCAATTCCAAATCGCTCTTTTTGGAATGATTGCGACTGGTGCAACTCTTGTTGATTGTAAGGCAAAGACGAAAAAAAAAATACCAATGAAGGCAGCATCGTACTTGGGTTCTAATCATTTTCTGCTGCTGGGTTAGCATATGACTCCTACAAGGATGCTCCAATAAGAAAACGGCCTCCCACATGGTTATGGAACATCTGCTTCTACTCACTGTGGGCGGTTACACTTGTGTGGACCATATATAGCGGCTTCAAACCTGCCATGATGATGTACATATTCGCTTTTATTGGATTGGATGGGGGACACCTTGCGTGCCTGACGCAAAATAGCGGTATCGGTCTTTGCAAGCCAAAACATATTGTATGTTCTGTCTGTGGGTACGAATCAAAATGGAAGGTCGTCAGACTTACATTCCAAAAGTTTCGAGAAGCAAAGTCACTAGCTGTGGCTATGTGCATGGCCTATGTGACAGTTGACACAGTGTAGTGGTAGTACTACCACACAGCGCTCAGAATCGTCATTCCGCGGTGAAAGTCTAGGTCTTGCGATTCTCTATCAATTCTTCCGGGAAACGGTTTGTGACGCAAGGGATATTGCGGAGGATACTGAGGACGGAATGAAGACATTACCCATAAGACTTGGGGGAGAGAATACTTTCTGTCTCATGGGTATCCTGGGAACTTTTGTAGATGCCGCTTTGACGAGACGGATATCAATTGACGGCTCAGGTGTCTATGTAGATAGACTTTTACTAGCGGAGGCTATACTGAGGGTCGGCATGACGATATTATCCTATTCAAAAGTGTTAGAACACCATCATGGAAATGTCGTCGCCTGGGGTGCAGCCTCCCTCATGGGACTTCTGCCCGTGATTTGGGCTCAGCGGTCCTTAGGAGGTTGAAAATGCCTGTGGGATTGTCGATCATCACTACTAACCACCCGAGAGTAATGAGAATTGATAGATAGTGGTCTATATGGTGAAATTTTAAAAATGGTTGGAGAATTCTACAACGAAGAAATCTTGCTAAATTGTTCAAGGCTTGTACAAAGTTAGCAGTAGTCGTCCCATCTACGCTAAGTTGATTAAATAACCAAAGCATATAGAAGCCAAACATAGTATGTAGGATGACTTTTTCGGGGAAGAAATCTCTTATTAAACATGCTGGACAACTTATTGGAGACAGCCCCTCATTTTAAGCAGCAGCAAGCTGACGAACCAAGGCCTGCAGCTCTTCCGTCGTTTTCTCTTTGATCCCGACAAGATCATTGTCGTCATTTTCCCAGGGATGTGCAAGTGATTTGTTCGCAATACAATATTGAATCTGTACGCCAAAAGTCATCGGGGTGATATTCCCGGTACGCAGATCTTCCAAAGCTTGGTCCAACAATGGCTTCATGTCCTGAGATGTTGTGTTCCAACCATCCTTCCCTAAAACACTTTGTACAATTCCCAAAAGCTCCACCTGAGATAGGTACGCACTGTGCACATACACTGGCCGGTTGCGAGTTTCTTCAGGCCGGAGGAGAGCACCGGCAGTCGCTTTCCCGGCTTCTTCAAGTGTTGTCCACGGTACCACATTCTCTCCGTTATCGAACATGGTTGCTGATTTCATTTTTAGGTCAATACCAGCAAACCCGTTCGAAAGGCACCAGTCAAGAAAACAGCCTACAACAATCAGAGTGTAGGTCATGCCGTATTTCTCGGCTTTCTCTTTGACAGCGCGGTAAGAATCGCGTTTACGTCCAAAAACTGGCATGTCGCGAATGCCAGGGATTTCTGGATCAAGGCCATAATCGCTTGTGATACTAAGACACAGTTAGAATATGCTTGGCCCATGAAGCTTTGCATGGAAGATTTCAAGCATAAAAACAGAAACTCACAAACGGTAAATTCCGCTGGCAGCTGCAGCATCTATGAGACGCAACGGTGTCTCAGCATCTTCCGTGAAAGTGTTGTCAATGACCGCATCCTGGCCTTGGATTGCTGCAGATAAAGATTCTGTCGAGCCAAAGTCCACAACTTTGACTGTAACGTCGGCTGGAAATTCTTTGGCCGTCCGGCTTAACACGGTAACCTTGAATCCCCGAGCGAGAAGTGCCACAAGAGTCTTAGACCCCAGGCTCCCAGTTGCCTACTAAAAGATTAGCCAGAAGCACAATTATAGTCCTTAGACATAATTACCCCTGCGAGTGTTACTTTGGTGATTGTCTTCGTCATTTTTGCTCTGTTGGTTTGACTTGTACTCCGATCGCTTTCCTTTTGGTGACATCTTCTCTAGTTTTATGGCTAAAGAGCACAATTTTATACTCCTGTCAAAAATACCACTAAGTTTAAAAGTTGTACTTACTTGATACTTCACTAAGACTATCTCATTGACTACCAAACAACTCAGTCAGAAATCGGAGGTTTCGGAGGTTCGGCTTTATTGCTTAGGCCGCACACAATACCTATCTTAAGCAAAGTCGGACATACTATCAAAGAGCGATCTTGCCAACCAACATAACATAATAATATGGCGAATCAGCATCACCTATTTCAAACCATGTAGTATCAAACACGAGCACGTACATAGTATGTTATTCCAATAGAAAGTTCTACAAAACCGGAAACTCGCGAAAAATTCGGTTGGATCGACTGTAAAAAGAGGCTAAACCTAATATAGCCATCTCTTGCCCTAAGTCTATCCCCAAACGGTACTTAGTGCGCTTTTGGAAATTGAGGCTTGAAGTTTGGACTTTTTTGCCAAACACATTTTATTCAAGGTGTGTAAGCCGATTCCATTGGCAAAGCCTTATTTGTTTTAAAGGGATCCATATAGTTAGGTTCTTATCCATGCCCTACTCTACACATGTTGTGGGACGAGAAAAGGTGTGAGGTGCCTAGCCTCTTTAGGTGAATAAAGTGTCCAAACCGTCGTTGACCGACTGGAAAATATTGGACGTGAGACAGTCCTAGTTTCCAGTGTTTCCAAAACTTGGAGTTATGAACCTTTAATGGTAGACGGTATTCGTAGCTGTAATATATGATGAACCTCGAGGCTGTACCGTGAAAATGACCGGTATATAGTCACTTCATCTTCATAAGTTAGATTGCCATCTAGAATAAGACACAAAATCTTCTTCATCCAACCACTGGACCTTAAGGCGAGCACCGCTGTTTATCGTTCTGACTACTGAAAATCTCCGATGTCGTCCTTCTCGATGGTACCAACAAAGTTGTCTACGCTGGCCAAGTGTCATTTCCAAGCTGTTTCTAAGCCATCGAGTAATGCGATGTTTATCACATGTTTGGTCTAATTGGAAAACAAGGCCAGACGTGCTGTAGATTGGTGGCACCATTAGGTCTGTTGTTGCAGGGCGAAATGACTCATAATGAATAACATGAGTTGGATATACCCAATGTTCTTCTATGTTAGGCATTTAGGGTGGGTATTGATATAGAGTCAGGAGTAAACATTGAATAGATGTTCTCCTTCTGGTGATGTAGAAATGATTCAAGTTGACAAATATATTTCACCCGTGATCATGCCTTTGTAGACAAGTTCTTGAGCACATAAATAAACACTCTACAAAATATCGCACCGGTCACTTGGGGTGATATCAAAGTAACGTGCATTCCTTGGGAGATTTCCTGTAGAAAACGCCTTATTAGTATCTAAGTAGTCCTACATGTGCCTTACGTGTGATGTGGCACATATGCCCTTAAGGATATATAATCGATTTTCGCAACGCGGAAGATTCTCTACTCTTTCACGTCTCGACCACTATATGCCCTGCAAAATGTCATTATAGCCACTTGTACTGGCAGCTATCCGTATGTACACACATTTGTGTATTGTATATCTTGAAGAAAGTGTCTTAACTCAATTCATTGTGTCAACCAGGGTTCTATGTAACCTAATTTTCCATCTTACACAATGTCTTTCATAGCATCAGCAATGGAATCTGCCCCGCCACCTCCACCTACCAATTTCTCGTTTGTTGTTTGGATGACAATGCGACGGTAACTGACCAGTGACGGGGAACCGTTGTCTTCAACTTCTAAGATAAGATGCAAAAGCTGACCTTTCAAGACCGGTTCTCGGCTAATGAGCTCAACACAACACTTTTCCGGCGGTGGTAGCGTCACATCGACAATGTTACCAGCCTCGTTCAGCGGACGAATGATGAGCCTTCCTACTTCGTGCTCTGCAGACCATTGTGTTGCGCTGGGGTCAAGGTATTGGTACCACTTGAAGGTTAGCGTGTCATTTTTATCTGGGTCGTACGTGGCAGATGCGTCAAGCTGGAATGTTGACCCGGCCTCCAATTCAAATTGTAATGGATGTGTTCCCGTGCTACCGTTGATGCTGACTACGGGATTGTGGTTTGCCCTACCCAACTCAGGGGAAAGTGTCCACCTCATACGAGCGGCGAAGTCGTTCTGGAAAGCATTCCGCCATCGCCAGACCGTAGCTTGGTTTGACTTGTGTCTCCGGCCGTCCAGGCCAATGACATCGTCAGCTACATCGCTGAAGTGTCTATTGATGACCCCATGGCCACTGGCATCTGTACGGTTGTAGCGACCACCCCAGGACCCGTACTCGGGGTGCTCGGGTACCCCCAGGCCGTTTTGGATGAGATATAAGAATGTCGGTGTGTCTCCTTCTGGAATGAACATAAAGTCAGGATACACGGATCCTAGTGGGCCAATCTGTATGTTCTCTCGAATCCATTTCTTGGTGATCTTTGATGGATCTGGACCACCTTGGTCGAATCCATACCATCGTTCACCGGAAATACCAGACCACGCTGCGAGGCCGTACTGACTCCAGCCATGAACAGAACAGATATAAAAAATATCGGGGTACTTGTTGCGAATCCACACTCCTGTGTCATCCTGATCGGAGATTGCATAGACGCGTAGTTTCGATCGTAGCTGTGCGGCTTCGGAAGCTGAATGTGTATTCTCGATTTTGAGCAAGACGGAGGCGAGAGTATTGGTACCTCCCCAGCATAGAATCCATAATGGTTGTTGTGATGGCGCTTCGATACGCTCCAAGAGTAATTGTCCGCCTTCGCTGAGGGGGATATCGTCGCCGACCGCGGACATACCATATGTCTGCCATACAATTAGTTCTCGGTTTTCATCACAAGCCGTACTAGAGAGATGTTAACAAGACACCTACCTCAGCTCCCTTCTTTATTAAAGACCGTAAATGTTCAGCACTCGGATACGGATCGTTCGGATGCGCATGGGCATTGAGATTTTCGACGACTTTTTCATAACCATCTACAATCTTGCGCATATCTTGCGGACAGACCTTGTTTTTCATCCATGTTGATGTGCAAGCCACCAGTCCTTCTGTCTGAAATTGATTTGAGTATAGTAGATACCGTACAAGTGATTCTGCATCGTCTGGCTCGTTTGAAATGTCACTCAAGATGAACACACGCGGTTTCGAAGGAAAGGCTAAGAGCCGGTCTCGAGACAGCGCCATTGTGATTAATGACTAGATGAGTCTAATCAGGTTGTGTAGTAAAAGAGGTTATAAGAGGGGGGTCAACACATCAACTTCGTTGCACAATGATTTATTTATTTGAAGTTGATCGAAAGATTAGCTAGTCGTGAACATGTGGTTGTGGTATATTCGCCGGCCTTTTTCCGGCCGACATTGCCATTTTACAAAGGGTAATCGCTGCCACTGTTGGCTCTGCGTTGGGAATATCGCTCATCCGGAATAGGCAGGTTTAACCACCACAGATTGCAACCCTAACCCTACATAAGATCGAAAAGAGGCATTTCTGAGAATAGAGCTATAAACAAGGATCACATTGTCAATTAATCAGGTGTCACGCCATAAACTAGTTGCTGTATTGATATTTTAATTAAGAGAGACTAGCAAAAATATTCGGTTCGGCCGAAAATGATATATGAATAGTATGGGGTATGGCTTCACTACCAACAAAGCGCCGATATTCGATGTATTCAAGGGCATTATAGTCAAAGAGAGAATTGAATACTAAAAAAGAGTAGTGTCAATCTCATCGACAACCAACACCTTGATACTTCCATTGCGAGTATCAGAACATAATTCCATTGCGTCTCTCGCCTTTTCTAACGGGAAAGTATGCGACACCAGTTTTGTCAAATCCTTCAAGACGCCACCATCCAGACACTGGATGGCCGGCGCCCACGTATCACGATAACGATTAATGAATTTCAACTGAATCTCCGCCAAGGACAAATGCATGAATGGGAGGTTATTCATGATCGACTTTCCGACACCGATAACCATGACAGTGCCACCACGGCGAGCGGTATATGCAGCGATACAAAGACTGCTTTCGACGCCGGTGCACTCTAGCACAGTTTCGGGAGCGAAATATTCGTCCTGTTTGCCGAATAAGGCTCTGATGGCCTTTGCGTTTGCTTCAGCGTCGAGATCTCCATTGACTTGATATGTGATGACACTAGGGATAAACTCCTTTGCGAACTTCAATCGACTGAGCTCAAGGTCAGTGATGACTATTGGATGAGCACCAGAAGCCCTCGCGGCCGCGAGAGTTAACAGTCCCACAGGTCCAGCACCACAGATGACGGCGCCGCGGCCTAAGGTTAAGCCGGCCATGCGGATACCGTGCATGGCGACGGAAAGGGGTTCGAGTAGAGCACCTTCGGCGAAGGAAACGTTATCCGGTAGTTTGTGTAGCCATCGAGCTGGATGAATTTTGTATCGTTGTAAGGAGCCGTGGTACGGATATACGCCTGCGAATTGCACTTCTTCGCAGAGGTTATAGCGGCCGTCGGAGCAGAGGAAGCAATCGCTACAGGGGACACCGGGTTCCATGGCGACACGGTCACCTGGATTCTAATCAATATTTACTTGTTTTGGTTCTGTTTGTAAAATTGTCATACCAGGTTTCAAGTTGGTGACACCTTCACCGACTCGTAGAACCACACCGGCAGCTTCATGACCCAAGATGCAGTCTCCTTCGACTACGAGAGACCCTATACGACCGGTCTTCCAGAAGTGTATGTCGGAACTAAGAATCTCAGTATCAGTAATCTGCGATCGGACTCTGCTAGATCTCACTTACCCGCAGATACCAGTCGCTTTGATATGGAGAAGAACTTCGCCCTTCTGAGGTGCATAAACCGGAGCTTCGACTTGCTTCAGACTGTGGTCCGCAGTGACTTGTAATGAGGGGTTTGGAAGAGGAGTTTGTAGTATCTCCGTCTCATCTGGTTTAGATTTCTGGGAGGTCTTTCCAATGTGGTCGGTGAGAGAGCAGGGAGCCGGCTCCAGGATGCTGGGTGACATTGCAGCTGACGGAGGAGATATTAAAACAAATATAAAATCTATACAGAACAGCGAAATCTAACAAGAGAATGAAGGTTGGAAAAATGGAAGAAATGAAAAATTAAAAAACTTCAAGGGAAGTTCTGGGGAATCAATGATCTTACAGTGTGTCAATCTATGATTGGGCGAAGTCTTATCACAAAATTTTACATGAGTGCATACACATACATGTGCAAGATACCTGGACCCTTGAAGAATGTGCAAATATCGGTCATCTGATTGGAATTTCTATCATTTACGGTGCTTATGAACCGTGGGGGCTGCGAAATCGTTGTGAGGTGCTTATGATTACCACTTTGAGAATGCTATCAACTCCCCTGCTCCGACTCCGCAGAATCCACAAAAGAAGTACCCCGCATTAAGCTGTCGAAGAAAGCCATATCGACCCCTTGAAATGCCCATTCATCGATATCGGCAGCGATGGTAGGAACTTCCGCATCTGGTTGTGGAATTGTATCGTCTTGATTAGGGTTAGGGCAAATGTATTCTAGCATGGATTACTCATCATAAGTGGGCCCTTGTAACTGGTAGGTACTCGGACGCATTGTTGGATTTGGCAACTGTTGACTCACCACGTGGAGCCTGATGTGGCCGAGATATCGTGTTTTCGAACGGAACTCGAGAGACTGGACCTTCGCGCGCAATCTTGACGATTCCGAGATACGGTATAGTCAAGTGAATCTCTTCTCCTTCCTTCTCAATGCTTCCGTCCGCTACATCCTCGCCATTTCCGGTCACACTTCTGGCACTGTACCTGCTCCCCTCAGCTGCATCTGCCTCAATATCGAGTAAGCGTCGAAGAAGCTTAGCACTCTTATCGGTTATTGCGTCTTTGTTCAGATTGCTGATTACCTCCATTCTGTCCAAGGTTTGATCCAACAAGGCCCGGTCACTCAAGCGCTGGTGAGCTAGGAAGTTGGTCGCTTCTTGATGATGATGAGCGTCAATGTGAGCAAGAAGAAGAATCATTGCTGCTAAGAGAGCGAAAAAGTCCACGGGTCTTGAGCAGGATGACATGGGGTTAAAAATTCGATGCGCAATGAAGCGTATCAAGATCTCCCGACTAGCATTGACGCAGGTGATCTTGGAGTACTCGTGCTTGCTATTATCGCTGATTCCGTGCATCATATACGGTAAATGCAGCTGAATCAATATGCCATAGTAGTAGACCTGGGCTGCTAGGCGTAATATCTCCAACAGTGTTTCCGGCGACCCTGGTGTGAGCCCATAAAAGTTTGCTGGGCGCCAAAAGCTTGCCGGCATAATTTTGGATATCTTCAACAGCTCAGCGTCAATGGATTGTGTTGTCATGATTGTACTGGTGGAAAAGGTACTTTCATTACGTTCCAAGATACGGGATGCAACGGCTGTGAGTTGTCGCTCGAATTTGCCTAGGGGTGGTTCATCCTTCAAAGCAGACATATCTCCCATACTCTTATCAGATGACGACTGAGGTAGACCGAGCAGCAAGCTGAGATAGCGGTCCATATAGACAATCCGGAACCACATAAACTGGGGATCAGCATCATTTCCCGAGTCGATGCGTTTCAATGGTGGTATTGGCGATCGGTGAAGACCCATCAACTGGGCTACCGTCATTGCCCTGCGGTAAACACCCCAAGCTCGTCGAAGGCTGCCACAATTTATCTCAAATATACCTTCTAACATGATGCAAATCAGACTCTCGACAGTTCCGTGCAGTTCTGAATTAGTGGTTACCCATGTCGTGGCAGCCATCATCAAGCGACGCATGATGATGCTGTTCGGCTCCGAAAGACCATACAACTTTTAACCAGTCGGACTCTGTAAAGTGATCGCAAACATGAGCATAATCCTGGCCACTATTATCGGGTGAGTGTTGGGACCGGGCAGATCAGTCATAGCGTACGGTCTAGCAAGTGACTCCGGTGTCCACTTGCTATGTGGTTGAAAGTTGACGATATTGGTATATAGCGATGTTTTAGCACCCGCTTTGAGTAATATATTGGCATCCCATTGTGTTGGGAAAGCCGCAAGCAGGTGATGAAGGACTGCGACCTCGGACTCGGATTGTCTCGATGGACCTTGCGAGTCAGGTACGGAAACCGTTGGGTTCGGAGAAGATCTTGCAAGAGTCTAAAAGAGTCAGTCATATAAATGTATATGGTTAGGCATAGCCAGCTTACTTACCTCTACAGGCGTGGGTGGGGCTAGAAATAGTGAGGGCGATACATCATTTGAACGAGCCGCTGAAGCCTCTGAACTCGAAGGCCTACCTTCTAGCAGTATCTCTCTTTCAGGTTGATTTGAAGAATCAACATTTTTGCTGACAAGGATATCTTGTATCAAGTCTTCGACCTTTGCAATGCGTTCGCCGAGATGCCAATTGCTCCTTTTTGCTAAAGATAAATCTTCTGGCACCTCCTGACTGACACAAGGTACATGTCGGCGCTGGCAGTTCAGGCAAGTCGCATCTTCCGATGATGCAAATATGCATCTGATTTTTCGTCGCTTACACTCCCAGCAAGATCGCGTCCCTTTGCGAATTCTCCGCCGTTTGCCTAATGTGTCTGAGGTGCGGACTGTCGTAGCTGGCTTTTCGCTTGACGGTTTGAACATGGCTGGCCGTCATAAAAGGCTACCTATGTGGGCTGGATAATGAATCGGAATATTATGAAGCAACCTCCGAGACGGCGGAGATCATGAATGTGAGAAATTTGAGGAATTCGTTGCGATGTTGAGCTGAGGTTGTAAGGATTAGTAATCCAAGACTGTTTATTCCGCCGTCACGGGCGAAATAGATTAACCCTAGTAACCCTCACGTCTAACGCTCACCCATGAATCAGCTTTTGATAGGACAGTGAAAAATATTTGATGATATCATGTCACAAGGTTTGTTTCACCCGTTTCGGCGGAAAAGAAAACCATCTACAGGTTTTTGTGACCTGGAAGTATTTGGTCCCCCAAATAAGACCCCCTTTTCAAGCCCATTCTACTTAAGCTGCAATATTCTCGCAATAAAGCGTGTCATGGAGTACCAAGATTTTGTTTATTTTGCAGTGCTACGAAAGAGAACTTGACATTGGAGCTTCATTTACCAGTCGTTTTCTATATACGCACGTTTTTTTCTCCGTCATTGTCAGGTCTTTCCCCAATCTTGATATGGCTTCTCCTCAAGGCGTCGCAGATCTCCCTGAAGAAGAGAGGACACCCAACCAATCGAGCATTGCAGATACTACCAATGAAACCGGCACAAAGAAGGAGTCGAACCTCGAGAAGGACGACACTCCCTCGCCTCCCACGAACGGACCACTACCGCCTCCTAATGGCGGAACGCTTGCATGGCTCCAGGTTGCCGCAGGCTTCGTACTGTTCTTCAATACATGGGGTATGATCAATACATTCGCGGTCTTCCAAACCTACTATGAGTCAGGCGTACTGTTTCATGCCTCCTCATCAAATATATCCTGGATCGGCTCTATCCAATCCTTCCTGCTTCAACTTACGGGGCTTATTGCCGGACCCATATACGATAGAGGCTATCTCCGTCTACTCCTTGTCACCGGTAGCTTCATGGTCGTTTTTGGTCTTATGATGCTTTCACTATGCACCGAGTACTGGCAGGCATTACTGGCACAAGCCTTCTGCATTGGTATCGGATGCGGCCTGCTTTTCACCCCCACCGTGTCTCTCATCCCAACCTGGTTCAGCACACGCATTGGTCTCGCTGTCGGTATTGCGTCATCTGGCTCTTCACTCGGCGGCATAATATACCCTATCGTGTTATATCGACTTATAGGACAAGTCGGCTTCCCATGGGCTGTGCGGAGCATCGGGTTCATCGCCCTCGCGACATTCATAATTCCACTAGCCGCGATGCGGATGCGGGTGCGTATGCCAAAGCCACGCGCGGTGATAGATTGGTCGGCATTCACTGATGGGCCATTTATCGTGTTTACACTGAGCGTGCTTATCCTTTTTATCGGCAACGCAGTACTGATCTTCTACATCTCCTATTACCCGCAAGAACGCGGCTACACTGATACGTCCTTGGCCTTCTATATGGTGGCCATCTTCAACGCCGGATCAGTCCTGGGGCGAATTGCGCCGAACGCTCTATCGGACCGCATTGGTGTATTCAATACCATGGCACCAATGACTTTGATACTGGGCGTTACGGTGCTGTGTATGCTCGGTGTGCACAACGAAGCAGGAATGATCGTCGAGGCAATCGTCACCGGCTTCTTTAGTGGCGTTGTTGTCGCGTTGCCGCCTGTATGCTTCCGAATGCTTACGGAGAACAAGGCCATGATCGGTACGCGTATTGGGCAGGGCTTTGCAATTGGTGGACTGGGCTTGTTGATCGGTGGACCGAGTGCTGGCGCTATTCTCGGGGGTGCCGAACCGCTAAATTGGACTGGCCTCTGGGTTTATGGGGGTGTGGTGGGGTGTGCGGCTGGATTGATCATGATATGTGTCCGAATCATGAAGGCCGGACTTGTGCTCCGTGTTAAGGTCTGAATGATCGATAGCATGCACATGCCCTCACCTGGCAACCCACATATCGGCTTTGGGAGAAGAAGCATTCAACATAGTATGCTTAATTGCTTACTATGTTCACGAACAGAACACGGGCAAATAATTGGAGGAGATTCTCTTTATCATCTTTGGGATAAATTGATCATTAATGTAATATATTTTGTAGAACAAAATGGTAGTGTTGTTTCATCTGCTCACTGTACCTTTGGATCTGACGCTTATACGCCTCCGTCTAATATCTATATATTCACAACTACCCGTCTTCAATGCCACCACAATATGAAAACCTTGAATTTTAACCGAAGATTCGAAGAGGATGGTTGGGTAGGTAAAAGCCGGGATCATTGAAACGAAGACCCTTGTCGAGGTTCGAGATAGACTCAATCTCAGACTCTCCAAGATCGAAACCAAGGACGTCAAGATTCTGAGCGAGGCGAGAGGGGTTATTTGATTTCGGAATAACAGCGATGTTACTGTATAATTTAGTATTTTGGATGCACTGCCCATTTAAAATAGCAAAGACCGGAAAGCTTACCGTTGTGTAGCCCAGCGCAAAAGGATCTGAGCAGGAGTCACATTATACTTTACTGAAAGAGCCTTGACCGGTTCCGCATCAAAAAGAAGAGGAATGTCGTTAGCTCTCTTAGAGAAGGCTGGAGGTAATTCCAAGAATGACTGGGGGCCGAAAGAGGAATAAGCTGTCACAATGATGCCGGCTTCCTGGGCCATTTTGATCAGATCCGACTGTACGAGGTAAGGGTGGTGCTCAATCTGTAGAGACGAGATAGGGTGGCGGTTATATGTCTGGATGTCGTAAAGAGATTGTGTCTGGAAATTAGAGACACCGATACTGCGTGCGATGCCACTGTCGACGAGTTCTTCCAGGGCCTCCCAAGTTTCCCGGATAGGGACACGGTCTTGCTCGACTGTTCCGTTGTCGTCCATCCACCAAGCAGGATAGCGGCGGACCTCCGGGTTGATATATTTCAGCGCGCATGGAAAATGGATGAGGAAAAGGTCAATATATCCGAGACCCCAGGCCTCATTTTGCTTCTTAGCCATGTCCAAGGCATGTTCACGACGATGGTAGTTATTCCATAACTTTGTCGTAATGAAAATCTCTTCACGAGTGACGAGGCCCTCAGAAATGGCACGATGAATACCTTCACCGGCTTCTTTTTCGTTTTGATAGTCGTAGGCGCCATCGAAGAGGCGGTAGCCGGCCTTAATAGCCTAGAAATTGATCTTAGTATCGCTTTTGAGAAGTTTATTGCCAATCAGGGGGAAGGAACTTACGTTGTAAACAGTCTCAGCAGTGGTGGCCCTGGGAACTTTCCATAGACCGAAGCCTACCAGAGGCATATCATGGCCGGAAGCAAGGGTAACGGCAGTCTTAGCCATTGTGTTCCAAAGTGAATACCCTGGTTACAAAAATGACTTGAAAGAACGATTGCCAAAAAAAATCTAAAGACACCCTACGAAAGGAGCATAGGCATCTGGGACAGGAGAAGGTAAATAAAAAGATGTGAAGCCAAATAATCCCGAAGGATTGTTAGGACTGAAAGGGCAAGCAGTGGCTATGACTTCCTAATTGAGAATGACATCCCGCATTCCCCGCACCAGTGTGCGGCTAAGCCTACTTGGGATTAGCATTTATCCCCCACACTCTGGGGCGTGCGTACTATGTGGTCGGCGCTGGGGACAGCATCTTCTTTCTTTTTGTTGAACAAGATCAAATTATCGAGAAGCGCTATGCGTAATTTGAACTTTTGAGTCGCTCAATGGGGGAACCTGAGACACCTGGCCCGCCTCGGCGTACTCGATGTCGTACAGGCTGTCTTCGGTGCAGAGTCCGTCGTCGCAAATGTTCGTCTGTTCTTGTTCATCTCCTCTGGCACTGACGCAAAAATATAATGCGGAGAGTTATCAACTAACACGTTTAAAATAGGCGACGAAGGAAAGCCCCGATGCCGAAACTGCATTGACAAGGGCCTCCAATGCCAGTACGGGTCTCAATTGACTTTTCTTACTAAGAATGCCATCACTGTCTCTACACCAGAGGTGCCGCGGGCTTACTCCACTATCAAGGCAAGAAGACATGATGGATACTTGATGCAAGAATTCGCCTCTAACTCTTGAGACTAGTTTGTTTCTGAAGACCCTCAAAGCATCCTGAATGAGAGCTCTTCATGGGAGGATGAAGAACCCTTGACCCCCACCGATGCGCCTGTATCACGCCCAGTCTCCGTTCCACCTCCAGCTATCAGTGCCATCACAACGATACTTCAACAAGACGAACCGATCTCTCGCGATGATCCATCATTCGCACATTGGGCGGATTGCGAAATTGACAATCCAGCTCTTGATCTCGACCCGCGGCTTTCATTCTATTCTCCGCAGGATCAACCCACCAACCCAGCTTATCATCACCATGAGGATCACTTGCGGCATGACACGTTCCCAATACTTGCGAGAGAAGGACGCTCTGACCCTGAAGTCATAAGCCCGGCCGTAGTAAGCGACAAAGACGCATTTGCCGCTCGAGGTTTACTTGCGTTGATATCGAGCGAAGACGTGACGCCGGCCTTAGGCTCCAGGCCAGGCATAGGCTTTCACCATGATCGGACGGCATCTGATTCTACGCCACTAACAAGGATTGATGATGATCGGTATGCAAATGCTACAAATACTCAGCCGGCTGCTACTCAAAGAACCACGGAACTACTCCGCCATTATCGATATGAAGTTGCACCTTGGGTAGACTCTTCCTTTCATCATCTCTCTATATTGCTGTTTGATATTCTTACTAACATGAAACAGCTCGACCTATGCGACATGTACCAATCATTCGGCATTGCGGCATTTCAATATGCCATGGACTCAGAGCAGATTCTCCGTGCCCTTCTCTTATTATCTGAAGCCTCGCTGCGCAGTAAGAACTTGGATCAGCGCTCGTCGGCAGAGCAATCCCTGTCTTCCTCCCCGTTAAATCTGTCCTTTTTAGAAATTGACTACGATGATAGTGGTGATGGCGGGCATTCGCTTATGACTACTGCACTTACGACTACCTTCCGGCGGGTACACGCCTTCGTCTCCAATTTGTCTCGCGCGTGGTCTACGAATAATGTACTACTAGACGTGGGTCTTGTTAGTTCACTGGTTATGGATGCTGCTACTTCGAAACCAACATCTGCGATATATTGGTTATTTCTGCGACTTGGTAAGTCCCAATCTAGCTAGGTACTGAGAGCATCAAAACTGATTATAATCCAGAGCTTAGTAGTGTACTAGCAAATGACGACGCAATACGATTCCCTCTGCCACTTTCCCTTCCCTGGGACCCTCTTGACATCTTTCCGGAGACGACGGATTCATTAGCAGGACTTACATGGCGTCTATCCAACTTCGCCCACCGACCGTTGATGATACTTGGACAAGCCATGCAGTTGGATTCCAAAGACGGGGGCGGAGAAGGTGCTCCTATACCTGGCTCTAATCACGTCGATAGCTGGAAACACCTTATAAACGAGCTTGAGCGTTGGCGCAAGCAACGACCGGAAGAATTTCGACCTATTATGGTGTTGCCATCTTCTTCAGTGGAGCCCGACTCAAGTTTTCCAACAATTTTATTCACCAATGGCGCTGGTATCTTCGGTAATCAGCTTTACCATACGGCGATGTTGCTACTGCTACTGGACAAGCCACGTACAGTGCGATTGAATTATCTCCCACCGTTTGTGTTGTCGCCATTGTGGCACGCACAATGTATCTGCAGTATATCTCTGAATAACGATCGTCGCGAGTGCTGGGATCCTTGCTTGCTGGCATCCTTTCTCTTCGCTGCCAGGCGGATGAGTCATGAGTTTCAGCAGCAAGATATTCTTCATGGTCTGAATCGTATCCAAAGCTTAACAGGATGGGACATCCGAGAGTATGTGACTGAGTTGCAGGAAAAGTGGAGTTTGTTAAATGCTGTTTGAATCACTTTGCGCAATCGACTCAATTAGTTGTGAGCGACTCTTCATCTTGTTTCTCAGGACGATCCATCCGATGTGCCTTATAACCCCAGGCAATCTCCAAGTCTCGGATCCTCCAGCACGCCCCCCATCCTGTGGCAGCTTCAATATTCCGAATCAGACTAATGATCTGCGCATGTTCGGATTGATGACTGAACAGTCTTCCAGCGATCCACAATGGCTGAATCGCATTATTCAGACAACCGGCATGCGGATTCGTCACGGAAATGCCACAAATGCGTCGTGCATGCCATAATGGAGTGGTCACTTCTGGATTTGCTCGAAGCTTGAGCCCTTTCGGCATCATGTTCAGCATAAGCACACACGCTGTGTGATAGAGCTGATTAGAAGAGATAGCTGCCCAGTGCACAAAGAGCATATGCGGAAACGGCTTGGAATTAACAGTCTGCACTGGCAGTATCTCTCTAGGTCGGCAAGCAAGCCAGTTTTGCAGCTCTTCCCATAGCTTAAGCCAGCACTGATGGTAGATTTCTCCTGTGCAACCATTGTCCTCTCCCAGTTCAAGGAACTTGGTGCGGAGTGACACGAGCTCGCATGCTTTTGCGCACAGGTATACTGCATAGTTTGCGTACATGTCAGGAGATTTTGCATCTTGAAACATGCGAGTAACATCCTCCTCACGAGTATTTGCTGGAAGCCATTTTGATGGTTGGAGTAGTGTACTCTGCGTGCCGTCCGACATGAGAGCACCACAAAGATCTAGTCAGTTAGCTTTCATTGTACCGAAGAAAAATCAAGGAATAAAAAGAAGACAACTAACCCATCCGTGCATAACACCAGAAAATAGCCTGTAACAGCCCTTGACTAAACCCATTAATACTAAACGCATCAAAAAGCGCAGCACAACCCTCTAAATGACGCCGCCAATCTTGCGCACGAGCGGACATCATCTCCAGACAACACAGAAGCACACATGCACCGATCACTTTCGGATCACGGTCCTGTAGCAGCGGACTTAGCAGACGAATTGCCTCCTGGTATAGCTCCAAGCTTTCAAAGGAGTCCGGCATGCCTTCTTTCCGCTCCATTTGGCGAGCAGAAATAGCAAGAATAGCATAGAGTAGTGCTGGGAAATTGCGCGCGAGAGCGGGCAGTTGAATGCCGAAAGTAGCTTGGGAATCGAACATGTCGAGCTAAATGTTTTCTGTTAGATATCATAGAGAAGAAAATATGGAACGAGGTTCAAGTGGCGTACCCAAGGAGCAACTTCGGCGACATAGTTTTTCAGGTACTGGATTCGACGGCGATTCCATCCGGGCATGATCTGCCCTGGTCCCTGATCTTGCCCTTTCCCTGTCGCCGAGCCTAGCACTGATACATCCGTCGCACTCTGATAAGATCGACGACGTCCCTCGCGGCCATGTTCACATTCCGTTGTCTGACCCGGCTGAGCAATAAGAGCCCTTACAGTCCATCTACTACCTGTACCACTTCCGGTCTGCGGCAGGGTCTCTTCCGACTCAATCTGCTCACCATTCACGGGACTCCCCCGCCGACTCGGCGCCGCAGATTGAGCAGTCATAATGAGCATACTCCGCAACTCTTCCTGAGAGGCAATGTAGCCTGGATTATGCGAAAAGCCATCTTGGTAATACCTGCCATTGCTGCTGCTCAGAGGAGAGTGGAAAGCCTCCGCCGACTCGGGACTGTAGATTGGTAGTTCTTGGGGATGTATCTGTAGGGAATTTGACTCTGTGATTCGTCGCCTTTTGGATGCGGGTTCGGAATAAGACATGATTACATGTGCTAAAAAATCTGATGATGGGATTGAAAATGAATTGATGTACGCAGTCAGAGAGTGCGCACAGTTGAAAAGTGAAGCAGGATGGAGAATGGCTAATTAAGTGGAGAAAAGCCGAGTCCGGGGAAGAGGGGTTGATGCCTGATAATCAAGGTGTCTATTCATAGTTGACAGGGACTCGATAAATATTTGATGCGAGACAATCATGACTTCAGTTAGAACTAGTAAAATTAGCCATACATGTTAACGGCAAGCTACAGCTCATATATGGCAATTAGGTAGTGTCACTGCTTTGTATGACTCTGCACGAATTCAAGTATACTGCATAATCTTCTATTTTCTCAACCATCATATCATTGTAGTTGTATTAAGATTTGAATAATTGATACATCCTCCACCTCCTTTTCGGAGCAGTAGCAAAGGAATATTTGTACAAGTTGACAATGTTACTCCCTACTGACAAAGCTACTCCTACGTCGGTTCCGAGTCGAGCCCTATCCTATCAGATCCTAAGACTGATAAATCTCGGCCTTGACCTCTTCACCTCGTCTCTGAACGTCCGGATGATAATTTTTAAACTCGCGAGCAGGAATACGCCTGGTGAACATTTCATCCAACTCCTCATATGATCGGCCCTTGGTTTCAGGCTGGAACCACCATAGGAAGGCAATACAGGGGAAGGACAAGCCGCCGAAGATGAAACCAACTTTTCCACCGAGATCGGCCTTGTCGGGGTTGAACAGATAGGGCAATACAAAGCTCCACATGAGACCGAAGCAAGATTGAAGCGCAAGACCAAGGGCAATTGTCTTCACGCGTAAGCGGGCGGTAGAGACTTCTGTCAAGACCGTGTATGCTGTGGCGCCGATGGTGACGTTATAGAAGAAGCAGTAGAGAAGAATCATGGCCACTGTACCCTTGAGCTCACCTGGAGAACCGCCAACAGCGAGGCCACCCATCACCCAGAGAATGACTGTCAGTCCCGCAGTTCCGTATACAGTCAACCCGCGACGGCCGACCTTGTCAATCAAGTACCACGAAATCACATTTCCAATCATGGACAAAACCTGCTGCACAATTTGAAGCTTAAATGCTGCGTCTGTACTATATCCGGCAAGCTCGGCGTAGTAAGTTGAGTAGGACGCAGCGAAGACGATACCCGTAAACTGTTGTACTGAAAGAGGTGCAATAGAAATAATGGTTCGTCGAAGATTCGAGGCTCGGAAGCACTCGAGGTAGGTTACCCCTTCGGTCTCTTGGCGGATCTCCTCCAAAGTGACTTTGATATTCGAAAGACGTTTAGCATCTTCGCCCGATGAAGCACTATATCCGAGACGATGCAGACTGTATAGTGCTTGGTCTTCTTTTCCCTTGCTGACTAGCCACCAGGGGGACCTAATTATTGTCTCTGTTAGAGCTATACTCCCAGTTCCTAGAAATTCGGTTGAGTGCACTTACTCAGGCATGAACCACACAAAGATAGCCGAGATGAAGGCGAACCCATACTGAGAGCAAAATACTGCTCGATAGGCCCAGCGGTTGGTATAAGTTCCAGTGCTGTTGACAATCAAGGCGACGCAGAATGGTCCGAGCGTGTAGGAGAGGGCAATCAAACATGTCATCAAGCCACGGAGGGGAAGAGGAACGATCTATCACCAGTCAGTATACCAAAGAATATTTTCGACAATACACCAGTTGACAGGTGCACACTTACCTCTCCCACATAAGTGCCTGTCACAGCTTGTAGTGTGCCGACAGCAAATCCATTCAGAAACTTGCCACCGAAGAATAACGCATTGGTCGTAGCAACAAACTCCATACTAATAGCAGCAAGTGAGACGGCTAAAGCAATGATGACGGTTTTCTTCCGGCCGATCAAGTCCGACAATTGGCCACAGATCAGAGCACCCACGATTTGCCTAATTATCAGCGTCAGATCGAGTATATTCCTAGTAGTCTGACAATAAGGAATACTCACGATGCAACCGGAGCACCGCTAAAGGCCGACTGCCATTCCGCAGACAAAACATATGAGCCACCAAACAATGATCCAAAGTCCTTTCGGAATTCCGGGATTCCGAGGATGTTTCCTGATGCCTGGTTCTCAAAGCTGACTAGGATGACTGTCCACACAGCATAGAGACACCAGCCGAAAACCCAAGGATTCTTTTTGATAGCCTGTATCTTGCTGGTTTCATGGTCCTCCTGATTGGCTAGATGAGCGAGCTGGTTCACGGTCTCATGCTCTGCGTGGAACGCCGACTCTTTCTCAGCGTCCATTGCTGCTGGTATTGTTTTTGTCGTTGCAAAGAGATCAAAGTAAACTGCAAATGACCTATCCGCAGGGATATTGATCTACATCTATAAGTGGATTTCTGATTGAATTTATACACGTGAGTGATCGAAGTTGTTCACTTTCGATGTCTGGGGTTCCCCATATTCCGGATTTTTACATAGGGATCCACATGCTCCCTGGGGTGGTGCTTCTTTCTCGCAGGCCAGATCGAGAATCTAGTGGCTACGGATTCCTTTTTCAGTGTCTTTCATCTTGTCAACTGGTGGGGTGCATAGTACCTGTGCGTCCCGGCAATGATCTCCAAACTTTATATCCTTCAACCCGCATCCAGTACGTTTAGCCACCCCAGACAGATTGATCGCAAGCTCATACGATTATCGCTCATGGACGGCTATTTCCACATATCCGTGAACACCGGGAATTGCTCGGGGGCTATAAGAAAATTCTTTCAATGTATGTAGCTCATTTCGTAGACAGGGATAAAGGCTCCCAATTTAGGCTTCATCTACCCAGATGTCTCATATTGCCAATTTGCCATAGCTGAACAGCTGTTCGTTCATTGCTCTGAGTTCCGAACTATCTGTTGACATTCTGAGTGGTAACAATGTTTAGCGATCAATCAGCCGGTATACCGTCTCCATTACATCTCAGGATAAAAGAGCCAATTACTTTTTAGGCTAATAGGAAGTGCTTATCAGTTTGTCATGTTTGCATACAGCACTCGTGTACCAGGATCTCAAGCATAAATAGCTAGGACATCCTTCCAGAATTACCTCTAGTTAACTTCAAGCAACAATCATATACTTCGAAGGTCAAAAAGTTTGCCTACATAAATACCGCCCCTTTCTTTGGCCACGCACTACGTGGTCATTCTTATATTTATATACGGTATGATACCTACCTGCTAGGTCATCTAATATGCGCACGGCTTCTTTCTTTCTTTCTTTTCAAATTGATTCCAACAGTGCCGAGTTCATATAATAACAGCCGGCAAGTCACGAGTCAGAACAACTTCAAAACGAACCAAAAGAACGAAGAATGCACCTATCTCCATTTCTTTCATTTCTCATTGTTCTCATCCGAATATGCCAGTCTTTTTGCCTGGTTGATAATCGATCTGACTCGGTCACGCTTCGTCTGGTGAAAAAAGCACTCTGCAACGCATGGTCTAATCCAAGGCTCTCCATCTGGCATATACTCATATGAACAGCAATACGGTACCACATACGAAATGGGCGTTGATTAACCAGATCAAGCAACTGGCAGGGTTGATAATAGCACCATGTAATGATCTAGGGTTAGGGTAAAAGATAACTCTACAGCATTCGACTCGGTTGTCAATCCATTACCATCACAACAACAAATATGAGGGAGGCTACTTTATTGTTGTAGCAGTGTACTTCGTAGGCATATGCAAGTTTACCAAGGTTCAAGGAAGCAGAACAGGGAAAACGATGATTCCAGTGATGAGTGATCAGGATGCTAGCCTCCACCCTCGAGCTAGAAGGTAAAATTTTCTCTCGCCAAGGTCGGGTCAAATTACAGGATTGATTTGTGTTCTCCTGGGAATAATACTTAGTGATTATAGCTAGCAGTGATTTGATTGGGTAAAGCCTTGATGGCATGACCTGCAATCCTCCGCAAAACTATAGCATGACTGCTATTAAGGCCAGTTAGCAGAAAAAGGACTAGTCCTGTCAGATGATATCCTGAAAGGAGCTCCAAAAGTGACTGAGAATCGCCGCCACTCGCTTATCCCGACGGATGATCGGGATAACGACCGAGGTCTTTACGTGCTCCGAAATTGCAGTCATTGAAGGCGTCATGCCTGTTGCAAAGTATATTTTGACGGGAGCTGAATTCTGATCCAATAGTTTTCTTGATACTATGATTAGGTAGCCAACAGCCAACACAAGAGAGCTAAGTATGGGGAGAAAAAGGAATTAGAAAATGAGCTGGCTGGGGATGTGAGCACTGACCACTGAGCACATACCTGTTTAAGATGTACGAGGTACCAGACCACGTTTGTACCTAATACCTATCTTATGACTTAGTCGCTTAGGTCTTAGTCAACACGGGGGCCTTTGAGTGTCCCCAGCTATTGGTCGATGGGGAAGCGCGTTGGAATTGTTCCACCAAGGAAATAGATTAAGTGAACAAACTATTAAAGTGGCAATCTGGGGATGCATACCGACTCACCGAGTCCAAGTCGAAGACTGGCCATATCGCCATCGGTTCGCCGTTCAGGTTTTTATAGAAATCGCGGTCGATTAAGCGAATCCCCGCAACTAGGGGATCGATTCATCTATTGATCCAATCCCCGGGGCCCCAATGGTTCCAGAATCGGTTTAAGTGTTGGGGCGTGGGCGTCTACAGCCGCCATGACTCGGAGCCACTTATTGCGGCGCAATTTAAGGTAGGGGAATTCATCAGTCGACAAGCCGACATTCCGCGACAGCTGGATGCATCCAACACGAGCTCTAGGAACGCGACCACTCCTGGACAGCTTAAGGTATCCAGAGATGGTTTGCGGGGAAAGCAATATTATTTCAATTCGAACTGAATGAAACCGCTGGCGCGTTGTAGTGAAATATAAATATGAGAACACTCCGCTGCACCGTGATACCTCCCTTGCTTTACTAAGCTCCTACACAGAATCCTGTGCTTCGCCCGTTTCGAGATCGCACCCGACCGGAGCAACGCTACAAGAAGCATTGATCTTGGCGAAGACAAAATCGCCAGTTCCAAACAATGTCGAAACCGGAGGAACACGCCGTAGAGGCTGTCCATGTTGAGCCGAAGCAGGCGGCAACGACGGCCGTGGTGAGCGATGATGTGCATGCAAAGGAGGTCCACAATGTAAGTCTTATCTGCAAAATATGGAAGAGGGTAACATACTGAGATCACATCCCCACAGGCCGAGCTGTTTGCCGCCATCAAGGAAACTCCCATCGAGCGATGGAGTAAAGAATCAATTCAGCTCTACTGTGAGTCTTGCTTTACTGATACACATTGAATGAAAGACCTTGTACTAAATCTGTGCTTTCCAATAGGCTTCATCGCAGTCTGTTTCTGTTGTTCTTGCGCCAATGGCTACGACGGCTCTCTCATGAGCTCCATCCTAGCCATGACTTATTTCAAAGATAAGTTTCAATCGGGACTTGTCGGTCAGAAGACCTCGCTCCTTAGCGCCTTGTACAGTGTGTAAGTTCTATCAACGAAGGAAGACCCTCAGAGAGAAGTACCGTCCTGATGAAGAACAAAAACAGTGGTTCTATTGCAGCTTTCCCCTTCGCGCCATATGTCAGTGATAGATTCGGCCGTCGAGTGGGAATGTTCACCGGCGCTATCATCATCATCGTTGGCGCCATCCTCACTTCAACCGCCAACACCGTGGCCCAGTTCATCGTCGGTCGTTTCGTCCTTGGTGCGGGAATCATGTTCATGACAGTCTCTGCTCCAGCCTACGCAGTCGAGATTGCTCCACCACACTGGCGTGGCCGTGCGGTCGGCTTCTATAACTGTGGCTGGTTCGGTGGCTCTATCCCTGCATCTTTCATCACCTATGGCTGTCAGTATATCAATAGTGATTACTCGTGGAGAATCCCTCTGATACTACAATGCATCACCTGCCTCGTTGTCATTGCCTCCGTCTTTTTCATGCCGGAGTCACCCCGCCATCTAATGGCCAAGGACGAGACCGAAAAAGCCATTGATATCCTGGCCAAATACCACGGTAACGGTGACCGCCACGCCCGTTTGGTTATGTTGGAAGTGGAAGAGATCAAGGAGAATCTTCGCCAGGATGCCCTGTATAACAAGGGTATCTGGGACTGGCGCCCGCTCTTCGCCACCCATAATAGCCGCTGGCGTACCTCGCAGGCTGTCATGATGGGTATCTTCGGTCAGTTCTCTGGAAACGGTCTTACTTACTACAACTCGTCTATCTTCAACATCCTTGGCTACACCTCTAGTTTCCAACAACTCGGCTTCACCGTCGTCAACCAGGTTGTGTCTGCCACCGGAGCCTTGACCGCTATGGCCCTCACTGACCGCATGCCGCGCCGAAAGGTGCTTGTCTATGGTACTTTTGTCGGCGCTTGCTTGCTATGTATCAATGCCTCTCTACAGAATGCCCTTGCTAAATCGGCAATCGGCGATACTATTACCAATCCTAATCTCGCACGGGGCGCTCTTGCCTTCTTCTTCCTTTTCAACACGGCGAATTCATTCGCGTATACCCCGCTGCAAGGTGTTGTACCAGCAGAGGCTCTTGATACTCGCCTTCGCGCTAAAGGTCTCGCTATGTACGGTTTGGTCGTCAACGTCTTTGGGTTCATCAACTTGTACGCCGGGCCAATCGCGCTCAATAACATTAAGTACAATTATGTGTGGATCTTCGTCGGCTGGGACTTTATCGAAACAGCCCTGTGGTACTTTTTCTGGTGAGCACTTTTTTTTGTCCCTCGCCGTTTTAGGATCCCATCAACTCTCTAATACATTGTTTGTCTCCGAAATAGTGTCGAGGCTCAAGGCCGTACTCTAGAAGAACTCGAGTGGGTCTACAACCAGCCCAACCCTGTCAAGGCCTCTCTTCACGTCGACAAGGTCTTGGTTCGAGGTGATGGTGTCGTCACCGAGAAGGTGATCGACGCTTAAATGCTGTCAAACCTACGCCGATATTGTCACTGCTCTCGGATCCAAGACTTACAACCTTTTTCCTGGGTGAGAGGAAAGGAGGCCACTTTTATATTTTTAAGATGGGTCTAGCTGTTCGCTAGGGACGTGATGTTGGTCATGAACTCTTTGTTTCCGATTGGCCAAATTACTCAAGTTATCTCCTATTGAGAGCCAGCCATTATACCTATTGCCTAATTGATTATTTATTTAACGCCCACGCGGCTTATATCCCAGTCATGGCCACTACCTCCGGTACAATAAATGTACCTATACTGGAAATTCTGGAGTTGGTGTGTGACTTTGTAATTTCTTGTATTCTTTCCTGTTGAAGTATGTATTGTTGCCGAGCTTGTAACGGAGATCCGAAGTCTGCGAGGCGTATAAATGGTGAGTCAACATCCTTGCAATGCATGCTAGATTAATCCATTGCCCGTTCCTAGCGTCTCTGTGATATACTTAGCTTAGACAGTGCGCACTGTTGTTGCTATTAATCTTTCCTCTGAAGGAGCGTGTCGGTGCATAGGGCGGCTCGTGATTTAGGGCTTCGGAATCGTTGCCCTAGGGGGAATGCTTTCCTCTCTGAATATGGAACTTCTTGTCGTTGCCGTATTGAAAAGACTGGTGTATTCTTTTTCTCTCCATCAAAGTATTTCTATTTGGTGTTGGTCAGGATAAGTATATATATCGAGTTTCTGTACCAACCCGTTCTTGTTTCCTTAACTATAATCCATGCTTTATATCTCGTCGAAGCGCTATCTAATAGCAAATAATTGGCCTAGTTCGCTTCATTATGTATTGGCAATGTGATTAATTACCATTAGAGACTATTTATCTCCTACTTATCCATGCGTGAAACTGGATCAAGTTAGAGACAGTACTTGCCTACCTTATGGGCCTCGTCAGCGACAATCATTCTTCCACGAGAAGGATGGGCATCGAGAGATAGGTCTATGGTGATTCGGAAAAGTACACATGCTGTACTGTGGTCGAGAAAAGGGCATGACAGGTCCAGGATCGTGACACCGCCATCAATGAAATAATCACTTGTATTTTTCCCTTCAAGGTCAAGATATGAATCAAGTAGATCTAGCCTCTGTTGGAGAAAAGCAGTCTGAGCACGATCAAGGTTAAGAGAAAGCAGCTTAATGATGGCTGCTGTCTCTTGAACTGAAAAATTTTCTCTGAACTTCTAAAGAGGGTATGTCAGCAGGAGAGATATTTGAGATGTCTTTTTAGTGCTCCCAGCCAGGTGTTCCCTGAATTCTGTCCGGATTAGTTATTATACGAGATCCATCGGCGCACCAGATATATTTCTGACCTTGAAGAAGGATGTTATCTGCATCTATCATATCATTTGTCACTTTGATTCCCTCAAGATGGGACGAGTCTGATCCGTTATTGATTTGGCTACCTGCGGTTGGCGCTACCGTCGAAGACGAAGTTGACTTAACTCGGCTGGAAGGTATGAAAGACGATGAAACATGCCGTTCCAAAGAGCTATGTGGTTTTGATGGCGACGCTGATTGTGGTTGTGATAAATGTGAAGATTGACTTGTTGTCGAATGCTTCAATGAGTTTTTACTCCTCAGAGTAGACTCGAGATGGGCCGTGTACCTCGAATACCATCAGTAAAAATCAGAATAGAATCTGCAGCTCCATATACCCGTCAACTATGTCGTTTATGTTGCTAGCGAGTTCCGGTCTCTTCTTCGAGTACCGAGCTTTTATCTCATCTGGATTTATCGGCATCCTTTGGATATAACGACTCTTAATGGCTTCACGGATCGCCTTGTGAAGGATAGGATCAGTTCCTTTTTTAGTCATGACTGTACTAAGGCACCAATCACTAAGTTAGTGAATCTGAGTGAACCGTCTTGTGATTATATTGGGGTGGTCAAGTTTCAATAAGACCGCTGCCTTTGACTTGTTTCACTTTATGTGTAGAGAATCCCTTGCATAACGTCGCCTGCTTTGTTTTATCCGCCACAAGATGCACGCGAGACCGGATGAGGCGTTCTTTTGTGACTCGTACTCCAGCGTGATGATATTTCCATCACTTTGTAACATATAGGTAAAATTGCTGAGAAATCTAAGCCTTGGGGCTTCCATAATACAGTAATGTGTTCTTGTAGTACGTCAGAAGTGCTCAGAGGTGAAACACACCATTTCTTCACTGCATACAGTAGGTGCCCATTAATTTAGCTGGAATTGAAACAATTATTGTGGACTTTGCGTCTCCTTGCAGTGATAGATGAGGCCGCCTAGCTTCCAACATACTGTACAGTAAAGTTGCGCTCACTACCATTCAGTTCGCAGTAGCTATCAAGTGCAATCTAAGTACAATCACATCGGACTTGCATTAATTGACACTCGAATAAAATAATTACATATCCATCCAATGATCCTAGTATAGTCTTACCGATAGAAGGGCACCTTTCCAGTGAGGCAACGGCTGGGGTCCATTACTACGTGGCGCTGATGAGATAAATTATTTATTAGGCTGAAGCAACCACATAAGCCGTGCTGACCGCTTTTTGATCACTCTGACAGATCATGATTGTCTCGGCCGTGTCACACTATTAATCCCTTCTCTTCGCTATTCGGATTTTGTCGACCCCGGAACGATGCTGGGCAGGGACTCACTAAGTGGTTATAAGCACCAAACCCATTTTTGAAATCGTTTACCTACAATGTTGTCACCCTGCTCTGCCGGCTTTTAAACCCCTCAATACCCCCCTAACCCGCAACTTCTCCTTGTATGTCTCCAACTAGCACAATCTTGCCATCTTTCTCTAAGAACAGTCCTCGTTGTCAAAGTGGGTATAAGATTCTCAATTAGCAATTCTAATACATTACGCTTATTGACTTCATCTTAGAGACAAGGCTCTTGCCTGCAAGATTTAATGTTCCTTGACCTCAAAGTACAGGCCATGTACGTCACAATCAAAACTTCCCAACGTACCTTTATTACCGACCCTGAGGGCTGGCTGGGCCACAGCATATACTTTGACAATCTCTTTTCTGGAAAATGGGCAGACAAACAGAATGATGGTTCATACTTCATTGAAAGTGACGCCAATATCTTTGAACACATCCTTCGGTATCTCCGAACAGGAGTTCTTCCGGTTTTCTATGATAGGCTGTTGGGCCACGACTTCCCACTGTATCAAGCTCTACTTGAGGAATCGCAATATTTTGCCATTGACAGGCTACAAAAGTGGTTACGCGGGCGAAAATATCTGGACGCTGTTAAGATCTATTATACGGCTACCGAGACTCAAGATCGTGGATCTTACAAAAAACACACCAGGACATGGCCCGATGGTCGCACATCTATGTTAGAGGACCGCTTTGTTGAAATTGAGTCAAGCAGCAATATGGAGATTACGATGGTCCCTATAACACAAAAGCGGAACTCATTCTATTGCCCTAACGCAAAGCATGGCAAGAGTAGTGAAGAATACTGTAGGAGCTGTATTGGTCAGGCGAGGGCTGAGGGAATCCCTGGCATTGGTGGATGGAGAACGCAGGACGAACTCAAGTGGTGTATCATGCGAAAGGAAGTCATTTTTGACCACGACCTCTGTGTGAGCGCATTTCGAAAGGACGATTAGAATAGCTCATCTACTAGGCTGTACGACATTTTCACGGTCACAATGCTCGAGGGCTCCGCATACCCCGAAGTGTGACAGTCCCAAGAGACGGGGTATGAATTGGAACTGCACTTTTAAATTTACACTAGATGATCGCAAATTGTTGTAAACAGTAGACTGATCTACATTTAGCGGCGGTAGATCCTACCTTACCAGCGTATGAGACCCACAAGTTGTACATGGTTTCGACTGTCCCCATGTACTGTAAACTACCAGATTAGATTACTCACACTACATACTATGTACTCTGTTTGCGTGCAAGTAAGGAGGAATCAACGTATCTAGCTTCTTCTGGATACATAACCCAGTCCACGAATTAGAAACGAAGTCATTCTACTGACACTTGAACCATGATGGTCGCTTCTACCTCTGAACTAAGTGGACGCTATTTGACTCTAAATGAATTTGTAAAGACAATACTGTATGTGGCATACAAATGAATCTGATCATTCAAGTCAATTGTCAAAAATTGTGCGAAGTACTCTGACGCAAGGAGACTCACCGACATTGAGCGAGGCCGACATCTTGGTTACACGAGGACGAGCACAGAATGTTAACCAATGAAAGGTCTACGCGAATCAAAATACGTAGTTTGAAACCCTTCTCGATATGGTAGGCAACCACTTCTAAATTATACCGTTGTTAAATGGCAGTAATATTCAGACTCCTTAGAAATTGCCTGTGAAGTGTAGACCTCTGCCTTAATCCCAACTTTGGCATTGAAACAAGCTCTATGCTATTTCTGCTGGGACGTATCTTCCAAGCTCAGTCGATGCGGTGCTTGCAAACGGGTCTCATACTGCTCAGCAAAGTGCCAAAAACAAGACTGGTACAGGAATCACAAGAATACCTGCAAGAAGCTTGTTGCTTTAAATAAGCAGAAAGAAAAAGTATTTTCAGCTGGCAGGAGTTGGAATGACTACTATGAAGAGCAGGTTCCTTGTTTAGTTCGTTTGGAAAGCGAGCAAGCAGATTCTGACACGCTTTACAGGTGATAGACCTCTTGACATCTGGTACTCTGAATTTTTGTGAACTTGGAAGATTGATTGGGTATGTCCGTTCTCCCTTCAAAAAATGAAGCCGGTCGCCAACAAGCCTGGCCAGTACTACCATATTGTTTTCTTACTCGTTTTGGAATATCCATTGCCTGACACTTGCAATTAGCCATGAACCATATTGCTATCACTGTTACAGAAGAGAGTCTCAGCTTGAAGATGGGGCAAAGCTGAAAGCCTGCCATCACTGCCTTCTCACCTCATTCTGCTCGTCCTGCCAGCAAACACATCCATCAGCGGAGTGCGCCACCTTGCAAGACATTTCAGCCGATGACAGGGTTATGGTAAACCTCCACCGGCGAATGGGAAAGACCTCGACCATTTCTTTCACCAAATCACCAAAGAAACAACACACTTCACTCTGTTCTGCAGAAGATTGGTATGATTACTACACGAAGCTTTCAGACATGTCTAGCTTCAAGTCCAGAATGAACCGAGATCTGAAATACCTGGCAAATAACCCCAAAGAACGAGAATTTGTCGAGTATATAAGATGCAGTACCAACACAACGACCATTCAGCTCACCTTAATAGCTGCCTTGGAGGCGACGATAGCCAATTTGAGCACTCGGGGTTCGATCCACCTTCACATTATAGGCGCAGCTGGAGCTGAATTTGCTTCTGTACCTGCATTCGAGGAGCTTTTACACCTTCTACCATCACTGACAGCCCTTCATCTAACGTTTATAGGTCTGAATGTGTCTGTAGATCTTACAGACGACACGGAATCTCAGAAGAGCCACACACTTCTGTGCTGCGCCGCGTGTACCAAGATGGGACGTTCGGTTTCCATTACCGCCTGGAGAGGTCCATACCACGCATACGTCGATACCGAACTTTATGACACGCCAGACCTGGCAGCAGCTTTCCACTCGGGATTTTCGGTAGATGAACAAGCGGACTGGTATCCGACCATCAAGTATCTTGCACATGGTCCGTGCCCAGTTCTTTTTACAGCTGCTAGATACTTTGAAATTCAGGGAGAGATGCAGATTTGGAAGGATTTAGGGGCCGAATTTGTGAAGCACGCTGAAGTCAACAAGTGGAAGGGGATGTCCCCTTCACTTGTAGTCTGTGGGGACAAGCCGAACGAGGTCATCTATCAAAATCATTGGTGGTATATCGTGAAACAGAGATGATTATACTTACGAAGGGTTATTGTATGGAAGGGATAAGATGTATAGGTTTGCAGGAACACACATTTTTTCAATTATGTACAAATAGCTGGAAGACATTGCATTGTGAACGCTGATCAAGGATCGATAACATATAAATATATCTTGCCAAAGCTTTTGGCTGCATCTGACTAAGATATAGCCAATTGCTGCACCCAGCCATCAAGCTGTAATTTCATCATATCACCCAGATTGGTCAACCCATCTGCTTTTACTGCCACTTGTTCTATGTCCTGTAAGATTTGCTCCATGTATTCGCCAGCACCAGATAGTTTTAGAATCTTCGCGATGGCACGATGAACGCCGAGAAGGTGTAATGATGGTGGGTCAATTGTATGATTTGGACTTAGACTCACTGGCTCTCTGCCTAGTTCTTATGCATTTTAACCAAGGTTACCAGTAGACGTTATCAACTGCTCGTTTTATATTTAGCTTCCAAGGTTAGTCAATGGTTTTATCTGAAGCCAACAAAGCTTATAACAGGCTAATATCCTCCCAATGCATGCTTGATAACTAGGTATCCGCTTCATTGTTATTAGTCTCTTGTGTATGAACTAAGTTGCTTGGAATAGCGGATGATTTCAAATTTCGTATAACCACGTGTGGTTTGCGGGGTATTGTGGGGATTGTTTGAAGGCTTAGGGCTTGTCTCAATTATTTAGGCAGACATCAGGCATAAGCTAATAGCTGTCAATGGTCTAGCTGCATAGCTGAAGGCGGTAAACTAGAGCCGGCATTGAAACTGAATAATTAGCGTAAAGAAGCACCCCTGTAATTTGAACCTCTATCTTGAACAATTGATTGGTTGGTACAGATTTAATCATATAGCCATAATGATATTAGCATTTCGGTATTACTTTATTATCTATCCGACGTGCTAGTTGTCAAGGGTACGACGGCCACGTGCTACCTTTAACCCCCATTCGGTATATACGATATGAGTGATAGTCTCAGGTGACTAAAGTAAGACTTTGCCCATTACAGCGGCCTAGGTACATAGTTGCCTGTACAAAAAATCCCTCGTTACGATAATCTTGAGGGCTTGCACTCGTGCCTTCCCCCTAACAATGAGAAATGTCCCTATTGAAAACCTATTATTCATAATGATTAGAAGCACGGTATCGAGAGCAAGTAGGCAAGGCTCCTGAAGACAAAATACATACCTTTTCCGTATCTAACTTACCAGTCATCAGCACAGTACACATAGCATGAGAATATATCCAGATATCTAGTTTCTGTCTGGCAGAGGATGTAGGCTCCCTCGCAGTAGCGGTAGGTATCCGTGCAGATGTTGGTGTCACTTAGGCCCGACTCACAGACTACCTATGCATTCCAGTAGTCGCAAAGCCGAAACTGGCGCTTGCCGTTTAGGGGCGTGACAGCCAGAGTTCCATTTCCGTAGTCTTCGAAGGAGTATTCCTTGGGAGAGTAAACAGTGCCTTTGGAAGTCGACCGGTTCGCTGACAAAAGCAGTTCCCACCAAGGCTGCAGGGAGGATCATGGAGAGAGCAGTAGTGAAACGCATCTTGATTGCAGTTCTTTTGTAGAGCTTAAGGTAAAGGTTCAAAGTATGCGCAATGTCTGTCAATTGCTGAAAAGGCTCAACTGTTTGAGGAGACGTTCGAATGGAGCACTGAGTAGAACCAAAGAACAGTTCCGGATGGGAAAGGGCTTTTTATATGGAGGGCGCCGAGACTAGATCATTGGAATCTTCCCTCCAGTGAAAATCCAAATCTCGGTCTTCTCGCCCATCTCGATTAAATCTTTCATAGAATATGATCTATAACTATATGTAAGAGATCTATATCTAAGAACTTTTTATTAGTATAAAAAATTGGCGTGAACCATAGCGCTCACACCCGAAGCAGACCCCTGGGCTGGATCTGTGACACTGACTAACTAACAAACCTTGGAAGCCAATTCCTGTCAACATAGGTTTCTGATGCAGATTTCCAAACGTCAAGGATATTCAAGACTCAGTAAAATCAGAGTGTTGGTTTAGCTATACTCCGTATCACTAAGCATAGAGTAGGGAGCAAGGGCGGTCTAACTGCCCTATGTGGCGAGCTTGCTTATAAGCATAAATATTCATATTATAATGACTAACTAAACGAAAGAAGGGGGCACTAGGTGTGCCGTGGTGGCTATATAGAAGGTTGCTGCGTACGCGCTAGGGATATCGTGATTCAGTTCGCCGTACGTATCTTGCACGTACGTGGGCGTCCATGCGCAGATGCGCCGAATCGTGGGATTGATATTCCGACACAGAGCATTCAAAGAAACCAAACATTTAGATACTAGTAAGCAGATCCAAGACCAAGATAGAGTAACAAAGTGGACCCTAAAAATGTATGTGAATATACCGAAATGCACAGCAAGAGAGATCGTTGAGATCTAACCTTAGATATCGCAAGTTTCACCAGGGGGAAGATAACAACAACCCACGAGCGAACAGTCCTCGGGTAAGCCGATGCAGCATTCTAGATAGCTAGGACTTCCAAGAGTGCATTCACATCCACCTCGAGCCTCAAGGGGTAGAGGCTCTCGCTTCGTTATCGCGCCGTAATGGACGGCGGGCTTAGCCGCGCCCAGGATACTCAAAGCACCAAGGATGACCCAGAGCTTCATAATGAGAGGCAGGTGATGGTTTTCTGCAGAGGAAGGAGCTATTAGTGTCTACAATGGGTAGCGGTCTATTCTTGACCACCAAGCTAGATCTGCACTTACTTCTCGACAAATAGATTTGCAAGCGCACAGTATGGACTGTGTAATTTTGTTGATATCCCGATAAGTTATGAGGTCTTCTAAACTCGTTGGGGATTTGTGACCTATTTATGTTCGTATACAGCCCTAGTTGACGTGTGAAGCGACAGCACTGGACTAGACTTCCAAGTTGTTCTCGCTTGCTCTACGATGACTTGTTCCGCCTTCTCCAGGCTGCGAGGGTTGCTTGACATGAGTCATTGAACTGCAGAATACGCCCGCTATGTGACTTTGAAATGTGACGTCCTTACTCGAAATGCTGTACGGAGTATCATCTAGAAGCTGGAAAGAGCAGTTTATTGGAGGTGTTTGGATTGCCCATGAACCAGGGTCCGCGTACTACACCTTATATATGTAGGAAGACCCTAGCCAGGTCCTCAGGTGACTAGGCGATATATCCACTGTAAATAAAGCATTCAGCTACATCCTGCCTTCAGTCCACAGGTAGGTGTGCAGCCTGTATCGGGGAATGTCGCCTCACGATACTCACTGCATGCCAATGCATAATCGCGGATACTTTGCATACTCATTGGCTCGGAAACACAGATCCGAATGAAACTAATCCCACCCGAGGACTGATTTCAATAGCTTGCTATATAGAATATTTTAAAACTCTCATGGAGATGAGACCTGGGTCGTGAAGCGCGTTCTAAAAGAAGCGGACCGTGTAGTCGACATCCAGTACGCGCTGTACTCTTTCGTCCGGTCCGTGCATGAAACGCTGCAATCTTAGGTCAAAAAGTGGCACAGTAGCTTCATTAACCGACTAATGTACGGCACGGGCGTGCCTTCGTGCGTTCGGGATGTTTTCACAACTTTTGCGAGTTATATTAGTAGGACCTCTGTAGTGGAAGATGTGATACTGCAGATTGCTGAGGAGCGTTGCAATGTTCTCATTCGCCAGACTCCACCTCCAACCAGGGACGCACACGGTATAGTAGCACATCTGGCGTGTGTTCAGGCACTTTTTGTATGCCTGTCCATAGGACTATTCGAGGGCTCGATACGCGGACGCGCCTCCGTCAAAAAACAGCTTCCGACCATGCGACAGTAGGTAGTTGGGATACGGCAGACTGCGAAAAATTGCATCGGAGCACAAAACTCCCTTCAGACGGCGGCAGAAACCGATTTTGACAAGGAATACGATGCCCTCCGCGGATCATGGAGACTGTGGATACTAACCGAGAGCGTTCGACGGACCCATTTGGTTGTTGAGTGCATCATCAACGTGTATGAAGCCATGACAAAGGGTTGAGCCCAGTGCGAGGATTCGACTGCAGTGACTGCCCGTCGTGGCTTGTGGGAGGCTGAGTCTGCAATGGGGAGGTTCGATCTCTCTTCTTCGAAATCGCCACTGCTGGTACCTTCGCTGCAACCTGGGCCTGTGATATCCCGGTATGAAACCGATGAATTTGATGAGTTTGTCAAGATTGTGTGGACGGTGATTGCTGGGTCGGAGAAGATTCAGTGTTGGAATGAGAGGGGGGAACACAAAAATGCAGAAGGTGACTTGTCCAAGAAGTTTACGTCAATTCTCTGTTGATGCGATGTCGCCACAGTCAATGGGCATCACTGATCAACATCGCACTGACGAATCAAAAGACTATGGACAATCCAGGCTACCTGATACAAATGTATCACGGGATATGAAGCCTTCGCTATCTATTCGGTTGTAAGTGCTTGATTGAATGACACTATTGCATTGTATCACTCCTTGGGCATCGTCTGTATTGTCTCTTACACCTCGTTTTGAGGATCAATATTACAGACGCAGAGGGTAATTACCTGATACGAGTGGAGACATGACATGACGCGTTGAAATACATCGTCCTCCTCATGTTACTCTGGCTTTTAGGGACTGTGTATCTCGAAGAGACTATTGGCCGAGACCGTCGAGGCGAGTCACACTTCCGAGACAGCAATGTAGCCTCCATATGACGAGCAAGTTGAGACGAGGAGGATTGAAAGAAGAGTTTTATGAAACGAGCAAATTCCGGAGTATGGTCGTACCGTGACCTCCAATCGGATACTACGATGTGATGTTGTGAGGTAGGGCCTGTGACAGCTATTGAGTGTGATATTGAAATCACCAATCGGGGATACATAGTGCGGCAGGCTCTCCTTTTCAATGGTCATCGCTGCACAGGGCTGGATGCCCAATTAGACGGCAAATCAACGATATCTCAAGGGATTGACTTGACAAATGATAGCTAGCGTGCTCATATTTACCCATTTCTCAACTCCAGTCTCGCCGTATTGACTGAATTGTCACGAGCTAGTCACGTTTTACGACATACCATCATGACGGTTTCTCTGTATCTGTATGATACGCCATCGTTTTACAAGGTATCGTTACGTTTTTCGTCCTTTTGTCATGAAACGGTTATATATCTTGAAAAACGATTACACGAACACGCCATTACGTTCTTCGTTTTTGAAGCTGGAAGCACAGCCAGCCCCGTATCCAGAGTCCAATAAGAGCGATGTACGTTGTTTCTCGGTCCTGATAGGAGGGTACACACGGATTATCGTCAGGAGTATCAGTATTTCGACCTTGAGGACCAATCTGAGTGGCTAAACAGCTCTCATTAATCTTTACTGGCTGCTCGACAGTCATAGAATGCTCCACCTGGGGTTACTGCTGTCATTCTGAATGCCTGAACGTGCTCACCTCCTTGCCATCAATTGAAGTACCCACATTGGCTAAACCCAAACCATTTGACAGCTGAGCTTGGTACACATATGCCTTATCGCTATCAACTTTGCATTATTAATGGCAATGCCAGCTAACGAGGCACCAGCGTTTCCTCGACAACTTTCATGTCACGTCAGATGACCAACTCTCAATGTACACAGCCGCTGATTATAGACACTCTAGCCTATATTATAGCTGCAATATAATTCTAGTTATGTAAATGCTTGATAGCCGATCGCCATTGTATACAGTGTAACTCGACTGGATCCATACTATCCGAGAACAAGTATCTACCCGGGCCAGACAACTCAAGGAAACGAAGAGAAAAAGAAATATTTCTCGCGAAGAAACAGCACAGTGGCGGTGCCTCTATTTATACTTCTTTCCTGGGAGCTTGCGCTGTCGTGTACAGTGGGTCGACCCAGACAACTCATCAAGAACGCTATCATCTACCTGCACCATGCCCTACCTAGACTATAACTAAAGTAAAAGAAACATGTATCCCTTCAGGCCAAGTCCTCGAGGCGTTGTTTAGGTTTGTATATGGAAGGCAATACCCACATAATAGAAAGTCGTTAATATCTGAGCCGTGCCAACTCACTCGTGCAGCTGATGACGAGACTCGATGCATTTTTCATTCTTTCTCATGGGTCATACTGTGAATAAAGTGACAATATTTTGTCTCAAAGAAAGTATACGTCAATACTTCTCTCCTAGATCTGCTTTCATATGCCAGATGTTTGTTCACTCAGGGAAGAAAGTTGATGGACTGGAGAGCTAGCCCTAACCCTACTTTTAAATCCGCCAACACACAGCCAAGACTCAACACTGTTAATTATTTCAATATAAATAACATATACGTGGTCATTAATTCCATAGTACGGACGTAGTATGGTCAAAAAACAAATATAGGATCTCGCTTAACTTAAGCTTAAATGCGACATGACGTCGTGAAGGACGAACGTTGGGCCGGGATGACTCGCATGCCTTGCGGCCTGGTTGCCTTGGTGCCCGAACATCCTAACTCCGGGGCTGGACGATGGAAGAACGATGTTCCGGATTTACGACGTTCTACAATATTTGACTTGCAACAAAGATATTATGCTTGTTGCGAGCACACATTCATCAATCCCCTTGTTTCTTCTCCAGGCTACGGTATATCATCCTGGATATCTCGCCCAGGGCTGATACTTCCTACTCTCCGAGACTCCGAGATATCGACTGTGATTGGCCCAGAGTACGGCCGAATTGGCTCCACTGCAGCCGAATGCTTACGCCCGCAACCAAGAAGCTCCAATCACCCTTCAAATTCAAGCCTCTCCATGACTCGGTGCTGACTTTCGGGTCAATTGCGATATCTACTGTTGACGCTCGGACGAGAAAGGGAGCACGAACTGTCAGATCAATGTATATATAAACCGGACGCAACCGCAGTTACTTATAGTCGAATTCCATTCGTCATCAAAACAGCAAGCTCAAGAAAGATACAAATAAATACCATCACGAATTATTAACTCGATAAACTCATTATATTCGGCCCAAATCAAGAACAAAAGAATTGAATATCAAAATGTCTTTCAAACCCGTCTTTGCACCTTTCAAGGCAATGCCAAAGTCATTATTGGCATCAGGAAGCACTGGCGACGTAGTACGTCACACAAAACCCCCTCTCCAGGACAAGAGACGAAAATGTACTTACATCTGCCAATTCAGATAATACGAGACCAATTCTCACTCAAAACATGGATGATCATGGGAGCCTCCGCGTACGCGCTGGTATCAATTCTTCTACCGAAGAGTGCATACTATCTCGCCGCATGCCTATTCGCGCTTTGGGTGTATAGCATCGTCAAAACAGCCCTGCAAATCTATGGCATCATCCCTAACCCTGCAATGGCAAAGGTGATTCCCGGAAAGTCGACTGCTCAGATCCCTGATATAAATGGGAAGACGCCCACGCAGCCAGGTCAAGAAGGTGTTGCGGTTTTGCTTCTAGGGTTCAAATCAAACCAGTAAGTTTCATACCTAGATAATCTCTCAACCGCAAAGTCATCCGATTAACTTGAGCGGCAGTCCCCTACGCATGCTAGCCCCCGGCTTCAAAGAAACAGCCGACCACTTCATGGCCATGATGAAATCCCTCGACAACCCCGAGGGTCGCGAGAAGTACGGCTTCTTGGGAATCAGCTCGTATCTCGGTAGTCACGGCCAAACATCCAACGAACTCATGACTGTTAGCTACTGGCGAAATACGGAGGGTCTTCATGCCTTTGCCGAAAGTCCCGTTCATCGTGAAGGTTGGGACTGGTGGAACCGCACAGTCAAGCAACATCAGCATATAGTGATTTTCCATGAGATTTACAAGGCAGACCGAAAGAACCATGAGAATATCTATGTTAATTCGCAGCCTATTTTGATCGGTAGGTCCCTTTTCTCGAGTCTGCTCGGATTGTTGTCCATTTGCTAACGGAACGCGTAATAGGGGGCACTTCATTCCCTGTCAAGTCGGAAGAAAAGGGGGAGCAAGAGTGGGTGAATCCACTTTTGGATGCTAATAGAGGTGTTTTGGCGACGAGTAAGGGACGATTGGGTCTTCGTGGTAGCGATTAATGAGGCTTCATATTGCCGAATAATGTCTGGTGATAGAACGGTTTATGGATGCTTTCAGTGTATAATGTTCTGACGATCACTTTGTATTATTTCTTATGTTAATTATTTAATCATGGATATATTGCTGCTGTACCATTAATGCCTTATCTTGTTGGAACCCATGATCATCTTCAGTACCTGGATAACACTTCCCGGAGGAAAATACGAAGACTAGATATATATTCCGTCGTTGGTGAGATCTATTGCCTCTTTCAGGGCCAGGACGTACCTAAGTAGCTATACTAGTTCCAGTGTATTTCCTCTATACGTAAGGTGTTCTCCATCTATCCCAGTCCGTACAAATGTAGTGAAGAAGAAGGAAGAAAAAAAGGAAAGTGTGGCAGAGACCCACATGGAAATTCACGGGGATCAGATGACGCTAAACCCCTTTGGGCCGTGGTCTGTGTGGCTCGATTTACACCGTTCCTGAGCGAAGGCAACCAAACAATCTTCACTAGACAACAACATTGTCAACAAATACAAGTACCTCCTCGTTGCTGTAACGAGAAGTGCCTCTCATATCGACTTTCAACTGACGCCGTAGTCCGCTATCGATCGCCCGACGCCCTACGTTACACGACGCGACGGGAAATTTGTCTATTCCGCATGACGCTTCCGTGTTGACCGCGGAGTAAGGAGAGAGCTCGGCCTGACTTGGTACACATACGACAACCGATACTCTGGACGATTACTACAACTGAATAGAATTGCGCTCGTGTTGACACAACTAACTGTAGTCGCGGTGGCGACTCGACGGCCGTGTTGTATTGGAATCTCCTACGCGACGCCCGGCCTCCGGGGGAGACATCGAGTCTCGAGAATTTCTACGCCGGATAGTCCAGTGCATGGAAGACACATAAGCAAACAAAATGGCTCCAGCCGGTGGTGGAAATATCAAGGTGGTGGTGCGAGTGCGGCCGTTCAACAGTCGAGGCACGTTTGTTCCTTCCCGATAACTTATTCTCAGACTAATAACAAAACTAACGATGACGGTGGTTAGAAATCGAACGCGGCGCAAAATGTATCGTGCAAATGAAAGGAAACCAGACCGTTCTCATTCCCCCTCCTGGCGCCTCCGAGAAAATATCCAAAGGTGGCATGAAAGGTACGGGTGACGGTCCCAAGTCCTTCGCATTCGACAGATCATACTGGTCCTTCGACAAAGCCTCACCAAACTACGCCGGACAAGAAAATTTATTCAGCGATCTGGGTGTCCCGCTTCTCGATAATGCCTTTCAGGGCTACAACAATTGTATCTTTGCGTACGGTCAAACGGGTTCCGGAAAATCGTACTCTATGATGGGTTATGGCAAAGAACATGGTGTTATTCCGAAGATTTGTCAGGATATGTTTAAGCGGATTGCAACTTTGCAGGAAGATAAGAATTTGACGTGTACGGTGGAAGTGTCGTATTTGGAAATTTACAACGAGCGCGTTCGCGATTTGCTCAACCCCGCGACGAAGGGCAATCTGAAAGTGCGAGAGCATCCATCGACAGGTCCATATGTGGAAGATCTGGCGAAATTGGTAGTGCGGTCATTCGCGGAGATTGAGAATTTGATGGACGAGGGTAACAAAGCCAGAACGGTTGCGGCGACCAACATGAACGAAACATCCAGTCGATCGCACGCCGTGTTTACACTTACTTTGACTCAGAAACGGCACGATGCTGAAACAACCATGGATACAGAGAAAGTCGCCAAAATTAGTTTGGTCGATTTGGCTGGTTCCGAGCGAGCAACATCGACAGGAGCAACGGGTGCGCGACTGAAGGAAGGTGCGGAAATTAATCGATCGCTTTCGACGCTGGGTCGTGTCATTGCTGCTCTTGCCGATCTATCGTCCGGCAAAGGCAAGAAAGGGGCACTGGTACCATATCGTGATTCCGTGTTGACATGGCTGCTGAAGGACTCTCTCGGAGGAAACTCAATGACTGCCATGATTGCTGCCATTTCTCCTGCAGATATTAACTTTGACGAGACACTAAGTACATTGCGATATGCGGATTCGGCGAAACGTATCAAGAATCATGCTGTCGTCAACGAAGATCCGAACGCTCGTATGATTCGCGAATTGAAAGAAGAATTGGCTCAGTTGCGAAGCAAACTCGGTGGTGGTGCAGGTGGTGCATTAACAGGTGGTGCTCCGATGGAGGAATCCTACCCCCCTGATACACCTTTGGATCAACAAATAGTTTCTATCGCCCAGCCCGACGGTACCATCAAGAAGGTCAGCAAGGCCGAGATTGTAGAGCAACTCAACCAAAGTGAGAAGCTATATAAAGATTTGAACCAAACATGGGAGGAGAAGCTGGCAAAAACAGAGGAGATTCAAAAAGAGCGTGAAGCTGCGTTGGAAGAGTTGGGTATTAGTATCGAAAAGGGATTCGTGGGACTTAGCACACCAAAGAAAATGCCTCACTTGGTCAATTTGAGCGACGATCCACTTTTGACAGAATGTCTAGTCTATAACATCAAACCAGGTGAAACTCGAGTTGGCAATATTGATCAGGACAACGGAGCGGAAATCCGACTGAATGGTTCGAAAATTCAGCAACAACACTGTATCTTTCGGAATGTGGACAACGTGGTAACGCTGATACCAAGCGAAGGAGCTGCAATCATGGTCAACGGCCTACGCATTGAAAAACCGACTCGTCTCCGAAGTGGATGTCGTATCATTCTTGGTGACTTTCATATTTTCCGATTCAATCACCCAGAGGAAGCCCGTGCCGAAAGGGTGGAACAGAGCTTACTGCGACATTCAGTCACGACCAGTCAGCTAGGGTCCCCTGCTCCGGCTAGAACCCATGACCGTACGATCAGCAAGACCGGCTCAGAAATCGATGGCGAGGTAGGCCGAACTGACTCCCCAGTACCAAATCGAAGTGGAAGAGATGCAGACTGGTTTTATGCTCGCCGAGAAGCTGCTAGTGCAATTCTTGGACCCGACCAGAAGATTTCTGATCTCAATGACGACGAGCTGGACGCTCTTTTTGATGATGTCCAAAAGGCTCGTGCAGTCCGTCGTGGTTTGCTGGAAAATGAAGAAGATACCGACTCCTTGAGCTCGTTTCCTGTACGCGATAAATACATGTCGAATGGGACTATTGACAATTTTTCTCTTGATACTGCGATCACCATGCCAGGCACCCCTCGACAAATTGACGAGGAGGAGGGAGATTCGTCGTTGCAAGCAGCGCGAGACGACATGCAACGTCAGCTTGATAAACAAAAGGGCGAATTTCAGGAGAAGCTCAAGGCAGACGCGTCTCATGTTGACGTGGAGGAACTACGACAAGAAAGAATTCGTATGGAAGAAGCTCTTCAGTCAGCCAAGGTTGAATTCGAGAAGCAGCTCAAACAACAGAAAGAACAGTACGAAACTCATATCAAAGAAATGGGCCATCCTGTTCCGAGAATCTACGAGAATGGATTCGCCAAATTGAATGATAAGGAGATTGAAATCGCTAAATCTGTTGTGCGCCTCTGGTCGAAACGAAATTATGTGCGCATGGCTGAGTCGATTCTCCAGCATGCTTCGCTGTTAAAGGAGGCCCAAGTCATGAGTCAGATAATGGATAAGAATGTCGTTTTTCAATTTGCCGTTATTGACGAAGGGCACAACATGGTATCTTCATACGATCTTGTTCTGAACGGTATATCTGGTGAAGATGACGATGCGCTTGATACGGTTAAAAAGCCGTGCGTTTGTGTCCGGGTTATCGATTTCAAACACTGCGTCATCCATCTCTGGTCAATCGAGAAACTTCAAAAGCGGATCCAAGCAATGCGTCAGATGCATCAGTATATCGACCGCCCGGATTACATTAAACATTTCAAACTCGAGAACCCGTTTTCCGAGACCTGTCCAGCGTATTTTTCACTCGTCGGTGATGCGGATATACCATTAACTGCTGTCTTTGAGAGGCGCGTTCAGGATTTCTCTGTGGAGGTAGTTTCTCCCTATACACAAAGCGTCATTGGTATCCTTCGACTGTCCCTTGAGCCATCCTCGGCACAGGGCCCTTCTTCTACGCTCAAGTTCAACGTTGTCATGCGGGACATGGCCGGGTTTGCCGAACGCGAGGGTACAGAGGTTCATGCTCAGCTTTTTGTGCCTGGCGTATCTGAAGAAGGGGGGGCTACAACTACGCAAATGATCAGCGACTTTGACGAGAATCCCGTTCGATTTGAGAGTGTGCACAGTATGAGCTTGCCACTTTCGAGTCCACGCACTGCTTCTCTGAAAGTCTGCATATATGCGAAGGTAACGTCAATGCACTTGGATAAATTACTCAGTTGGGATGATATGCGTGATTCGTCCGAGAAGCCGGCACCGTCAAAACGCAAGACTCCCAGAATTGCAGAAACGGAATTTTTCACCGAAGAACGCCACGATGTCTTTGCGCGCATACAGATTCTGGAGCTTGCTGAAAGCGGTGAATATTTGCCTGTCGAAGTGGTGCAGAATAGTAGCATGGATGCAGGCACATATCAACTACACCAGGGTCTACAAAGACGAGTTGCTATTCATCTGACTCATAACTCTACGGAAAACTTTCCCTGGGAAGATGTTACGAATCTGCGGGTTGGCTCGGTCCGGTTACTGGATCCATGGGGCAAGATACCTGATCAAGATTTCAAAACTCCCGATGTGCCGCTTCGGTTGGTGCAGGAACCGATGATCAAGGATAATGCAGATGGAACTTCGAATGTGACGATAATCGGACAATGGGATTCTAGTCTTCATGGTTCGCTCCTCATGGATCGTACTACGGCTGAGAAGTATCGTGTTCAAGTTTCGTTGCGTTGGGATCTGGTATCATCGCGTGTTCAAGAGCCTATCGTTTTCGAATTGGATCAAACGCTTGTGGTTCTTGGCCGCAACTACGTCCGCCCTCAGTCGATCCTCAGACATATTTGGAGTTCCACTAGAGTGGTACATTCCACCGTCGGCATGTTCTCAGTGGTAATTCGCCCCGTCTCCGCAAAACGTGCCGCAGATCTCTGGCGCATGAACACCCAAAACGACTACGTCAAGGGTGAGGAGCTACTCACAAGCTGGTCTCCACGCAAAGTTTCTTTGGTTCGTGACTTTATTGCTTCTCGCAAGCGAAGACAGCGCGCAGCTGAACTGGAGGCTGCGAGAGGTGCTTTGGGAACGGCCAGTCTTATACACTCACCAGCCAAAGGAAGCGGCCGATCAACACCACTACGAAACCAAGAACTATCCGAGCGTCAAACTAACCTCGTCCAACGCTACCTCAACCTATGGTCAACCCGCAAAGACCCCACAGAGATTATTCTAGTAAACACCAACACCGAACAACCCACCAATGGAAACGTCTCCAAAGTACCATCCATCCTCGATTCTGATAGCGCCTCCATCTCTGAGCACACCTCAACACCCCGCTACGTCGCCAACGTGCAAACATTAAGCAAAAACGCCACAATCGCAAAAGCAAGTTATCTCATGATGCCAGACGACGACAACAGCACGCGCTGGATCCGACGATTCATTGAGCTTCGCGGGTCCTATCTGCATGTGTTCTCCGTCCCCGACGGCGACGAAATTAATACCATCAATCTCCGCCATGCGCGCGTTGATCACGACCCAGATTTTGCGCGTCTGTTCGAAGGGTCGAATGGATTTTCTTCGTCGCGGGGTAATAGTAACGTTGGACGATCAAACATTTTTGCCGTCTATGGACCGCAGAATACGTTCTTGTTTGCGGCGAGGACGGAGGCGCAGAAGGTGGAGTGGATTTTGAAGATTGATCAGAGTTATTTTAGCAATAATGCGCCGACGAATGGGCTGTGATTTATGGTCTCCTTGCGCGTTTTGTCCATTTTCACAAATCTTTGCGTTGCGTTGCCCTTGTTCGATTACGACGTTTCACGAATGACTTTCACCTTGACTCCAATCTTGATTTTCGATACCCCTGCTCTCTACAGCTGGTACATAGATTCGTCCTTTGACCTGACCATCCTCACTTTCGTGGACGATCCCCTGTATTTTCGAACCAAACCGCTTTTCCCTGGTGGTTGTCTTGAAATATACCTCTACCTATTTTACCCCTTTCGTCGGATATTTTCCTGTCAATGTTTCTCATTCGCTTCCTATTTCGCGCGCGAGATTATGTACATTCTCTCTACTTTCGTTCTTCGACTTTGTATCAAGATACCCCCCACCATCGAGATAAATATAGACATATACAAGTTGCGATTGTTTATAATGGATTTCTTTCCCTTTGGACTTTACGATAATCATAGTGTATCCTTGAATTCTTCGAAGAGAGCTGGTAGAAACGTTGCGAGATCTGTATCCGACGATATGCATCAGCACCACATGCATCCACAACCTCTACTCCCCCCAGAAAATGTATGAGGGGGACAAAGACTTACGACTCATCTCCATCCCGCAATGGACCATCAAATTCCTCGCGGCGCCCTCGGGAGCCGGCAACCAAAACCTCGACCTCAACTCCCTCTTCCCATCCTGCCCGCGCCGTATCTGATGAATAAGGTACGACTTCCCATCGAAGTTTTCCGTGATATGTCCTTGCCCTGCACCTTATCAGCCCAACCTCCTTTACATATCTGCTAGATCTATTTCGCTTATACGTACCAGGCGTTCCAATCCTAGCACAAACCATCGTCTCAATTCCCGTCTCGGGCCATTTCTCTTTCTCGATCCCCAACTCCTTGGGGTCGATGAATGCCACTGTGAGATCAGTGCAGTGGTTTCCCAGATACTCATTTATGAATGAGAAGATGCCAATGTAGCGCTCCGCGTAGGAATTTTTGTGCGTGATGTCGAGCTCGTCGGGGTTGCGCCAAGCATACTGGTGTGCTTGAGGGTGCCATAGTTTGTATCTACCCATTCGTTAGAGTCAACACTTTGCTGGAATGGGTTAGGTTAGGTTTGAGGGGAAAGGGGTACCGTGAAGTATCGGTTAAATGCCATGAGAACCACCAATCGTACATTTCGCCGGTGACTGGACGTAGTTTATGCGGTATCAGTAACGTAACCAGAGACCCCTACATACGTAGTAAATGGTGTTTCTCACCATTCCCCATCTCAGTCCGCACAGCAATCATCGTCGTCCCTTCATTCGTAGCCACAAACCCATTCTCAATAGTTTCATATCCCGGCCTTAAGAGACGGTCATGAGCTTCTAACGGTCCATAACCTGCCGGTAGTACACATTAGATATGGATCCTGCAGTCAGATTTGGGTAATAGGTAGATTCGCACCGAGCGGACTTGCCCACGGACTACAGATAAGGCCCTTCTGAATTTCATCGCTGATAAGAGCAACGTTTGGATTGAAGTATTTTGCCCATGGTTTATTGTAGTCTTGTTCGCGGTAGCCGAGGTAGAGTTTGGAGGAGTCGTTGTGATAGGGGTCGATGTTGCGGGATATCAGTTGTTCTGGCATTTTGGTTTTAATGTCTGGGTTTGGTGAAGTGTATAGTAGACTAGGCACAAAACTTTGCTCGTTTACAAGATAGGATCCGATGTGATGAGAATCGAGAAAGATTGAATTATAAGAGATCTGTGCTGCGTGGGGAATCTGGGGAAATATGCTCTCCATCATTTTCGCGGATGTCGCGGAAGTTTGTCTTTCCAGGGCCTTTCCCACTCTCTATCACTATTCAATACCATTTGTTAGTTGCGTCCAGGGCTGTTGTCAAAGACCGCTTCGTGACAAATATTGTTCTCGCAGCATCGTACAAATAATGCTTCTATATGACGTGCTGTTACGAACGTCCTGCCAAAACATCAACCTCGATCAGCATGACATCTTGGTGGATATTCTTAGTAAAGATTGACAGACACATTCACTCAAAGAATGCTTTCATGATACAAATACAGTAGGACCAGACTATAAAGACGAAGGCCCCCTTGCCATTATATTGATATTCATATGAATATAAGGCGTGCTCCGAATCGTTATTCATTAGATAGAGTATTATACCACTGTGCTTCCATTCCCATTGAGAATTAAGATCTCCACGTATCCGATTTAGATATTGGAAGGCCTTCTATTCGGTATAGCCAGGGTCTACTGTACCGTACGTGCAAAACACTTTTCCGGGGAAGTGGGAACTTATCGTACCGTAGAGGGTGGGGAGTGGAGAAGTGGGAACACGTAAATCCGGGGTAAACGACAACTAAACATGACCAATCATCAAATGCCCATATCCATCCATCATTTCATCGGTTATGATGGGCAATAAAGAGAGACCACGGCCTACTCGGAGTTTGGCCCTGCGTATAATCTGCTCATCAAACAGCACACAACCATGGATGACCAAATTCGACCTCACGAAGACGCTCCGGGCACAGAAGTCCTCATTGACCAGGGAAAAAAGAAATACGAGGAATATCAACATGTTACGCGTGGTAATGCCCAAATCCTGCTCGTCCCTCAGCCTTCCCTTACCGACCCGAACGATCCTCTACGATGGCCACGGTGGAAGAAGGGGCTAACATTTGCCAATGGGCTTTTTTACGCCTTCAACGGTGCTATGACGGGTCCAATGATGGCTGGAGGTAGGGCTCCCTCGTACCGCATAGTGAGGCAATAGATTCCGGCTAATGAAGAATATTCGAAGGCATGCTTCAGTTGTCCAGCAGTTTCAGACGTCCTTTGGCAGACATTACCTACAGTAACGGAGCGACTTTGATATGTCAAGGGTTTGGAACACTACTGTGGATGTTTGTACACTTCAACCGAGATAATACTGGATAATGCTACTAACATACATTATTTAGGCCTCTTGCTGTCAAGTTCGGCCGACGCCCAGTGTACCTGACAAGCAATCTTCTCATGGGCATTGCCTGCGTCTGGCTCGCTATCGCCTCCGAAAAAACATACCCCGTTTTCGTCCTAGCTCGTGCTTTCCTCGGTCTCTGGGAAGCTCCTATTGAGGCTATCGTACCAAGCACGGTTGCGGATATATTCTTCCTACACGAGCGAGGAGAAAAGATATCCATTTACGGCCTCAGTGTACTCGGAGGTAATGAAATCGGTCCTCTGGTATCAGCATATGTCATCCAGAGCTTGAGTATGCAATGGGCTTTCTTTATCGTTGCAATATGTATTGGCGTGAACATGATTACCATGTTTTTCCTCATGCCAGAAACAAAGTTTACCGGATACAGGCCTGTCTTGGTTGCAGTTGAGAATGATTCATCGATTAGAGATGATCTAAAGCCCATAGGATCCGAGCATCGCGAAAACGTAGCGATCAACTTACGTGAAGATGTAATTGAACAGGAGCGGTCCAGAAGTCCAAAGAAGAAAACATTCGTCCAAGAGCTTGCTTATTACAGTACGACGGAGTCTCAGCTTAGCCTCTTCAAGATCTTCCTGCGACCGTTCGTTCTTGTGGCGTTCCCGACTGTACTATGGACTAGTGTGCTGTATGGAATGTCCCTGAGCTGGAATGTGATTCTGGGTTCTACAGTAGCACAACTCTTTGGTGTCGAGTGAGTCAAGTACCCCTGTCACATATTGCTTTCTTTTCTACGGCTATGCCACAGAGACCGGAAACATGATGTATGAATTCTACTAACGCAATACAATAACTAGACCGTACAACTTATCTTCAGGGCCCCAAGGGCTTATCTTTCTATCCCCATTCATAGGTTCACTCATAGGTACTTATCTCTGCGGACCCATTGCAGACCGAGTCGCTACATACTTCACCATCCGCAATGATGGTATCCGTGAACCTGAAATGCGTTTGCCAACCTGCATCGTTGCAGCGGCTCTTACAATGATTGGAGCTGTCATATCAGGCGTGACGTATCACTACAAAACTCACTGGTCCGGCCCTATCATTGGATTTGCGGTATTGTCTGCTGGTGCGCAGATGGGCGCCACGCTGAGTATGAGTTATGCTTTGGATTGCCACAAAGAGGTACGGCCATCTACCCCACACTATTTCAATCATTTTGTCCATACTGACGTTGAATTATAGTTATCCGCCGAACTCATGGTTACAGTATCCTGTCTCAAGTCCACCGTGGCATGGATCTGGACCTGGTGCATCAACGATTGGCTCACCTCCAACGGCACTATTGTAGTGTTTGTCACTCTTGCCTGCTTGAATATGGTTGTGTATGGAATTGCGTTCATCTTCCATCTAAGAGGAAAACAGATGCGAATTTGGATCCACAAGAAAAACTTCTTGTCTGGGCTCGAGCTCTAAATTGAATGCTATAGTTCGATGGATAGTTTTGTCAGTCCGTGATTAGCTTATAAAACATGGTTTACCCTGTAGATGCTGTATATTCCTTTTTGCAACCATGGATCTTCAAGGAGCTGCCTTGCTATTTTGCGTTCCTCTGGTAGCCACTTGAGCATTGACCTCAGAAACCGAAGCAAGTCTTCCTTTTCTTGTCCGTCAAATCGGTTGTCTAGACTTTCAAATGACACTGATGGTATAGCTGCATCGTTATAAGCAATCCAAGCGCCTATTGAGTTAGCATCAGACGAGAAAGTTCAAGTTGCGAATCGATCTTGCTTACCACCAGCATCGAAGCATTGCTCTGTCGTCTCACTACGTTTCAGAAATTCTTTCGGCGGTGGTCCAATCAAGGCAACCATAAGCGCCAGATGTTTGAATGGATCATGACTGCCTATTTTATCGAATATTTGCTTGAACAGGTGCTCGCTTTCAAACAGGTCCCACATCTATGAATCGATCAGCGAGGTATTACAATACGGAGACGGGTTGAGGGCTGGAGTTACCAAGCATGCCAAATTCCATATATCAATAGAACTTCCCCAGGGCATCTCAAATATTACTTCAGGGGCACGGTAAATGTGAGGTTGAACGAATGGACCAGATGTATGTATCTTGCCAATTCGAGCTTCACCAAAATCAGATAGAATCGGTAGTCCGTAGCTCTTACCTTCTGCAAGGACGTCGAAATCTTTGACTCTGATAGATAATCCGTGATTCATCGATCGCTTTCCTGGGACTGGTTCGCTGTTACAGCTGACGCAAAATCCGCTAGCATAGCATTGTCCTCCAGAGTGAGCATAAGGTTGTCGGTTTTCAAATCTAAATCCTCTTAGAAAGATAGTTCGTGCGCATGCAAGGGAAAAAATTATGTACCAGTATGAACTACCTCGGCTGTGTGTAAGAAGTCGAGAGCTAATAGGAGTCGCTTGACAGTCATCTTAAGCAAGGGAAGGTCGAATGGCTTTGGATTGAGTCCCATCATCTCAAGAATTGTCATGTGCATAGGCTGTAGTACCAAGCAATTATGTTTTCCAAACGGACCTTGGATATCAAACGAGTCGAAAAGCTCGCGAATCAACACACGGCCCGGATGTGAAGAATGAACAGCCGCCAGATGCTGGTAGACTTTAAACTCGCGATCAGTTGTCGTAGGAAAGTCCGGCAAGGTAGTAGAAACCTTCAATATCTTATATTTATGGTTTCTAGATATCCCAAACTCGATTAATACAAAGCTTAGCATGACTTGGAGAAAACACGTACTGTAAGTCGTGGCATAGCCAGCTGGTGGAATAAGCTCCATAGCCGATTTTACCAGTTATTCGATATCTTTTCTTGTATACGTCACCAATTTTGACCGGAAAATAATGCTCGGGCTTGTAGTGTCGTCATGTCTCCTCTTCTATAGGCGTTTCCAGATTTAGTGTGGTATATGAGATTTTGCGATTTCGTCTTGAGGGTGACTTGTGCATGGCGTTTCTCCACATGCGTAGGATCGACATCCTTTCTACACGGTAATACCGAAGCTGGGATCGAAAGCAATGACTCCGAATCATAGACAACGCCACTAGCATTAATATTTGGTGGTGTTGATGGAGACTTTTCTTGATTGTTTGTTGCTTAACGTTGACATCGCGTTGAGTTAGATGAAAGGCGCCAAGAGAGGCTAACCCCAATCACCTCGCCAGAGATTGGTGCCTGAGGCTGCGCTAATCAAGAAATAGTGGTCAATTAACTAAGCGTAGGAATCCGAATGAAGCCTAAGTGAGGAAAGAAGCGGTATACATGGATAGCCCTACCTAGGTATATATGCGTTCCGGATTAGATCCATGGATAAATTGTATATCCGTACAAGATATTCAGTACAGTCAATATATAAGCCAAGTTCGAGGGACCCAGTTCTAGACGGACAACGAAGTAGGAATGTGAGAAGCCCGCCAGCACCTCCAAGCACCCTGGTTCAACCACGATTTCCATATGCTATTTCATTGAGGAAGCTGACTGATTAAAGCTATATGATGCCAGATGGAGGACACCCCATTGGCAATCAGAGCACAAAGCATAAATTCTCAGAGGTATTCAATCTCGTGCACATGATCTGAGCTGTTCGCAGGACCTAACTAGTGCTTACTTAATCAATTAATAATTAACGTATTTCACAAGCGAGTTGGCCACCCTAGCGAGTTGGCCACTTTTACCCGAAAATAACTCTCTATATTGATTTCAAATCCCAATTTCAAGCCTACATACAATTTCTATATAAAAAACTAATTACTAGTACGATTAGGACATCGATTTATTTTATGCCCTTCAGCACCACAACCACTGCAGCGAAATTGGCGGCGTACGACTGCTTGAGAAGCTGGGAGCTCCGGCTCAGCCGGAGCAGTAGTAACAGTTCGAGATGCTTCGACCTGACCTTGTACGAGCGCTTGAGCTTCTTCTCTAGTAACCCCTTGCTCAATAGATATCTGTTTATTAGACCTCCTACGCTTTTGCTTCTCTTTCTCATGCGCAGCTCGTAAATCGTGGTTTTCTTTCCGTACGAGTAAGAGGTCATTCATAGTTGTTTCGTAGGCTTTTGACATCCGCATAATTGCCTGATCAATTACTTGATTTGGGCTTCCTGTACGCTCATTTATACGCTTCTTAATTGTAGTTGATTGGCGTATAAATTGGCGTATATTTTGAGGGGTTTGTAAGCAAGAAGATTGTATATTGCTTGATCGACTCGGAGGGGGTGTTGGTGTTGGTGTCTTCAATCGAATATTAAGAGTTTGAATAACCTCATCTGGATTGAATGGCTTCAATCCGGTGGCTGTGAAGCTATTCTGAATAGTTTGAGCTTGATATGCCATCGTACGAGCTTGTGGAAATGCTGTTAAGAAGTCGATTTTGTCAATATGGTCAAAACCAAGCCTCATTCGTTGTTCAACAAGCTGCGTATAATATTGCTTTAAAGCTGCAAAACAACCAACATCAAGAGGCTGTAAGAGATGCGAAGAATGAGGTGGCATGCAGATTGGTATAATATCATTCTCCGTACACGTACGGTCAAATTCTGGTGTTAAATGGCTTCCATGGCCATCAAGAATCAACATTCGATATTTTCCCGTTGTACGGCCATTAATATAGGGAATAAAATGGGTTTTAAGCCATTCTAATCCTATTTGATCTGTAGTCCAGCCATTGTCACTAATATTGATTCTCCAATCATCTGGAAGCTCATCAAACCAGCCTAACCGTACGTTTTTCTTTGCTTTGAAAATCACGTATGAAGGCACAGTCCATCCGGTTGAATTTACTGCTTCAATTGTAGTCACCCATTCTCGATTTCCAGGTTGTAAAAGCTTTGGAGCATATCGAACACTTCCAGTAATAACCCTCGCAGTTGTGCAGAGTCCCATAGCAAAGCCAGTCTCATCAAAGTTGAATATATCTTCCGGTAAGATCCCATACTCAGATATAGCAGCTCGTACGCGGTCAAAATGTTCTCGAATTATCTTCGGATCTTCGCATTTGGCACGTTCGTAGTTATATTTTCTTGCAAATTTAGAATCGATCTCTGGACGGCGTTTAATCAAGTTCGTTACCCAATTTTTCCCAACCGGTTGCTCTCCGCGTTGTGAAAGAAGATAATTGACCATTTCTCGTACGAGAGAGTGCCGGGGAGGTAATCCACGTCGATCTAAATCAAGAACCCATTTAACAAGCGAATCCTCCTCAGATTGAGTCAATTTATGGTAGTTGGCACGTTTTTCAGCTCGATATGGCATGCCATTGACTCTATTTTGAAGAGTTGACCGGGAGACATTGTAGATCTCTGCTGCTTGTCGTATAGAGCGTATTTTACCATTTTTTAATCGGAAATAGCTAATAAGATTCGTCCTTCTTGCTCAATAGAATTTTTTTGATTTTTATTGCGAATTGGTGGCATATTGACGCGTTGAGTTGTCAAGAATTAGTGTAGAACGCGTATTCGGGTAAAAGTGGCCAACTCGCTAGGGTGGCCAACTCGCTTGTGAAATACGTTAGGGTAATAAGATACCAGAGATTCTCGTAGGCGTTGGACCAAATTCTGCTATGATTTGACATATTTTGTTCAATTTGGGAACGAATCATTCGTCACTCAGACGAAATATGTAATAAATCTTGACTAAGGAGGCAAAAGAGGAGCTACCCAAAGGAACACAATGGCAACGGACAACACATATCGACATGATTTTTATTTATTTATTTTTTGCGCCATCTGTTTCACTCCTTCACATCTTGTGTTGTTTGATTCCGGACAAGACCTTCCTGGGAGAGCGACGCAGCCACGGCGTATGGATCCACGTGAGTAGTAGCAAATTTGCGGGCTGGAGTTTTGGTTGCAAAGAGGATGTCAAGTTCAGCGTAAGTACGTCCCTTGGGCTCAGGAAGACGGAAGTATGCCCAGATGAAGACACAGAGTCCCGTGCCGCCCCAGAAAAACCCTGTCTTGCCAGATGCGTTCCAGGCAGTGGGATTCATGAAGTAAGGTTCCAGCACCTGCGAGACAACATTCACCAATTGGTAGGCTGTACGCGCCAGGCAAACGGTCAATGGTCTCAGCCGCACCGATGAAGTCTCCGAGATAAGAGAATAGGTGATAGGACCAATAGTCAGGGCAAAAACGAATAACCAAAGGAAGCAGAGACCAGCTTGTGCCCACATGGCGCCGGAGGTATGTGAGGCTGAATTGACGATACCAATAAGGAATAGGATAGTACAAAGGGTGCCCTGGCCCCAAACATACAGGGTACGCCGGCCAAAGTAGGTGATGAGGAACCAAGACAACACAACTCCGCAAAAGGCCACTCCGGTGCAACCCACTCCCAACTGGAATGCCTTGTTGTTATCCATACCTGCCTGCTCAAAGAAATACGTCGGGGAGTAGGCAAATGTGCTTCCGGATAGAATTTGACCGCAAAAGGCCACGCAGCAGATTTCGGTGCGGCGTAAATCAACACCCTTGAAGCAGTCCCAGTAGGTAGTCCCAGCTTCGATTTCGGACTCGATCTTGGCCGTGTGAACCATCATCGCTAGTTGGCCATTGATTTGTTCTTCAGTCTTGTCGCCTCCCAAGCGACGGATACTATTCTTAGCCTCCTCGAGACGATCAGTGCGCACCAGGAACCAGGGACTCTCCGGAGCCAGGAAGCAGATAACCATCAAAGGCACAGGCCAGATCCATTGCAGCGCAAAGGGGATGCGATAGCCCCATTCATCGGTCCGCTTTAGCAAACCATAAAGGACGCCAGCGGCAATCATCTGGCCGATGGCCCAGCACATATTGACGTAGATGGTGAGGTATCCCCGCAAGTTGGTTGGGCAAACCTCTGAAGCGTATGCAGGTCCAACAGTGGCGAACACACCCCAAGACAGGCCACAGAGGAGCTCGCCCACGAGCAGAACGGCGGCAGAGTTGGCAAAGAAGACGATGAAAATAAAAGCCGTCAAGAATCCGAGCGCGACAATCATGACTTTGCGATACCCGTACTTACTGGCAATGTAGCCGTTAAGCAGACCACCTGGGAAATGACTGTCAGCGCACAAATCGAGCATCATAACCACACCCCACGCAATGTTTTCGAAACTCACCAAAAATACAACCGACTGTGCTGGCCATGTTGAGTCCAGTTTGCCAAGGAGCTGATACCTGCCAACCGACGGATCCCCCATAGAACTGCCCATATTTTTGCTGGAACGTGGGAAAGGCAAAGAAATTGCCCATTAGGATAGTATCGTATCCCTCCATAATAACGGACATGGAAATCAAGACGGACCATGCGACGGCCTTGCGGTTGGCTCGAATGGCTTGCCACAGAGTTTGCTGATGTTCTTCATCAGTGGCTCTCATCGCCTCGACGACTGCTCCGACGCCCAGCGCATCCTCGACATGATGGAGGGCCGATTTTTCAAGAGAGGTCTCAATATCGTTCGCGGTCGTCGCCATATCGAGCGCTATTGACTAAGTCGATGATTTCCAAAGTCTTTAGCTTCGACACGATTGCTTATAGTTGAGTAATTCTCGGGGACAGATGTAACTTCGACTCGTTATTTCCTCTTCGGCTGGAATGTTCCTTTTGACGGGAAACGTCCACCCTTTTATTTGATATAGCCTTCCAGTGGACCGAAAATACTACTACCATGTGATCTGCAGGTTTCCATGTGGGAAGCTGGGGAATCGTGCGGGGAACTGACTTCCCAACACACATGGCGGCGTGAAGCTCGTATTGCATTCAGGCTGATGACCACGGGTAAGAGCCGAGCCAATGGAACAACCAGTTGGAAAATATCCCCAGCTTGAGCTACAGCTTGTAGAGCCGCTTGGGAGTGCAAGGATTGTCACAAACAGGGATTCAATTTGCCAATTTTACACCGATCCGGGGTTATGCTTTCAAGCTAACATTTGGCGCTTCAAGACAAGCTCGGAAATAGATTCTGGTAAGGTTCAGCCAACCAGTTTTGCTGAAAACCGCCGCTAATAATGGGAAAAGGCGGAATTGCAATCGTGATGTTTTGTACCCCCGCATTATCCTTTTTGTGGTTATGGAGGTCGGCTTAAAGTATTGCAGTGCGAATTACGGCACATGACCCGGCTAAAAGGGTATTTGACGACTTTCAAGTGTCCTACCGGTATGAGCAGCTGCAAATCCCGCCGTTTCTACTGGGCTATCTGGGATATTCGAGTCACCCAACGGTCGGCCAACTCCGCCCGGTCATTTACCGAAACTGTCCAGACTCTTCGGCTTCTTTGTAACAACAGCTCTGCGTTAAGAGGAACTGTTTTCCATTCACAGTGCAACCGAATGGAATGGGATTAAATATCAAGGCAGATGGCCGCAATGTCTTCTAGAAGGTTGATCTGTAAGTTCCTTAACTAAACGTCGAAAACAATGTCTCAGCCAAAAAATATCGTCTGGCACACGGACACTCTCACTGTTCAGCTGGCCGTTGGAAGTGACGAAATTGTTCGCATTGTAAATATCCTTCCTCGTGATGCATCAGTGGTGGAACAAGATCCCCTGACTCCCAAGCAGGGTGCGGTTCCTCTGTTTGGTGTACGACTGAATGGCGAGGGAAACCCGGTTCATAAGTCGGCCAAGGCGCTCATTGGCAGTTACGTGTCGAGTAGGCTGAAATATCAAACCCATCGGGAGCACAGTCATGGTTCGCTAAAGTCCCTCGATGTCACTGCGTATGACGAGATATCGCAGATCTCCGTTACCTCTCACATGTCGGTATATTCTGGAATTCCTGTAATCCGCTCGATGGTGACCATTCGCAATGAGTCTCAGGAAGACATCGTGGTCACCCAACTGTCATCGCTCATTGTGGGTGCCCTATGTGAGAAGCCGATTAGCTGTTGGCTAGACTACACCTTGTCCACCCCAACCAATACATGGTTCAGAGAAGCGCAGTGGCGGGATGAGTCCCTCCCCAGTGTCGGATTGGACGATATCGGCCTTTCTGAGCTGCCTGAACATGAGGCATCATTAGCACATCACTCCGTTTCAAATCGTGGAACATTTTCAACAGGAACCTATCTCCCAGTTGGATTGCTGAAGAAGAACGATGGTAGTGAATGCTGGCTATGGCAGATTGAAAGCAACGGGTCATGGCGCTGGGAACTCGGAGATTTTCAGGAGAACGCCTATCTAGCTCTAGGCGGCCCAACAAACAAAGACCACGGCTGGAAACACCGCGTGCCTCCGGGTCATTCGTTTACTACCGTACCAGTAGCGCTCTGCCATGTGTTGGCCGATCAGGACAACGCCTTCGCCGCCTTGACTGAGTACCGTCGACATATCCGGAGACCTCACAAGGATAACGAGGAGCTTGGTGTGATTTTCAACGATTACATGAATTGTCTCATGGGCGATCCTACTGAGGAGAAGGTCATGGCCCTCGTCGACCCTGCTGTGAAAGCGGGTGCGAAGTTCTTCGTTATTGACTGCGGGTGGTATGCCGATGACAATGGCTGGTGGGATGACGTGGGTCTGTGGGAACCGTCCACCAAACGGTTCCCTAGAGGATTGAAATCTCTACTCGATATGATCAAGATCAGAGGACTGACACCGGGGCTCTGGATTGAGCCAGAGGTAGTTGGTGTTCGAAGCGTCGTTGCAGATATGCTTCCTGTGGAAGCCTTCTTCCAGGAGAACGGCCAACGAATCGTTGAGAAGGGCCGGTACCAGCTGGATTATCGGCACCCCGAGGTCATTAAATGGATGGACAAGGTGATAGACAACCTCGTCCAGTATGGTGTCGGATATTTCAAGTTCGACTACAACATTGAAGTCGTTCAGGGTACGGATGTAAACACTTTCAGCCCCGCTGATGGACAACTGGGGCATAACCGGGCATATCTCGAGTGGGTTGGCAGGTTGTACGACCGTATGCCGAACCTAGTCATTGAGAGCTGTTCCAGTGGTGGTCAACGTATGGACTACGCCCTGCTGGCAGTTCACTCACTACAGTCGACCAGCGACCAGCAAGATCCAGTGCGTTATTCTGCTATTGCAGCCTCCGCGCCGACAGCAGTCACACCGGAACAGAGTGCTAGTTGGGCATACCCGCAACCTGAATGGGATGATGAGAAGAACGCGATGACGGTTGTCAACAGTCTACTAGGCCGCGTTCATCTGAGTGGTAGGATCGACCTCCTAAGCTCTCATCAACTAGAGCTCGTCATGAGTGGTATGGCGGTGTACAAGCAGCTCCGTTCTGACCTTGCTGCCGGTGTCCCATTCTGGCCGTTAGGTCTACCAAAATGGCACGACAATTGGGTGGCACTGGGCATTACCGCAAAGAGCGGAGTCCGGTATCTTAGTGTATGGCGCAGATCTGGGTCAAACACACTCTCCCTGTCCATTCCTGCACTCAAAGGACGGGATGTTGAAGTCAAGCTTTTATATCCAGAGAAGTTCGAGGCACACACACAATGGGATCAATCTAATGGTGCTTTGTCAGTTCGTGTTTCCTCTCCTGTATGTGCTCGTCTTTTCAGACTCTCTGCCAAATAGGACAGGATCGATATATTATATCATTCCCAACTTCACCCTGTCCCTCGCTTCAGGTAATATGACAATTGCATCAACAGCTATCGTTAGAACATGCCAATTAGAGACGGATAAACTATTTTACATTCATACTAAGCTGTATCGTAATTAGACTAGGCAAACGCAATGGATTGATATAATTTAGCACCAACACAGTATGTTTAACTTCGACTCAGCTTTTCCTCCTTACATCAAATATGTGGTGAATGGGTTTATTCTTTCTCAAATATTGTTGTGATCAGATGTAAGTCCAATTCCAGTCAGCGTAAATGGAATCTCTTCCGAGGTCATATCCGTTCTTTCATCGACTGCCCTCCCAAAGTCACGTAGGAAGCGAAGCATCCAGCGGTCCATGAGAAATGTTTCTTTCATGCTCCTACGACAAGCCGTATGAAATATTCGGAGTCGTAATAGGCACATTGCGAGAGTGGGCCACAGGTTGTCTAAACGCAACATGATCTCAAAATTTCGTTCCAGGCGACGTCTAGTGGTGGCAATCTCCTCTTCGGAACTGGAATTCAAAAGTGTATGGATCTGGACGGTGGATGCAACCACAAGAACATGACCTACCATGTTGTATAGGACATCACACCCAGGAGTAGAGTGTGCTGCATAAATGATCTCGCAGAGACCCGCAGAGTATGCATTGCATCGAACCGCATAAGCGGCAGTAGTTGAAAACAATTCATCCTGATTTCTGGCATGCAGGAACTGATAATACAGCAATTGGCCATAGTGATAGTAGCCGCAATATACGGCGACGAAGAGACGTCCCAAACCAACTGATGCAAACCGAGCGAGGTTTTCTGGTGTGTCTCGCATGTGATCTGGTAATGCTGCGTACCACTCATCCAACTGGAGCCCAAGACTGGTGACACGCGTCTCTATGAATGAGCCACCCATTTGTCCTTTGATTGTATCTTCATGTAACTCGTATATCTCAGCGAATATGCAATTCAATTTGGCCATTTCCGAAAGGAGCGAGGAACGGGGAATGGATTTTTTAGAGCTCGAATCCATCACCCCGTTATTGTCGCTATTGTAGGCTACATCATCACCAGGCAGCGGTGGTGGTTTCACCTTACTGAGCCTCGGTGGAAGACCAACGCCGTTCGAAGCCCAGACGTCAACCATCCGTAAACTCCACCAAACTAACAGAAATCAATTGATCTGGTCATTATTCCAGAGAGAATAAAGAATACATACTTCGTATATTTGTTTCCTTCTCGATCGGCGAAGCCGCCGGGCATGATGCAAGATCAATCAATGATGCCATTTGAACGGCAATACTGACAAACACAGACTCCAGGCTTGGGTTCCCTTCGCCCGTCCAAAATGCTCCCAGAAGCAAGGCTGACTGTATCGTAGTGACGGAAATGTCATGGAGATTCAGCAGTCTTTCAGCATGTCTTACATAGGGTAGTCCTCTTTCTTTAGCTGGGATGTTGTAAAAAACCTCGTTGTTGGAGAATCTTTGGTTTCATAATTAATCGTATCAGTCCAACACTTTCTAAGTAACCACGGCAACTACTCGATAAATCACTCACCTTGCAGAGAGTGCGATCATCCCGAGAACCAATATTGTAGGGGCTTTGCCTTGTCTGACGAGCTCAGTCATGGTTGGAGGATGGAAAATGGAATGGAATTGGTCATGAATATAATCGAAATATAGAGCTACCAGCTCCACCTGCAATTCAATATCGGGTATTGTATCTGCCCCTTGAATTGGACCCAGACCATCGGAGGGCAGATCATTTGTCGGAACTGGGAGAGACGAAGCTGTACTTGAGTAATCTGAAACGACCTGCTCGCCATCTTTGCGTGGGCAAGACGAATTATAGGTATCAGATGAGGGTGAAGATGTTGTGAAAGGCACCAGGCTACACGACTTGCTATGTCGAACACAATAGTCGCAGTAGTGGCTTTGGAAAGATGTTATGCATTTTCTTTTGCGTTTGCTGCTCAAGGCTTAGCCAAGCACTACCAGTAGGTACATACTAAACCTTCTCCACATCTTAATAATAGGGTCAGCGCTTACCGGCATTCTGCACATGCACTTGCTTGTCTCATTGTATTAGCAGCTGCTAGTAGAATATCAATGGAACAATTATCAAGTCACCCAAGGCGACGACATTGAAATTCGGGGGGGACGGGGGAGGCTTCAACAGTCTGTTCGTCTTTATTCATTGGCAAAAACTTTACGAAATGAAGCCCCGTCGGTGATGCTCCTGATTGGGATACATGCACTACAACTATACTGTATTAGGACATGGTTATTGACACGTCTCGTAATTCAGGCACTATGTACATAAACCCCGCACGAACATTTGCAGACGATGGGGCCAGATTCAGGATTACAGATATGTCGCATGGGAATTACCCCAGAAATCCCTAAAAAAGAAGAACGCTGTCACAGGCCAAACTTCACAACCCCAACACCTATCCATAATAAATAACACTCGCCATGTCCATGGGATAAATCCTTAAATCCCCATATCGGCAATCTTGCTGGGTGCATACATCCATGACTTCGAATGAATTGGGATGCAGAGAAGTTTTGGCTCCAAGTTGCACAAAACTGTCGTGTTCATCGAGTAGATGTTTCTGCCGCGACTCGTTGGCTCCCAGATATGCTGAACATTGGGTGCATTCATGATAGGTAGTTAATCCACGCAAGGTCTCTCCGATGTTGCCTCTTCAAGTGTCAAGATGTATGCTGCTGCTCCAACAAAATAACCCTACTGCCATAATCACTTTCAAATGAATATTGCAGTCCTAAATTCATCAATGTCTGACCCGAGAACGGGCCCTCTCCATCCACAAAATACGTTGAATGAGCATGTAGTCCCTGCAATTTCAGGCGTGGGAAGGCATGATTCACGAGGGATCTTATTTGAAAATAGAAGAGTACCGCCTGCGAGCCGTCCTGGGACACAAACATCATTGCTGGCCAATTTGAATCCTCTGGGAGACTAAGTCGCCATAGATTTCCGTTTACCACAATTGGATTAATCTTCTCTGACAGTGCTATGATTTGAGGTAACGCAGACTTTTCGTGTGGTAGAAGCTCTGCGGGATTCAATTCAAAGCCAAATGAGCCACACATCATCGCAACATGCGCCCGGAAAGTTAAAGGAATAGTACGTCCCGTTTGATGGTTGGGAACAGCGGAAATGTGGCCACTCATTGCGCTCGCGGGATACACAATTGAGGTACCAAACTGGATGAAAATTCGCTCTAATGCATCAGTATTATCGGATGTCCAAACCTGAGGGAAGTATTGTAGAACGCCTGGGTCACATCTTCCACCACCAGAGGCACATCCCTCCCACAAGATATTAGGGAATCGTGAAGTAAGCTCCTCAAAGACTCGGTATACGCCTAGCATGTATGCATGGTGACTAGAGGAGGATGGTGCCTCGTGAATACATCTGTTGTGGTCCCATTTAATGTAGGTAATGTCTGCACTGAGCAGCACGTCAGAGATTGAATTGATAATATGGTCCTGAACTTCGGCTAGAGCAAGGTTCAAAATAAGCTGGTTCCGCTGCTCTGTTCGAGGGTATTGACCAGCGTGTAGGATCCATTCTGGGTGTTCCTCACAAAGACTTGATTTTGGGTTGACCATCTCCGGTTCAATCCAGAGCCCAAAACGCATATTGGTTGATGAGTTCTGTGGCTTTAAGGCTGTGATGTCTTTAACCATGGGGCCAAGTCCATTTGGAAATCGCATTGGATTGGGAATCCAGTCACCAAGTCCGGCTGTATCTGATAGGCGTGGGTGCTTGTCACCGAACCAGCCGTCATCGAGAACAAAAAGTTTGACGCCCAATGCAGCTGATTCTAGAGCCATTTGGAATATTTTACTCTGATCGAGGTTGTAGTATAGAGCTTCCCAGCTGTTCAAAAGAACGGGCCGGATACTGGTCGCGAATTGGCTTTTCATAAGATGATTTCGGTAGAGACTGTGTAAAGAGCGAGACATGCCCCCGATGCCATCTTCTGAATAAACTGAAACACACTCCGGAGAAGTGAGAGTTTCGTTAGGCTGCAACGGCCATGACAGATGGTTGGAGTTGAGACCTATCTGGGCCCGAGTAAAGCCCTGGCCACCCTTCTCAACAGTGACAGCATATGAGCCAGAATAGACAAGGGAAAAGCCCCACGACTCACCCTGTGATTCAGTGGTAGAAGTCGACACGAGTGCAAAAAAGGGATTGTAAAAATGGGACGAAAATCCTGTGCTGCTTTTGAACCTATCAAGCAAAGTAGAGATTAGCAACGGTACACATAAAACCTCAAAAGTGATTTCCGTCAGGCATTGTAATGTATCAGCATACCCTTGTATCCCATAGTCAACTCGTCTTCTCTGTCGTTGCGTTTCTCTCGCCCAGTCACCCCTGAGGCTAATCATATCATAATCATCATAGGGCATATCTACGCTGAAACTTGCTAACTCTTCAACCGTAATTGTTTCAGTGCCCTTATTCGTTATGGAAACACTCCGCACAATTGCGTCAAAATTCGGGAAAACAGAATATAACATGTCTACAGCCACATTACAGTGATCATCATACAGATGAACCACTAGGGTAGTGACATCTCTCTCGCTACCAAAGGTGGCTGGAAGCCCTGGTAATGCCGGCTTTCCTTTGACCACTTCATGAGACTGATATTTCGGGGCTAATATGGAGTGGGTATTGGCATAACAAATTTGTATTGCAGGACTGCGAAAATCTCCCCGACCTTGGTCAGGGAGTTCGCGACGCACGCGATCTAGCATACCGGACCAACCGGTGACAATTGGTATGGGGTCATAGGGGAGTACACCGTCGATGCGACCTCCAAAATGAGTGGACAAGATATCGCCATTGCCGTCCACATAAAATCGATAGGACACATTTTTCCCATGTAGAGAGAAGTTTGTGCCATCTACATGGACACCTGTAACCAAAGTGCAATTGTTAGCGGCGCAATCTCAATTCTCGGTTTGAATAGATAGTTGTCTCTGTTTAACTTACCGGTTTGGCCATTAGGGTTCTGCGGAAGCATTGATTTGGCCTGGCTTTGCAAGCAATCGGTAGAGCCGTCTTCTCGAAGCATTTTTTTGTATGCCAATAACAAAATAAAATTTAATAGGAAGAAAACAGATCGTGATGCAGAGAGATGTGGGAGAGAAAACCAAAACGAACACAGAGCCCCTGTTTATGGGCCAATGGCCTCTGAATCAAGCTGATTAGAAACCGTGATGCGTATACCCAGCTGTGCTTGGCGTGTGGCGTGTTCGATTGGTCCTGGAGATCACGCCTTAGTGGTGCCACGAAGTACAAGTCATCTTGCAGGAGCTTGATGGGATTGAGGGAAAAGCAATCAAAGGGAATTGAGTCATTGAAGGCCGACGTTTGCATGATCCGCACCAACAACTTTCCGGCCTTGGAGTCAGTCGAGAGGACCGGGTAAAACTTGAATGATTTTTGGAACTGAAAGTTCCCACCCGTAGCAAATTTCCCAATTCTCATGGATAATTGGATATCCTGACCCTGCCCATTGAGCCTTCTGTTGAACTTCTTAGTTTGCTCGTAAGCATGGTAGGGGATAGCGGCGGAATAGGTACGGCTACCTACCAGGTAAACCAATGGGAAAAGAAAAAACACCGCCGATGAACATTGCAGTAGTGTGCAGAATAAAACAAACCCAATTCCCATTGCGTCGGCATTCAATATACTCAGCCAGTAGAGTATGGCCAAATCCCCGCGAGTGGCGGCATTCTACGTGTCAGCTGTATTCAGGGTATATAGCACGTTACCTAGGTATGGATAGATCCGTAACAGAGTTTCTTTTTTTCTTTTAGCGGTATTCACTCTCCATTTCCGGCTTTCACCACGTGTTCAGTTAATAGAATTGGCCAAAGCTCGTACGTGTTAGGTATGCGGAATTCGGAAATGTTCCGCCAATAGCACATGGTGAAGGCCGCCGACCCAGTCCACGATACATTGTAGATCAGGTACATCGATTATCAGCCAATGAGGGTCTCTACTTGTACTCCGCACCAACCTACTTTAGCGTATACAGGGTGGTTCTCTGTTGATACGGAAGTGTTTACGCTGGTGTTCGAATCGGACATATTACGGTGTCCCGGAAGATATCAGGAAAGTTGCTAGACATGACCCTTCATTGCTATGAAATTTGCCAAACTGTTGTTTTGTAACGTTGTTTGTTGCTCGTCCCCCCTTTTCATCGATCGAGCGATGTAGTACATCATCGCTGATACCTTTACAATTCTCCCTATAGCAAAGACTCAAAAGCCTACAGCCCCCCAGGACGATGCTGTATAGTTGCCCCTCCCGAATTCCCAGCCACCCATAACGCTATTCAAATACTGATCAGCGGTGTACCAGCCGTTGCTAATACCATGGTTAAAGAAAGGCCAAAGACTTCCTGACCACCAGCCTGAATTCGCCCGGTCGAGGTAGCTCATGGTATGTCCTCCGGTGGACCACCTGCGTGCAGGGTATTGTATTAGCTTAGGCTCAAGTTGAGAGAAATTAAAGAAAGGAAAGTTTCCTATCTCAAACTCACGTATATAGGTATACATCCCATGCTCTACCTCCCAGATTCACGTTGGTCTGAACCGGGACCGGATGCCCATTTGCGTCATAATTGTCAGATAAAGGTGCGTTTGGGGATTGATATCCAAACCAGATCATGACCTCGTTGATAGAATTACGATCAGTAGGTGCGTAAACTGGATCGATAAAGATATCGTAGCTAAACATAAATTATTAAATCCAGGATGCAATCAGTTGTCAGAGGTGACACGCTCTTACCAGGCATCATATCCGTAACCTGGTTCGGGGCTGGCGGTCTGAGAGATCCAGGTATTATGCGACTGACTGACATCCTTCAGTTGCTTTGGCAGAGTGTGGACTGGGGACCAAGTGCCCCAGTCTTCCCCAGTGACCATAACTGCAAAACCCGTGCCTTCAGGGGCGGTCACTCCCCAAGAATTGTCATTTGAATACCAGGGGTTGATAGTGCCCGAGGTTGAGAAGTGCTTCCAGTAGTACGTACTGGAGTCAGAGTAAACCTGGGCACTGAGGCCCAAGAAAATGAAAGAACAAAGGGCAAAAGGAGATGTATACTGCATCGTGGCTGGTTGTCACACAGATGGTAGTCTTGACATTGATGATAGAAGAGGCCATACCTAGGTATTTATAGTCAGACATACTTCTCAGTATCGTCTCTTCGTCTGCACTTCCACAAGGCATGTGCCCAATGGACTATGTACGTCTGATGTCGATCAACTCTCTTCGGATAATTTCCATAAAACATATGAGTAGACAAGATGAGTAGTTGCGGGGTCCCCGGAATTCCGCCCCTCCCTCATCGGAGAATTTTAGTCGGACTGATACTACCTGCCTAATAATGTAGTCCGTACTAGCAAGATGAGAAATGGAAACTGGGTCCTGAATTGCGTGTAGTATACGTGAAGAAATGGATCGGTCATACGGAACCCAAGCGCCACAATCGCTCCTGCAAACCTTAAAGCTATTAGTGAATGATATAGTGTCATTTACGGTGTGCATGAACTACTGGTATTAAGCTTTCGTATTCTTAGGTTGATCACCTTCAATATAGGCTTAATGAGATGGAAAGAATGCAAACTCTATTACTTTATGCCTAAAACCGGGGGAATGCGAGGAGCATTTCGGATAATTCTTATACAGTAAGGAATCTTGAGTCTCGCGGGATTGGATGCGTTACGAATCTTAGTTCCCTCAATATAAATACGCAGGCTAGATTACTAGCCTATCCACGACCTTCTTGAAAGCGGTTGACTGATGAAGCGATAGTATACGAACCTCGGCTACACTTTCTCTTCGTTCAAGTAGTCACAATGCCGTTACTGAAGTCCGTCACGCAGCTTCTCTGTCTGGCGGCGATAGCCGGCGGTGTTGCCGTTAGATCAAGCAGCGATACGGAAGCTGACACTCCGCTGGTTGACCTCGGGTATGCATTGTATCGTGGAACTCGACTCCCAGCGGGAGTCGATCAGTTCTTGGGCATGCGATATGCCAAACCTCCATTGGGAGATCTCAGGTTTAGATCCCCACGGCAGCCCGAACCAGTGACTGGAGTGCAGGACGCATCCCAGGTGAGTGTTAAATAAAGACCTACTACGTAATACAGCGTGAAAATTGAGACTAATACTACGTTCCCTATCATTAGTTTGGCCCGTTGTGTGTCGGTACAGGCCAGCCATTGGGTGCAGGCTATGACGAAGACTGTCTATATGTCAACGTGTTCAAGCCCTCCAATGCAACGTCAGATTCCAAGCTCCCAGTCTGGGTATACATCCAGGGTGGTGGATACGCAGCCATGGGAAACCCCAACTACAACGGCACAGATGTCGTTAGTTATTCGGGTGGCAATATTGTCCAGATTAATTTCAACTACCGCGTCGGCGTGCTCGGATTCCTTGCCAGTGATGAGGTCAGGAAGGATGGGAACTTGAACGTTGGGCTCTTGGACCAACGGTTCTTACTTAGCTGGGTGAAAGAACATGTAAGCAAGGTGTGTACATAATCCAAACGAATTTCCGAGCACGGGGGTTACAAGCAACTAACGAGCCTCCATGTTCTTAGTTTGGTGGCGACCCAGATCACATTGTTATCAGCGGATCATCAGCAGGTGGAGGATCCGTATCACATCACCTGACAGCATATGGAGGCAAAGACCAGCATCGACACTTTATCGGAGCGGTACTTGAAAGCCCATTCTGGCCCACGCTGCGAACTGTGGAAGACATGGAATGGCAGTACAGCAGGCTACTCAACATGACCAACTGCTCGTCCCTAAGTTGTCTTCGAGAGATGAGCGCTTCGGCTCTCCAGGCACAAAGCTATGGAACTGTGTTTCCCGGAACACAACCAACAGACCCATTTCCACTTTTCTACTGGCTTCCTGTCATCGACGGCGACTTCATTCCGGACCAGCTCTATAGCCTCTTTGAAGAGGGCCGTTTTGCAGACGTACCAATACTCCTTGGCCATACCACAAACGAGGGCTCATGGTTCGCGAATAATGCCTCAAGCGCTGCCGAAGTCTCTGCCTTCCTCCGCAGCAATTACCCACATCTTACAAACCTTGAACTAGAAACCATCAATCAGTTTTACCCAAAAATGGACCCCTTGCCTGAGCATAACGCATACTTCCCCAGTTCTTCGGCTGCGTATGGCGACGCTACCTTTATCTGCCCATCAAGTATGATGGCACGCTCCGTAGCACAGTTCTGGGATCCGGAACGCGTATGGGGTTACTGGTTTAATGTAATTGACGCCGGTAATACAGCTGCTGGAGTTGGAGTCTTCCATACCTTTGAGGTACAGGCCGTTTTTGGACCAGGACAAACAGGATGGACCGTCGGGTCTTTATACAATGTCAATGCGCCCATTGTACCCATTACCATGGGCTACTGGGTGAGCTTTGTACGGAACCTGAATCCGAACTCCTACAAAGCAGATGGGGCACCGATATGGCAACCATGGGGCAATGGAAAGGGTCGTCAGATTCGGTTGCAGACCAATAATACTGCAATGGTAGATATCACGGACAGCCAAGTAGAGAAGTGTTGGCTATGGCAGTCTCTTGCCCCGATCATGGAGGTCTAAGCAACTGGTCAGCAATACATAGTTAAAGTATCAGACTTGTTAGAAACCGAACTGAATCTCAACAGCATTATGTAGCAAAGTCGAAGACTTCTTCTACAGTAATTTTGTTTATACACATTCGTGATGATTCTGACTTCTATATAGCCAAACATATTAAAATCCACGAAATTGTACTCCATAAGGTTCTACATCCCCCTTCTTTACACGAATATTCGGTTTTGCTAGCTTTCTATTCGTCACGGGCACTGGCTTCAATGACGCGGTAAATCCCTAGTACATACAAGACATCAACCCCAAGCATTAGGCCCGCTATCCCAATAAAAACACTGCAATCGACTTCTTCATCATCTATCATCAACGCTGATACGTCTGTTAAGATAGAAGAACAGCAACCAGTTGCTCCTCTTCGGATTAACGACTTTCGTGGAGCGAATAACAAAGATCCTGATGTTTAAAAATGTAGAATATAAAGCTGCTGTCCGCATAGTATAAGTAGGAGAATTACTGTTACTTCGATAGCATGTATAATTTGCTTTGATACAATTACACTATGCTGAATTTACTTAGTATGTGGATTTTACATGCTGGGGAGGGATTATTTAAAGCACTTTGACAAAATTGATCATGTATAGATTCGGGTTTGAGTGTAGCTTGGCCCAAGTATGCTTCTCTGTCGGCCATAGAAATGCTATACACGGAGAGGTGCTATTCTTACAGGACTGAAGGTATTGGCTGCTCGAATTTCACGTCGTGAGGCAGCTGAATAGGAGTTGTCAACATTCGTCGTTTACTACCCATATCTTTGACCCGTACTACTACGCTCTCGTATCACCCTCTTACACAAATGATTGAGGCAGATGACACTTAGAGCTAAATGCATGCTCAATAAATATGTGTGTTTACTGGGAACTCTATAGAATATATATATGAAATGACGCTTTATAGCGCTAAACTCGCATAGTGAACTAGAATATGATTGAACCACTACACAAAAGCTTTATTAGCCATCTGTAGAAGATACAGGATCTTCCAACCACAAGCGAATTAACGGCTGCAGTGCACGCCACAGCACGCACTAAGCAGATTCTCAGCAAAGATATCACAGAAATCAAGAACATCCTCGCAGCCCCAGCCAGGAAATCGAGCATCCCTAGCTACACGCAAGTACTGAAGGACTCCTACATAGTAAAGCCCACAGCGCAGACACGCCCATCAATAGGTCACCAGGAAATCCTAGTCAAACTAAATGTAACAGACATAGAAAGACAGGCTCAACAAGCAACAGCAGAAGAAACTAAGCAAAAAATTAAACAACACTTTAGCAAATCATCAGGACCCCAATTTAAAGAAAACGCAAGTACTAGCAGTAGAACAACTCCTAGTAGAGACCTGACATTTTTCACATCCAATAGAGAGAGCACAGAGCATATGATAGCATATAGGGAGGACTAGCAAAAGATACTAGGAGAAAAAGCTGAGGTTAAGATCCTCTTATATGGAATTATTATACATGGAGTCAATACACAAGTGGAAGCTCACAACAAGGTAGAAATTGAAGATAAGATTCGATGGAATAACCCATCATTAGATTAAGCAAATGTACTGTACTCCGGCTGATTGAAACGCAATCTTGGGGAGAAACGAGCTTCCACCATGGTTGTGGAGTTCGACCGAGAAGAGAGTCGCTCAGAGACACATATCAACCAAAGCCTCCGCTACTATTTTATGTTTGATATTACATCCACCCTTGCGGTCAGGCGCACACCCTTCTTCAAGTACTCGAGCGAGAGCATCTATTTTCTCTTCACTAGTCGCGTGTCGCTTTAATAGCCTATACGCAGTAGAGCAGGGGACGCCGTCTTGAGTGGGGAGAGGGCCTAGTTCATCATCTGAGGAAGCAAAGGCTTGTGGCGCATCGCATGCGGAATCTGTTGTGAGGCGAGAGAGGAGTTTGCAAGGCGAGGAAACCTGCTGCCGCGGCCGTTCCTCAGTCGTCCCAGAATTTTCCCGTAGCGGGTCTGTGGAATGACTCGAGCTTGCTTTGTCCGGCGCAGGTTTACCTAGCCGTGAGTTACTATCTGTGTCGTTTGCTTCTGGAGATGGATTGGCAGCAACACCAGTACCATACGGATTCTCTTGGGGAATCTCTTTCGGCGAAACCATTTTATCAGCCGTCAGATATTGAGGTGGATTGCTGCGAGATTTCCGATATTCGCTGCATTGTTTTTGCGGCTGTGAATGATTTTGCTCCCCGCGACAGGCGCTGCTGGCTACTCCCTTAGAACTACCCTGACCTTGGGAGCCACTATCACTCGTATTCTTCGATCCCATTCTACTTCTGACCCATGCGCTAACTGCATCATCGGTCATGCCAAGCTCGTATAGAAGGGATCGTAAATGGCAATTTTCTTCAGCAACTATCCTCGCTGCGGCTTGGACCTCAACCGTTGCCTGGATGCCTCTCTGCTGCAGCTCTCTCAGCCTCTTCTCGAGATCATCAGTGTATTCTTTTTGCCTCTGCCTATAACGACGTTTATTCTCACGTAGACGCGCAGTCCGCTCGGTGTCCTAGCGTTACAAGTTAGTGGGGGTTGCGGGTCCATAGGCCTAGTTAATCAGGATGAAATGGTACCTTAGCCAGTAGCATGGTAGGGATGGGAGGGAAGGTCGTGAGTGTCAACTGCAGACACGTTCGCCTCAATGGAGATTAATGTCATTGATTTCTTACCGGCCTCTCGAAGAAGCATAAAGTACGGAGTTCGTGATGGAGGTAGAGTTGAAAACGAAAGTTCTGGACGTAATTAGTAACTTTAGCGATGGACAGACCGCACAATATTGATTGGCTTGAAATCTGCTTGGTGTGAAAGTTAAATCATGATGCAGATTGATTTGCTCCTTGCGCGCACCAATTGGGGATCGCTATGGAAATAGTGCGTTCGGCATCCTAGCTTCACGATTAGTGTGGGGTAATTCATGCAAGCAGTATACTTTTATTGATAGTTGCAGTACCCTATTAGATGGCATAGTGGTTGAAAAAGAAGACAGGCACAAGATGCATCATAATATGGTATTATATCCTGCAGACATCACTCTGGCGCTTGCCTGGGTTGTTACTTTTCCAAGCAAACTTAATTTGTCCAGTTCCGCTCATACCATGCGCAATTTCACTCTTGAGGACAGACTCGACACTGCCTATTGGATGATATTGACATTAACACAGGCTGTAGGGCGACTATTAACCAATAATCTACTACTCGTGCTTGGCATTGGGAGGTAACCAAAGCGTAGTCTGAAGTTAAAATGACCCGGATGCAAGACTAGGTAGTGTTGATAATCAGCCAATAATAATTTGGGTGTCTGTCCTCACCTTTGTTGCACCAATCACATCAGCTGTGTCTGTCCCTTGAAATGAAAAAGTATACTACATGGTAGGAACATAAAAGGCTTGTCTGTGTCTGCTTGAAGAGAGAAAAAATGAAAGGAACGAAGAAGGATCATTGTATTGTCCTCCATTGTATGCTTGCCAATCGTCATGACCGTTGCCCCAGAATCATCGCAACCCGCAATACCTTTGCCAGCGAAGGACGTAAACGGCAATGGACCCTCAAACGACTGCCTTGAGAAAGACCTTGAAGCCCAAAAGGCCGTATCTCCACTCGAAGCGATTGAAGAATCGACTAGCGCAGACGACAATCGAGATGCTGTCTTCCAGGACAACTCCAATGTTCCTCGCCTTCCTCTCTTGAAACTGTTCTGGTTCTTCTTCTACAACTTCGGTTTATTTGCCTGGGGTGGTCCCGTGGCTCAGATAGCATTGATTAAAGAGCGACTGGTTATTAAGGACAAGTGGATTACTCTTCCACGATTTCAGCGTGTCTTCGCCGTTTATCAGATACTCCCTGGGCCAGAGGCAGCGGAACTATGTATGTTCTTTGGTTGCCTGTCTGCTGGTCGCATAGGGGGAATTGTCGCCGGTATTGCATTCATCTTACCGGGCTTCATCCTTATGCTTCTTGCCTCCTACCTTTACTCATTGGCAGGACTGGAAAATAAGTACTTTAATGCGTCCTTCCGCGCCGTCCAACCGATGGTTGCTGCCATGGTGAGTTATAAGCCTTTTCAAAGACTTCCTAAATACCACAAGGCAGCCAGCTGACGAGTACTAGATTCTTCGAGCCACGCATAAGATCGCAGACCATTCCGTGGTCGATTACAGTACCCGCAAGATAAACCCTTATCTGGTTATTGCTGCCCTCTGCACGGCACTTAACAGCGCCCTTCGCATCAATATGTCTGTGGAACACAGCTCCTTGAATACTCTATGAATTTACGTATACTAATTGATATATTCTGTACAGATTCATCTCTCTTGGTCTCTATGGGGTGATATACTCCTTCGTTGCACGTCGCAAATGGATTATTGCTGGTATTCTATTTGCCCTACAGTACATCGTTTACGCAATCTACGTCGTTTTTCGTGGAGTCCCATCACCAGTCTCCCTTGCTCTTGGCATAGCGAAGACACCTTCCCTTGGGAACCTTTTTGCTCTCGGGCTGGTCGCTGGAAGTCTATCCTTTGGTGGTGCATACACAGCTATTCCATTTATTCAGGTTGAAGCGGTTTTAAAGGGTGGGTGGCTGCCAGCACATATCTTTCTGGACTGTATTGCAATTGGCAATATCCTTCCAGCTCCACTTGTTATCTTCGCAACATTTGTTGGTTTTCAGGGCGGCTTGGTAGATGGCAGTCTCGGGACTGCTTTTACTGGGGCGATACTTATCACCATTGGGATGTTTTTTCCATGCTTTCTATTTACAATCGCTGGGCATGACCTGTTAGAGAAATTGGTTCGTAATAAGGTGAGCCATCAGTCCTATACTTGCAGACCCCTGAGAATACCTGCCGTGGCACAGTCACTGATCTATCTCTTATAGCTCCTCTCTGACTTTTTTGACGGACTGTGTGGAGCTGTTATTGGTGTGATTGCCATTATAGCGGTACAGATCTTAAAGTCGAGTGTTGGAGGCTCCTATGATCTCACTACGGCTGATAGTGCTACTCTTTTAAAGATCTCGGAGGGTGCATCTGCGGCTGTACTGTATATGGTAGCATTAGCCGCCCTCTATAAATTCACTAACAAGTACACGCCGCTACTGCTTGTAGTGGCGGGTGCCATTATGGGGCAGTTTCTATTTGTCTGATAATATCAGACCTTCTCTAACCAAAAGTCTAGAAGTTGAGGGTCGAGCGGATGGGAAGAAGGTGGCCCTCACAAATACAACAGTTCAGAGTCTGACTATAATCCACATTCTCTATCTAGGAGTTTCGGGCATACCATTGCAGAATAAATTTTAATCTCAAGTTCAGTTATTGTCATTCTTCTTTCTCCTTCCATTACTTCGATGGGCTTTACTCTGATAATCACCCCTACTATTTATTTTGGATTCGATCTATTGACGTCAGCGTACAAAGACAATAATTTTATATTGCAGAGAAAAATTCCTTTCTCTCACTACTAGTTCTAAGCGGCGCACGCTTTCCACCTTGCAAAATATTTAATATTCGAGAAAGAAGTTTAACATCGAAGGATGTTTGGAGATCCACCTGGGATCAGCCAGAACTAACTTGGAATTCAGTGCCAGGCAAACCGGGTTCAAGGATAGGTCCCAATATCCTCGCTTCCGCGCTTTCCGATCTCCACCTCATACTTCGATCCTCAGGATGGCAACCTCAAAAGCGTAGGCGACATCATTTTTGGATTGATATATTATTGATTCCAATTATGGCTGTATTTTTTTTTTGCTGTTCGATTGTTTACTTGTACTTACTGACGCCACAGAAGTTTTTTATACCTAGAATGGATGGTTTGTATGCATATGATGATGTGATCAAGTCGATGATTCACTGACCATCTAAATGTTTGCACCCCGATACCCGCAATACCCGCACAACTTACCGTAGTACAAGGGTGCGAACACTTATTTCGTAGGTTCCATAGCGGAAGTTCCGTCAAGTAACTAATATATAAGAATCCAATATCGTCCAGATTGAGTCGTTTTGAAATAATCAAATTCTGAATTCTCCATCGCATTGTGCACAACTTGATCGATTATACTAGGATCTCACTTCGTTAAGCAAAGTGATAAAAATGTCCAAACTCATCACAGTATTCGGTGCCACAGGCAACCAAGGTGGCTCCGTAATCCAGGCCATCCTGGCCGACCCCGTTCTCAACAAAGAATACAAAATCCGCGGAATCACTCGCGATGTCACCAAAGAGTCCGCAAAGAAACTCGCCGCACAGGGCGTCAAAATGGTCACCGTACGTTCATATCTGCCTTTCTTAAACTGTGCCATATGCTTAGCAGGCTATATCTATCTAGGCGGACTTATCATCTCTGCCCCAACTCCGCAACGCCATCCAAGGCTCCCACACAGTCTTCTTAATAACCAATTTCTGGGAAACCACCAACAAAGCCATAGAAGTAAACCAAGGCAAAGCTGTCACTGATATCTGCAAGGAGGCCGGAGTCCAACATCTCATCTTCTCGTCCCTTCGGGGTCTCACCGAGTTGACGGGCGGCCGACTTACGAATGTGGCTTATTTCGATAGTAAAGCCGAGATTGAGAATTATATTCGCCAAAGTGGTGTGCCGGCGACGTTTGTGTTGGCGGGATTCTTTATGACGAACTTTTTGGAGGCGTTGAAGAAAAGGGGGGATGTTTTGACGCTTGAGTGGCCTGTTGACCCGGATAAGGCAAAGGTGCCGGTTTTGGATGTTCATGAGGATACTGGTAAGTGAGTCCGAGGACAGTTGAATTGAGGTACAAGCCTAACGAGTTTTCCAGGTAAATTCGTTAAAGCGGTCATCAAGAAATTCCCCGCCACGGTTGGGAAACGAGTCCTCGTTGCGGAGGGTTACTATACCCCCAAACAAATCGTTACGGAAATCGCAGAAACGGTCGGAATCAAAACAGCAGCCGTGAAGATCGCGCCAGAAGAGTTCACATCATTTTTGGCCCCAGAACTCACGCAGGGCACGATTGAGAATCTACAGGTGATGGAAGCAGAGGGTTACTATGGTGGAGAGAGTCTGGAGCCGTCAATTGCACTCCTTGAGGAGAAGCCGGTTTCGTGGAAGGAGTTTGTTCAGAGGAATGCGTCTTTGTTTGTCTGACGAAGCCTTGAGGGCATGGAAGATGTATGTATGGGATTAACCCTAAAAATTCCGGGGTGTCGACAGGGTTACTTTACCCCACTGCACAAGTCTCACAGCCTCAACTTTATCTTGACTAGGCTATCTCGATAGCTTGCTGACGCTTTGACATGTCTACGAGTCTGAATGTTTTCTGAATATGATCTTGAAAATCAGCGGATGAATGTTCTCCCCCTCCTATTGTGGACGTAACCACAGCGGGCCCGTGTGTAAACAGCAACACCTCTCAGCCTCAAGAGGAGCTAATGTAGAGAGCCATGACTCCCAAGCCAAGAGACTATCCTCGTATTCAAGCTTAGTATAACGCGCAGGACGGGATCTCTCACCAGTAAAAGTCTCGGCTCTAAGCCAGTGTAGGCTGAGTCTTTGTGATAAACTTTGGCTATTAGTACTTACTATGATAATTTTGGCGCCGATGATTTTGGTGTTCAAAGTTGGGAGGGGAAGAGCCTCGTCTGCCGATCATCACTATTATTCAAGTGGTAACTTACGTAGTAGTAAGATGGTGGGTGTACTTTAAATAAACATCATGTCCCAATTGTCTCAACTTATGTATGTCTCGTTCATTCGACATCAATCATACAATATTAAGGTAGTCTATCTACATCTATCACACAATGAGGGCTCTCCGAAGCATAATCCTTAGCGCAGCTTGCGCTTCACTATTTCCTATCTTAGCTTCATCATCCGGTCCTCTTTCGGGTCGGCTGCGTTTGTCCGGTGTCAAAAATGACTTTGCTTCTTCACAAGCCAAGAATAGCAGCATAGATATTTCGGAAGTCTTTTCTCTATATTCCAGAGACGATGCGTTGATGTTCAATCGTCGACAGGAGTTTGAGTGTCCGCCGGCGACTCCTTTGCCTGTAAGTATTATTTAGCGATTGGAAAGATGAAACGATGTTTATGCCTATAATCTCCGAAGTGCCCCGATGGAATACATTGCACAACGGCAGCGTACGACGTATGCTGCTCTGATGGACTACACAGTTGCGAGACGGGGGGATCTTGTTGTAATGGCGGGTAATACTGCTTCTCCCCCTCCCAACAAAACAGCATAGAATAAACTTGAATAAGCTACTAAGCATATGACTACAGCACCCACTGCGCTCCCTCAGGCGGCCTCTGCTGCGGCTCCACAGCATGCGACGAAGGCTACCAATGCTGCAGCAGCGGCTCAGGCTGCTGCGAAGATGCCCAAACATGCTGCCAATCTGGCTGTGCCGACGCCGGTAAATCGTGTTGCGGTACTAAATATCAATGCGACAGCACCGACGAGCAATGCTGTTCCGGAAATGGGTGTGCGCCAAAGGACGCAACCTGTTGCGGACCAGAGTATTACTGCGAGGCAGGAGCAACCTGTTGTATTGGTTCCCAGAAAAATGATGATGGGACCGATGATCATTTCTGTTCTCCGGGCACGACTTGTCTAGATACACTTTATCTTGATTTGAATGATTACCCCGGCGAGGATGAGATATTCGAGAATATGTGTAGAGGGAATATGCAATGGCCCGGTTTCGATGCAGATCGACCTAATGAAATCTTTCTGACGTACAACGGTAAGAATCAGAATGCGGCGGCCGCTGCGAACCGTCGAGCGGCGGGTTGTGCGGGAAGCCCCTGTGCGAGAATCTTTGGGGAGACGTTACCGAACGGAGATCGTATTCGATGGTCATGCGAGGAGTGGCCTCCAGCAGCATCCGCAGAGGGCGGTGCGCTTGCATCTATCATTTGTGTTCCGCAGAGTATAAATAGTGCGATTGGAAGTCGATGGCGCTGGGCCGTGGACGGGAAATCAAAGAATGATCAAATCCGGGTCAAGGTTAAGGGAATCGATTGCTCGAAGATTACGAATGACAAGAAGAGGTCGATCGAAGAAGACAAAATGAGGCTCCTTGGCAGGGCAGGCACTGGAGCTGTGCTGAAGAATGATAGTGAGGTGGTGTTCGTCGATTCGTCGGTTTATGGGAACAAGACGGATGGTAGTGTTGCCATGATTATTCCGTTTGATGTTCCGTATGACTTCGAGGGAACGTTTAATGTGAATTTTACGATTGCATCGGGAAGTTTGAAGTCTGGTTCTCTTATCGATGACTGGGGGAATGACTTTGGCTCGTACGTCCCTTTTCCTGCCTAACAATCTGCAATACCAAAGCTGAAAAAGATAAACAGAATTCCTATTTCAAACTCTGGTCAAACCGCGAATGGAGATATTGAAGTTGGGCCCGATGGTGTCGGCGATGTCATGATGTTTGCCTGGGTTGATACCACGGCCGTGTCAGTGAGCTACTCGACCAGCTTTTCGACGACTTCTACGACGATCACAGTCAAACCAACATCAACCGCTACTTCGACTCATTCTAGCTTGACCGCGGCGTCCACAACGACAACCTCCATTCCAACGATAACCCCGGCCGGAAATGGTGTGAAGGCACCCGATGCCCCTGGTATCATGGTTTGGGTCGGAGTTCCAATTGCTGCTGCGGCATTGGTTGTATAGTCTACGCAATCTTGGGAATAATATATAGCGGGAGATAGGATATGGCAGTTGATTTTATGACCTGGAGGGATGGCTTAGGGCTAATGACCCTAACAGCCCTAATCGATAATCTGGCTATGAGCCAAACCCTAATTAACCCTAGAAGAAAAGATGCAATTTGATAAGGAGCAACCCATCAGTACTCTACACTACGTCCAGTTTTAATTCCAGATTTTCTATGCATAATACCTATTCAAAAAATAAGTTGTGTGGGCTTATCAGTGTGTATATGCTCAGGACGTAAACCTAGACAACCTTCAAGTAGCAATCACCAATCCGCTCCCAGTACAAGAACAGCATTCCCAGGCACGCCCTCTTTCGCACGAACATAGCCATCTACCAGCTTACGTAGTACATAGTAAGACTCCCTAGATGATCAGAACGGTATCATACTCTACTAAGTTCCCTGGAAATTAAAGGTCTACAGAACAGCGTTCGGCCCGAACAGAGAATCATCATGGCCCGGGCTGGTGGAGAAGGTGCGATCCGTTTTGGCAGGCCAAATTGCCAAGTGGCGTATTCCGGGTCAAAGAACGGGATCACACCGCCAATGGTCGTGGCCGAGGCGACAAACACGGCGGGGAGGCGGAGGAGGAGAGTGATCACTGATTGAGCGACGGAGAGTACGCAATCGAGGACTGTGCGTTTCGGTCAAGCGTTGGCGGTCGAGTTGGAAGATAAGAACTCTGCCGCAGTGGAGTCGTCACAAGATGAAAAGTGGACTTGATGTGCAGCGCTCAGCCTGTGATCATTGTGATGAGCGTTCAGAGTGGATGAAGATGTTCAGTCGCACAGAAGAAATCCTGTCTACGCAGTGTACTCTGTAGTAGAGTCTGGATACTTGGTGTGTACTTCCAAGTCCCGCTGTAAGACGAACAAAGGACAGGTCATTCCAAAGTACCCAGGCCGGATGACGCAGATGGTGGGTCGCAACGGAGCTTCCTCTTCCAGCGTTCCTGGCCACTCCTTCTCCTTTCTTTCTTTCTTCCTTTGGACAACATCTCTTTCTCCCGTCAGACAGATACCTTCAGAGTAGTATTTGCATTCTGATTATATTCGTCTCTTCTACTTCTTCTGCAATATCAAAATGACACATTCCTGAACAACTCTCGCCTTCAAAACAGCCACAGCCAATGTGGGGCCTGGCAAAACAAACAACAACAACAGAAAAAATGCCAAAACAACAACAATCCAAACCAGCCTGGACTACCACCTCACCACGAGTTCTGAATATCCTGCGTCCACGAATACTGGTTCCTCTAGGCTGCGCTTTAGCACTGTTACTGTCGGCATGTTTGCTTGCAATACAATTCGAAAACCATAGCTACGCTTTACAACTACAGCTTTTCCGACCGAGCCGATACTTTGAGAAGGAGTGCTATGCGCCGGGCGAATCAGCCACAGAGCGCTTACAGCATGGGGCGACCGGCACTAGCGCTGGGGAATGGCAGTTTAATGCCAGTCGCGATGCGAATAATTATGCGTTGAACTCGGAGCAATGTCTGGCTGCGTTTCCTAAGATGTTTATCGAGATTGATAAGAGTGTTGCGCAGCGAAAAGAGACCAACAACCCTATTACATTCAAGGAGATTGATTCCAGAAAACGCCTAGGGCAGGGTATGGCCAGGGCGATGATATACAAGGGAGACGTAGGTTGTCCTCGAATGTTTGGTAGTTCATTAACTGACTTTTATAGCTATACATCATAGAATACGGCGACATGATGTACACTGCCTCGCGGGCAAAATCAACCCTCCATTCCCTCCACCGCGCTTTAGTTGCCATGCCCGACCGTGAATCGCTTCCTTCGATCGAATTCCATTTCTCCTCCGACGACTTTGTCTGGGACGACTTGAAACTAGCAGGCGGTCCGGTGTGGTCATACTCCAAACGCGACAGCGCCGATATTGACGAGGAGGATGTCGATGATAGTAACATATGGTTGATGCCCGATTTTGGATATTGGGCGTGGCCTGAAGTCGATATTGCGCCGTACAGTGAAACGCGCCGTCGCATTGCGGCCGTCGATGCCGAGTTTGAGAATTTCCAGTCAAAGAAGAAACAACTTCTGTGGAGAGGCAGCCTGAACACGGCAGTCGAATTACGAAATGGGTTGATCGACGCTACAAAGAACAAATTCTGGGCTTCCGTTCGAGTGGTGGACTGGGGCAACGAGAAGAGTGTGGAGGAAAACGTCGTTCCGATCGAAGATCACTGTCGCTACATGTTTTTGGCTCATACCGAAGGACGCTCGTTCTCCGGTCGAGGCAAATACTTACTCAACTGCCACTCCGTTTTCATCACACATCCCCTCATCTGGCGCGAAGCCCACCATTCAGCTTTTATCTCTTCGGGCCCTGAAGCAAACTACATTGAAGTCGCGCGGGACTTTTCGAACCTAGAATCGAAAGTCGAATATCTTCTTGACAACCCACAAATCGCGGAACGTATCGCCAATAATTCCATCGCGACTTTCCGTGATCGATACCTCACCCCGGCGGCTGAGGCATGTTACTGGCGGTATTTGATACGCAAATACGGCGAAGTCTCCGATTTCGAGCCTAAACTATACGACGATCGAACAGGGAAGATGAGAGGACAGGCTTACGAGCAATGGGTTCTTGAATTATAAATGCATATTGCATTTGACATTTTGTACAGAGGTCATCACTGGTTACTAGGCGTTTTACATGGATATATACACTGGGTTCGTGGTACGGACATGGCGTTATGGTGTTTGCTAGGGATATAGACATCGGTCGATCAGTCATCAGTTGATTAATGATAATGACATAGAATCAGTCTTGTTCTTCATGGTTATTTAATCTGGGTTACTTGAAAGCTACTGAATGAGCTTGTAAGGCTGTATGTACTCGGCTGTGTAAGGCATTTCTTCTTAGCTGTGCCACATTTCCATACAAACATCCGCGCACGTCACAAAGTCGAACTTCCTTTCAACACCTCTTGACCCCATTCACAAAGCTACGCTTTCTTACTCAACTTACAATTAAAAGAAATGGATTGGAACATCACAACAGCCCCCGAAGCCACCCTTATCAATTCCTGCATCCGAAAAGGAGAGGATGGTGCATTAGTTGCCGGCATCGTTGGCGCAATAATCGTCAAAGTCACAGACACCATTATCGCGAAATGGGGATGGACAGTAACTGCCGCCGAAGCCGCCATGCAGGAATTTGCATATAATCACCTAGACAAGGAGATTGTTCGCGTTCCGAGGGTACACCGTTTTGTGCAGGATGATGAAGGGAGGGGATATCTGTTTATGGAGTATATCCCGGGCCAGACATTAGCGGACCTAGATGTCAAACGATACGATATCGTATCGCGTGTTGCGAAAATTGTTGAGCATCTTGGTCAAATACAAGCACCACCAGAGCAAGGACCAGGCCCAATTACAGACGACCGGGGTCCTAAGGGATACCTTTGGGGCGACGATGGCGTGAGGAAACCTTTCAAATCGATTACAGATCTGAACGAATGGATCAATCGACGTATCGTCCTGAGAAAGATGAATGAGTCTGTTGGTTTAAGTCAATACTCGCTTGTCCTATGCCACATGGACCTCTGTCGTCGAAACATGCTACTCAGCGAAGACGGCAAGTCAATATATCTGCTTGACTGGGGCCATGCCGGATTCTTTCCGCGGTTTTATGAAGTCGCGACACTGTCGTGTTTGAATCCTTATGACGAGGATTATGAGAAACCTCTTATAGAAGCGGTGCAGTCGTTGTTGCGGATGACAGGGGATGAGAAGTGGAATATGAGGATGGTGCTTTATGCAAGGGCGGCAAGTCTCAGATGGACATTGTAGGTTGAAGCAGTTCGTTCAATGTTGGGAAGTTGCATTAAAGCTAATATGTTTGGGTGAAGTCCAGAAGAGAATGACGAGAATGATGAGCCGTCGTTTGACCCTGATACACTGGGGACTCCGCCGCCACTGCCAATTGCAGAAGCTTGAAGTCTTCAGGGAAGTCTTTCACATATGTAGACACGAATCATGACCCGTCAATCCTTCGAAACGGGAAAGATTGCGCTGCCGGGCAGAAACTCTTATCTGTGTTGGAGCATCGACTATGATGAGATGCCCAATACAACCTTCGCTAGACAGCTTAGAGTGTTCATTCATTGAAATATCTCCAATAGTTGGTCATTCCACGGGAGCAATACTCGTCGACGGACAACTCTAATGATTGAAGCTACTGAAAACAAGTCTCTAGAAGCGGAATTAGGGCTTATGACATACTTAGAATTAATTAAATAACTGTGTACAAAGCACTCCAGTATCGTAGGGGAAGCAATTAATTACGTGGCGCTCTTAAAGCAGGCATCTGTCTAGGAGCGATCATCTCCAACACTAGACTCGATTGGTTGATACGTGTAAGACATTTCATCTAAATTTGTCATTGTGTATAATCACATGCAAACCCCGAATGCTAAAAACAACAACAATCATGACTCATCGCAAGTCATCCCCGCGCGAGGCTGAGGCTGCAAATCTGATGTGATCGACCGGGTTGGTTAGGGCTGACTCCAAGGGCCGGTTCTAGCCCTAGCGTTCGTCTATGCAATACAAACTATGTGCGTCACTGCATACAAGGTTACAATTTTGCTCAACCAGTCCGAACTAAAAGATCTAAACATTGATTTACAACTTTGACATAAAGTCAATTTACGTAAAGTTTCTAAACAGCCTATGTCCAAATCATTCTCCGACTGTGAGGAATCATGGATAGCTGTGCGACGGATATCCACATTATGATGGTTGATTGCATCCTTCTCAGCTGCTCTGTGCCACAATACTCGCCACAAATTCAATAATATGACTTTGTTATGAACATTTCCTTCAGTGCGGAAAGTCCAAAGACGTCATTAATAGTTGTATCCACTTGTTCACTGCGCCGATTTGAGTTTTTAAACGACAATCAATCGTGGAGAGGATATTCCGAATTCAGAACCCCGATCGTTATTCCTCGTCTAGGGCATGATTAATAAGTTTCAGGCAACAATGCAGCAAGCTAACTACGTACTGCTGAGGCTGAAAAAGGTTTTCGGTTGTACAACGAGTGCTTACTATAATATATGTTGCATGAGGCTAAAAATGTATAAGTAGAGCTGGTCGGGCCTGGTTTTGAGGTTTTAATTTCAACATTCTCATACTCACCCAGCTCGGGGTGTCGCTCTTTATTTTGTCGCTCCCTTCTCACGACACCACGCTTTAGTAACTACCAAACAACCCCCATCAAGAGTTCAGTGAACAATTCAACAAAATGGCGTCTCTCCAACCCCAAAATGCGACCACAGCACAAACATCACCAACACCTCTATCCACCCTCCCCGTACTAGAAACCTTCTTCCCCGGCTTCTCAATAATCTCCATCTTCTTCTCCAAATACTTGCAACTCGACATTAGCGCATATCTCTCCTTGGTTTTTATACTAGCGACAGTAGTAGCAACTGTCCGTCTGCGCGTCGAGACCATCATCGAAAATTTCCAGAGCTACTTCACGTCCACCATCGAAGTGCGTATGGACGACGAGATTTTCAATTATCTCATGTACTGGGTCTCGCTGCAGGGGTTCTCGCGCAAAACTACCCGTGCCGTGGCCAGTACTAAGACACGCGCAAATTCTTATTACTCGGACGACGACATGTCTGGCAATGATACTGGTGACGAAGGCGATGATGAGAAGGAGTTTGCCGACGCGTCCAACGATTTTGATTCGTACTGGTCGCGTCGCGTGAACAAAGATAAAATCAAACCACTTCGCATTACGCCCGCTGAGGGAATTCATTGGTTCCGGTTCCGAGGGCACCGCATCAAGCTTCGACGCGAGCAGGTTGAGAAGAGGACTTATGGATGGGGTATGCCCGCTGAGAAGCTATACGTTAGCTGTTTTGGTCGCAACCCTGAGGTGCTACGGCAATTACTTCTAGAGGCGCAGAAGATGTATGTTGATCGGGACGGCGACAAGACGATTATTTACAGAGCGCAGAGGGATTCGGGCGCTGATTATGATTGGACGAGGTGTATGGCTCGACCTCCCAGACCCTTGTCGACGGTGGTTCTGGATGATGTGCAGAAACATGCGTTTATTGCGGATATCAAGGAGTACTTGCACCCTAGGACAAGGAGGTGGTACTCTAACCGCGGCATCCCCTATCGCAGAGGGTATATGTTTTATGGACCTCCTGGAACAGGAAAATCGAGTCTTTGCTTTGCGGCTGCCGGTGCGATGCATCTCAAGATTTATCTTATTAGTTTGAACTCAAAGACACTCAACGAAGAAGCGTTGGCGTCGTTATTTCAGAGTCTGCCTCGACGATGTATTGTGTTGTTGGAAGATGTCGATGCGGCCGGTGTTGCTAACAAGCGTGGTGACAAGACCACTGATTCTACGGCTGATAGAACGACGAAGCCTACAGATGACGGCAACACAAATGACGGGAGCGATACTCCGCCAACCGAAAACTCGACTGAAGTCCCCAAAATTGATACCGACACTACCACCACAAACCAGGGCATTTCTCTTTCCGCTCTTCTAAACATCATCGACGGCGTGGCCTCTAGCGAAGGCCGGATTCTGGTAATGACCACAAACCATATCGAGAAACTCGATCCCGCATTACTACGTCCTGGCCGAGTTGACCTAAGCATTGCATTCGGCTACTCTGACCGCGACACCATCAAAAACCTCTTCCTGGCCATCTATGCACCCTTGGACTGCGAAATTCCCAAACCATCATCCCCTTCCTCCTCCTCCTCCTCCTCCTCCTCCTCCTCACCACCCACACGCAAGGGTACACCTCAACCATCACCCAAACACTCCCCATCCCCATCCATATCCATATCACCACCTATAGAACTACCAACACCATCCTTCGACACCCACACCAAAGACGAAATCGCAGCTATGGCTGAGAGATTCGCCGACGCGATCCCCGCTGGAGAGTTTACGCCTGCTGAGATCCAGGGTCATTTGCTGCTGCATAAGAAGAATCCTATGCATGCTATTGAGGATGCTGAGCTGTGGGTGCAGGGGATTAGGGAGAAGAAGAAGGATAGGAAGGAGAGGTAGTTCTGTTTTTGACAGTTTAAAATATTGCATAGTTTGTGACTTATAGATGCATTGAATACGTACGAATTTATGAACTTTTTGTTTGAAGAATAAGCCGTCTTTTTGAAAGTGCAAAGTCAAGAGTATGTACTCATAATACGTATAAACCGTGATATTAGGGCTAGGGCTAGGGCTACTGCAGGCTGTTTTTCCTTTTTTTTTTTCAACTTCCCCGAACAACACAGATCAACCCTGGTACAGATAATCAAAGTCCGAAACTTCCAGTCTAGACCTCAGCCCAAGCCTTCAAGAACGCTTCTATTCCAAATATATTCACGTAAAAATAGAGTCAATGCTACCCAATCTCATCCATCTCATTCAACGGAAAGATCGCGATTCCCAGCAAAAGTGGGGCAGACTGCACGCCGTTGACGGCGCGACGGAAGCGGTGGCTTCAGACAAACCAATCTTGTTTCAAGAACTATACGGTCATTCTTCAACTTTTTGAAGGCATTGTGAGTTGAAGGTTGGTAAACGGTCTGATCGATGGATGCGGTTCCTGATGGGAAGGAGACAGTGTTGGCAAAGATTGGGATATATAACTTGGATGTCTCGATCGACCCTGGTACGCGAATCCTTATATCCCTCCCTTGCGTCGTGAGATGGGTTATAGGTTCGCGTCACAGGATTGAAAGGCATGATGAGGGGTTTGGAGGGGGCATTGAGAAGTTTATCTCAATCATATCTGATACAATTGCGCATTTCTGAAGAATTAAGCATGTTGCGTGACTAGATAAGTCAAATATGACCTGGCTCCATGAATTCAGTCGGCCTATGCGAACCGTTTCCTCGGTTTCTTTGTCATGATATCGATATCAGGTTGGGTAAATCAATAGACTGGCAAACATCCCGGACCACCCTTGCTGCAAAGCATGGGTTAGCCCGGTACCTGAACGACCCATATTTTCCCTCCGTTTCAACCATGGAATCCTAATATTCGATGCTACATCAAATCGGCTCCGCAGCCTCGACGGGATCGCATCGGCGGACATACAACAGCATGTCGACGTTTGCGGCGCACCTCACATACGAAATCTCACGGCTTTTAAATCAGATCTAAGGTTGTTTCCTTTAGATTTCCACGCGCTCATCGGATATACCACGATTTACCGCAGATTTTGCTAGAGGGGTTCCCACTCACACCTGAGAACAGAAACCGGGCTGGGTGTTTCCAGTGGGAGGAGTGGTCAATTTGTAATTATCCCCACGCATAATTCAACCGGTAACTCATCGAGGCTCCAGGATTACATCGTATCCTGCTTAAACCCGAGATTTTGCTGGTATTCCACATATGTAAGAATTATATACCTCGACCCAGCGTTGTATCACACACCTGAACCCTTGTTCAGTAGTCCTTGAAAAAATCTTTTGTGATTAATAGATGTTTTCAACACTGAAATCCTGGAACCCCTTCTTCTTATCATTACTCTATCCGGTAACTGGGTTTACGATCTCCTTATGTCAGTTGCGCCTATCCATGTCTGCCCACGAGCCGGTAGACGCAAGGTTGGCCCCTTATCGGTTTATGCCAGGCACGGCGGAGTTATGTTGTAGTAGTAATTCCACAGTACCTGAATGCAATTTTTAAGAGCTTAACGATGCTTGCTCTTCCGTATGCAGACATGTAGCTCTCCAGAGGGGTTGTGAAGGGATTACTTATATACCTGTTCAACTGCGCACCAACATCGCTTTTTTTTTTTTGATTCCGATGTCATTCATTCCAGTCATCGAGTTCATGTTACTGGTGACGTACTTTCTTTTCATTCTCTAGAGTCGTTCTTGAACTTTATTTCTTTTGTGCTTTCTTCTATCTATATATTGTTTAATTGTTTCCAAGCATCTACACATATATCATGCTCTTCAGCCCTTCACTCTCAGTGGCAACACTGGGAGGACTCAGTCTTTTACCTACCGTTTACTCTTCTCCTTTACAATCTCTTTCAGAGCAATCTCTCAACAAGAGAATTTCGTTCGATGGGTCAACCAGTATCACGCTTGCCCTAAACGCGGACTTCCCGGATCCGGCTTTTGTGCAGCATACGGACGGCTCGTGGTACGCCTTTGGCACCAATGGAAATGGGAAAAGAATCCAGGTAGCTCATTCGATCGATTTTGTGTCCTGGAATTTGTTGGATGTTGAGGCGCTGCCTACGTTGTCGGGATGGGAGACTGAGCCGGACCATTGGGCTCCTGATGTATTCAGAAGGGTACGCTACATTTCCTTCTTGGCTTCAACCATTTTTGATACGCAGAAGATTGATAAACGATACATAGTCCGACGGAAAATATGTAATGTACTACTCAGCCATCGTCTCCTCCAACCCAAACCGCCACTGCATCGGCGTCGCAATAGCCGATAGCACCAACCCAGCGGGTCCCTACATTCCAACCTCCACCGACAACCCACTCGCCTGTCCACTCGAGCAAGGCGGCGCCATCGACGCCAACAATTTCCAAGACTCCGACGGCGCGCGCTACATCCTCTACAAAATCGACGGAAACAGCGTTGGTCATGGCGGGGATTGTAACAATAGCATTGAACCCCTGGCTGCGACGCCGATTATGTTGCAACGTGTGTCGGAGGATGGGGTTACGCCTGTTGGTGATGCTGTGCAGTTGATTGATAGGGATGCGTCGGATGGTCCGTTGGTGGAAGCGCCGTCGTTGGTGAGGGCGGATGATGGGACGTATTTGCTGTTTTATTCGACGCATTGCTTTACGGATGTCAAGTATGATGTGCGTGTTGCGACTGCTTTGAGCATCACCGGGCCATATAGTAAGAATGGTGTGTCGGTGTTGGCGTCCAATGATCAGTTGTACGGACCGGGTGGTGCGACGATTTTGAATGATGGGAACATGCTGTTTCATGGCTGGTGTAATGGGAATAGTGCGAGGTGCATGTACGCCGCTTACATGGATGTCAGTGGAGGAAGTCCTTTTGTCCAGTAGCTTACGTGATTCTGGGGGAGATTTCGTGTATATGCCTTGTGGCGCTGAATGGCTTGGTGTATTCGTTGGTGTTGATTCTGTGTATATACAATTGTTAGAGATACATGTTATAATTACCCTACAGTCATATAGACTGATAGATAGAATATACCTAATAGACTGCTTGCTCTTTTCCCTTGTCCAGCTCAGATACCCCAAACACCAAGAGGATCCTCTCCACCGGCATTGACTCTAATTGCTTGCAGCTTCTTCACTCTCCTAGTCAAGGTACCAACGGCAATTGGACCGACCAAAGTACAAATGGATATAGCCCAGATTACAACTAAGTAGATATCAGAAGATCCGTCTGCGGTATCATCATTGAAAATTCCCTGGCTCTGAGCAAGTGAGGCAATCAAATATCCGATTTCTCCTCGCGCGATCATTGCTAGTCCGAGAATTGCCGGGGGGTAGAGAGATTTCGGTTTTGGCGACAGGGAAACTTGACTACTGGAGCTGGGCGTTGATCCATTCCGTGGTGGTGAAGCTGTTGCTTGCTCTGCGGTGATATCACGAGTGGTCGATCTTACCGGTTCGACAGAGGAGCGTGCAGCGTTGTTCTGGCTTGAATCGGCAACTGCGGTACTCTTCCGACGGGTGCTCTTTTCAGAACTCAAAGTCCCTTGCTCTTTTGATTTCCCTCGGTTTCCAGTACACGCCAAACTAGCGTAAGAGAAGACTTTCTTTGGGATTCTAATCAAGCCACACACGGGACTGGATGAGAATCGTATGAGCCACAGACCGGTAACCAATTTTCCAAAAACCATGAAGATGGCATACACTATGCCTCGCCAGACTATATTTCCTCTAAACATCTGGGCGATAGGTATCGCGAAACCAATAGATGCCTGGGGATTACTATTAGATTCTTCCGACCAGGAGAAAAAGTATCTTGCAAACTCACAAAAAAGAAAGGAATCAAGATACGGTCAACTGGACTTTTATAGTGTTTCTCATAGATCATTTCACCTGCGGTTATTTCATGGGTCTCGTCATGGTTCTCTTGCAAAGTCGCCGATGCACTTGATGAAATAAGCTCGCCTGGATGGACCTCTGCTTGGGAGATTTGTTCTTGAGATGTAGCTTGATTGCGATTCACGCTAGATTGAGGCGAATCTGACCTTGCCCCCGTTCTGTAGGTTTTGAACTCTGCAAAGAATTCATCGAACCATTTCACAATCACTCCACTAAGGTAAGCAGCAAATAGACTTGATGTGCCGGCATATGTAGCCCCAGCAACCATGCCCACGACTATGAGTGTGTGAGCCAGGAAAGCGAACTGGGCAGTCTTTATGAATCCTGGAATTTTGTTTCCTTTGGTCAAAATAACCTTGAGAATTGGCCTTAAGCAAAAGCAGCACAGAACAAATACCGCAGCACCAAAGCCAATGGACACAAACACAGGGCGGATGACAGTGATAGGATCAAACGAAGCTTTGCTTCCACCCAGATTTGCGACAACTTGCACCATTACTAGACCAACAACATCATCAAGCATGGCGGCACAGGTAGTAACAGTACCAAGTCGTGTAGAGATCATGTTGGTGGTGGACAAGACGGTAAATGTAGTGCCGAGACTGGTCGCGCTGAGGGCAGCGCCAGCAGCGAATGCCTGGAGAGAACTTGCCGATACTAGCTCTTTCAAGACAAATGATAGAGCGATCGGGGTCAAGATGCCGGTAAGTGCAACTGCAATTGACAAAAAGATGTTGGCTTTTAATGCTTTGATTGACATTGACAAACCGCCTGTATGACGTCAGAACCTGGCAAGCAACTAAGATATAGCAGGAAGGATAGATCTTACCCTCATAAACAAGCATGATCAGACCGAGATACCCTAACTGCTGAATGATATGTTCGAGGTCGGTACTAAGCCATTTCGCTCCTGGAGAACCCCAGAGGATGCCAATGAACACCTGACCGATCAGTCCGCAATAGAGGAGCTTATCGAGGCAGACATTGACGATGTTCAGCACCAGAAGCAAGCCCGCTTGGTTGAGGATTGCGGCGATTGATGGCTCTTCATAGGCAAAAGCTGCCTGTGTTGTGTTTGTAGACATATTATCTGTTGATTTTATGGCCTTAGTGAATTCTTTATTTCTGCCACGGAAGTCGATGATTTTCGGTATTTCTTGATCGGAGCACAGACGCCATGAGTATGCACAATGTTGAGCTTTTAAAACAGCCCTAATATGAGAGTCGACAATACAAGATCGATATGTGCGATGAATGCCGACAGAAAGTCGCACTTCACTCCAGGTTAAAAGAAAGTTCCGAAGCTATGATTGGATTGGTTGTATTCGCGTGCGTGGCTCCACAGCCACAATACCAGAAATCGCGTTCTCAGCTCTCCGAAAACGACATTCCATCTCGACATAGCAAGTACTCAGGGTTTGCCCCCTGACTTAATTTACGGGAATCATGGGTCGCAGCTCTGCCGATTGGCAACTAACGATGCCTCACCACATACTGACATTACAAGATTTCCAGAATATCGTCGAAAATTGCCCATCACTAGAGAATCTTACAATTCAAATACATCGCACTAGAGGCGATGCTAAAGAAGTCGCTAAGTACCGAACAATTGGCCCCCCAGACTAAAGATCTAATTATTAGGCTTGTGCCGAATCCACAAGAATCAAAAAATACTACCCCCTGTTGATAGACAGTGTATTCACAAAGGCGGCTTCGCGGTCTGTGGGATCGAACTCGAAATGGCCCTCTGTCATGACATCGTTCTATCCACCTACCACTGTCGTCAAGGAATTCAACTGATTTCATCGCCGAGCGTTTTCGGGGCCATGGAGATTCTTCTATGTTTCGACAGGGTTTTCGGACAATTGCAGACCTGAGTGTGTGCTTTACTGTTCCAATGTCATGAGCAACTGACGACGAAATATATAATTGTCGTAAGAAAACTTTATATCTGTATCCAAGGATACGTATACTAATTTGAACTCGGTGCTGAGCTGTCTTGCAGACGTTCCCGATAACAATTGATATTCATCTGACGCCGTTTGTGCAACCCTAAGGCTGATCTTTACCGTACATGTATACTCGAGCCATTAGGGTCCGAAGATTCAACATTATGCGGATCGAATAAAGAAAGAAACACGTATCTCTATAACGGTGTTAACACTGTTATCTCCGGGTTGTGAATGTCCAGTCTTTGCATTCAATCTAGCCCTCACGTACAGGCTTTAGATGAAATTCGATTGGAATCCCGGGGATTCAACCGGGATACAAAACTCCTATTACGTGCCACTAGGAGCATGGGGTTAGCGAAGCACGGCCAAAACACACAACAGGCTCGACACAAGAATTCTACAATGACTGTTCATAAGGGTCTTTACCTGGTAACTTACAAATAAAGTCATGCGGTAGTAACTATCCAAAGTACAATAGTTCAGAAAATCAGCGACATGTCAGAACCACAATTTCCTTTAGAGGAACTCAGCAGTTCAATCACACATAACGCCAGGATTGTGAGCCGGTACCTCGCATCTCATAATTTGCCTCAGCCCTCATTTCGCAGTGATGGCCCGAGTACCGTTCTGCCAAAAAGGTCCCCTCAAAGCATTCATGAAGCACGGGAAAACCTGATCGCAAATTCTCTAGAGATTCTACACCTGGCCATCGGACCCAGCGAGTTTCTCCCACACCTTGCTACAGGTGTAAGATTGCTCCCCTCCGCCTTGATAGAAGAATTTCGAGGCTGATATCGAAGATATCTTCAATACATCTCATGTTTGCGCTGGTTATGCCAATTCGATACTTTCCACCTCGTTCATCTCGACACTGCGGTCAATTATGCCGATCTCGCGGCAGCGGCCAAGTTGCCCGAGCAAAGACTCAAGAGCATCATGCGCATAGCTATGACAACATTTTTGTTTCGAGAGCAGGAAGACGGAGAAAGCGTAGCTCACTCTGCGACGTCAGCTCTACTAGCACGCAATGAAGACATCCACGTTTAAGCGTCTTACATGTCATCCAATTCAGCGCCGCTCGCTCTACAAATGGCGCCTGCACAGAAGAAATGGGGTGCAGGGAGTACGCGCACGTACGAGACGGCATTCAATTTGGCTGACAATACGGACTTGACGTTTTTCGAGTATCTCTCCAGAAACCAAGGCCTGATGAAAGATTTTGCGCAATATATGCGGAATGTGAGGAGCAGTGAGGCTGTTGATATCAAACATCTATTGAACGGATATGAATGGGAGACTCTTCCTATTAGTGCCTCGGTTATTGATGTGAGTCGTTCTTCTGACGTATTTGCTAATACGGCGCCAACAGCTAATCCGAACGTAAATATCAGATGGGAGGATCAACCGGCACTTCTGCAATCGCGCTGGCTAACGCATATCCTCATCTCACATTTACCGTGCAAGATCTTCCAGAGAACGCAGAGCATGGACGCAAAGCTGCAGAGTCCCTACCAGCAGACATTGAGTTGCGTATCACATTTCAAGCCCATGACATTACTATCCCGCAACCGGTACATGGTGCGAACGTTTACCTTCTCCGTATGATATTACACGACTGGCCTGACCACGAAGCCGTGTTGATTCTCAAACACATCGTGAAAGCAATGGACAGAACCAAATCCCGGCTACTCATCATGGACACAGTGCTGCCCAAGCTTGGCTCTGTTCCGGTCTCTGTGGAGCGGATTGTATGCGCTCGGGATTTAACAATGATGCAGGCTTTCAATAGTAAGGAACGCGACTTGAATTAATGGAAGGGCTTGTTTGATGCCGCTGCTGTTGGTGATATCAGATTGCAGCTGGTCAACGTTGTACAGCCGTTCGGTAGTGCCATGTCGGTACTCGAACGAGCAGTGGTTTAACGGATCGAACCTGGCTGCTCATTTCTTTGATGATAGTAGTAGATCTTTCATTGTGTAGCTGGATCTGGAAAGCATATGTGGTAAAGTTGTTTCTTGAATTCGATCCTTCTTTCAATATTTCGATATAGCGAGTCTCATGTCATAAATAGGTCTAAAAACGGAAATATATATATACACTCGGTACGCATCAAGCATTTAGAATTTTGAAGGTAGATGCCCATCGATTGTATTAAGGTAGTAGATTTATAATAGATCTCTCACATTGAGTTCAGGGGTATTTAGCTGTTGATAAATTTGGCTTAATTTAGCTCAAAGATGCCCACTTTCTAAAGTTTTGATCGGGACGGAGTGCCGACTAGCGCGAACCATATTCGGCAATCAACCAAAGCGCCACGATGTCGTCGAGAGGACGAGTTCTGAAACTTGAAAAAGCTAGTGGTGACTGAATAGAATATGCAAAAAAAAACTGCCACTTTATACAAGAACATTCTGTCAGTCCGAGACTGCGTATTTGTCATTATTTCGTACACCTCTGAACATCCCGGCGTGAGTAGATAGAAGGGGGCTTCGGCCAGTGACATTAGCGATTCGAAAACTTCAATAGGATGGAGTATAACGAATGGTAGAGCCGCGTACTAAATCAGGTCCCGGATCAGCGAATATTCGAACCAATTAGGAATACAAAGAATGTGCCAAAGTGTTTAGTCTAATTGGAGATCGATGGGAAATTCATAACCCGGCTTAACTCCGCCAGGCTGCGCAACAAATCGTGGGAAAAAGAAATAAGAACCAGGAAATAGGCGAATGGATATAGGTAATGGGAAATAGGAAATAGGGAAATGCATAAAATCATCAACGAATCGATATATCCAATGGTTTGTTTGATGCTCTTCTTGTTGATCGAGAGGATCGAAGTGGAGAGATTTTCAAAGGATGGTTTGGCTTTCTTTTAGTGCTTATCGGCTTGTCTTCAGTTCTCCATATTTTATCACCAGCCGGGATCCGAAAATGCTGTATGGTTTAAGCGATAAAAACTTAGTAATCTGATCGGAGTTAGCGGTTAACGTTTACAGAATGCCCCCTTGCTAGATGACATACCTTACGTAGTTGCACTTCTAACAAACAAACAAACTACAGCAGTCAGTATAAACTAGCTACAGTGGAGATAAGAATCTACTATCTCCGAAGCCCAAACCTTGCTTGCCCTTATTATGCTCTGTTATAGCGCGTCCCTCTCCCCATTTCCTTTTGAATCACTGCTCGATTGCTTTTTGCTGTCCTCCGACGTATCGCGGTGGCTCCAAAAAAAGCGACTTGAATCTAATTCCACTCTACCGACAAGAGCACCATGTCTACCGCGGTGTCTGACCAGCCACCGCCAGAGAATGGCCACGATGAGAAGCAGTCACCAGACGTCAACAACGAGAGCACGCGCTCAGATGAGCTCAACGGAGCTGACGAAGCGACCGCCCACGATTCTAGCGATGCCAATGCTGGCCCAGAATACCCAACTGGATTAAGGCTGTTCTTTATTCTCATCGGGTTGGAGCTGGCCGTGCTCTGTGTCGCCCTCGACAACACCATCATCGCAACAGCTATCCCACGCATCACTGACGACTTCCATGCTCTCTCTGATATTGGCTGGTATGGATCCGCTTATCTGATAACACTCTCTGCCTTCCAACTTTTTTTCGGACGCCTCTACGTGGTCTTCAACATCAAATGGATTTTCATGCTCAGCCTTTTTCTTTTTGAACTCGGCTCTCTCATCTGTGGAGTTGCTCCAAACTCTATTGCACTTATTGTTGGTCGTGCCATTGCGGGTTTGGGCTCGGCTGGACTCTTTTCGGGCTCATTGATCATCCTCGCCTTTAGCACTCCGGTCCAGAAGCGCCCCTTATTTACCAGTTTGATCACCTCTGTCTATGGAATTGCCAGCGTCGTCGGGCCGTTGCTTGGAGGTGTATTCACTGACCATGTTACCTGGCGATGGTGCTTCTACATCAATCTTCCCATTGGCGGCGTGACAGCGGTTGCCATATTCTTCTTTTACAAGGCACCACCTCCCATGCCACAGCCAAAGAGAACGTGGATCGAGAGTATCTTGCGTTTCGATCCTATTGGTACTATACTTTTCACACCCAGCATTGTCTGTCTGCTTATCGCCCTGCAGTGGGGTGGTACAACGTATCCGTGGAGCAATGGCCGAATCATTGCACTATTTACCGTCTTTGGTGTTCTCCTCCTCGCCTTTATTGCCGTGCAGTTCTGGGCTGGCGATAATGCAACTATCCCACTTCGTATCGCTAAGCAGCGAAGCATCGCCTGTGGAGCACTTTACATCCTGTGTGTTGGTGCTTCGTTCTTTATCATGGTCTACTACATCCCCCTATGGTTTCAAGCCATCCGTGGTACATCGGCTACACACTCGGGTATTAATACATTGCCGATGATGATCGCTGTGGTCATCGCTAGTCTCGCGGCAGGGTTTATCGTCTCCACCTGGGGTTACTATAACCCCTTCATGTATGGCTTGGTGGTGCTTGGTTCTATCGGTGCCGGTTTGTTAACTACTTGGACAGTCGATACATCCACAGGCAAGTGGATCGGATATCAGATTCTTTTCGGTACCGGAATTGGGATGGGCATGCAACAATCGATCATTGTAGCACAGGCCGTCCTACCTATGGCCGATGTTCCAATTGGTACCTGTATCATGCAGTTTTCTCAGATGTTTGGTGGCTCGCTCTTCGTCAGTGTGGCGCAAAATCAATTTACCAATCACCTTGCCGCAGGGCTGACGGGCATCGCTGGCATTGATGTCCAGCAGATTGTTAACGCGGGCGCCACAGAGATCACGAACCTGATTCACGATCCTACTATTATCCATCAGGTCCAAGTTGCGTATAACAATGCTTTGACCAGAGCTTTCCTGATCGCGCTGATTATGACCTGCTTGGCTATCTTGGGTGTTGTTGGCGTCAAGTGGCAGAGCGTAAAACCCCCAGCGCCTAAGCCCGAGCCCGAGACTGAGGCAGCTTCACCAGCTTAGGCAGCTTTTGCTTGTCGAGTCACACATGTATGATAGCTTGCGTGCATGCGGACTATATTTGCGCGCCAAATTGAATTTTAACATTAACGACATCCAGATCTGGTTCGTCCCATCATCCACCTCGGGTGCGCCCTCGAGTTCAATCAACCAAGTCTCGTCGCCAGAAGCTCTCGCAGCGGCCTGTGTCCACGAAAATTGGCCGAAGATAGTCCTTGGATCGGCGGAGATATCTCTCAAGTCCAACAATAATATCCCATCACAAACTCTTTCAGAGATAATTGATGATCTTCGTAATGATCCCGAAATCTCCACTGCGGTGAAGTCTACTGATCCCTTCAACAAGATCAAAGAGGGACTACTCGCGCTTGTAACCGGTGAACAACTCGCATGCTACGTCAGCCAGTTCCAAGTAAAGCCAGCAGAAGAAGACCCACAAGCTAGATTGCGCGATATGATGCACACCTCCGCATACATGCTGGGGCCCCTCAACGCCCTGGAAAAGGAGAAATGCTAGACTTTGTCACTTTACACTGTGCCACCCTTTCCGTCTTCTATCCAGCTATTCTCGCGCTGGACTGGTTAACCAATGAGGAAAAGGCCCGATTGCTGGAAGCCAAAGCGAGATGGGATGTGGTGATGTATGCTGGCGCGAGATGTCCAACTTTATATCCTCAACGATTTATCGACTACGTTCCGAATCACCCCGAACAAGGTTGGCCTGAGCTCTTTCATTGTGCCAACATATACAATGATGAGGGGAATATTGTCAAATTGATACGTGCTCTGTATAGCTCGGAGCAGCTAGGCGATACGGCAGATGGCTTTCCAATCTCAAAACCGAATTTTTGAAAATAGCCCATATGGCTGTAGACTCTACTGAGGATGTATTTCAACCTGGCGGACATAATATGCCGGATGATGTTCGAGTCGCAATCATGCAGGAGGTAGGTCAAGGAGGAGATATGGTCGTGAACAACATGAAGCGGTGGGTATTTTACGGTGGCATTGACACAGCCTGGCAGTACGTTCCTGATCGGAAAGTAGCCAATGGTGCTTAACTTGCTCATATCAAGAATTGAGTGCGTTCGAAGAGCGCTCAGCATTGAGTTTGACTGTTATTGAAAAATGGACATGTGGAATTGTTTTAAAAATTGAAGTTCTATTCCGTTAGGTATCTAGGCAGACGACATATACCTAGGTATGTATATAGACATTGATAAGTCCCTGGAGTCATGTGGAATCCTGACAACCTAGATACCTACATAATTGATTTTCCTGAGGCTTTCCTGTTCTTTCTAAATAGATGAGGCTGCAGTATTTGCCATAATCGACATATCCCTCCATGAGGGGTGAAATGAACCCTAGCTATATGTCCTGCTTTTTCTTGTTTCGACGCATCTCTTTTTTTGAGCGAGAAATTTGATCGAATAGCCATTCATCTTCCATCCCTGCGACGCGCCTTTCTTCATCATCAATTTCATCGACCCAACAGAGAAGCTAGGCTTGTATCAATGACCTGTGGTGTCGCTAATTGTCGTCCTGTGGTTTGTGACAGTATTCGTCAAACAAAAATTGCGCATGATAGTAATTGAATAACTCGAATGGTACCGAACTGCACCTATTACATGCAAAAGCTGTTTTCTATAATGAGTCCCGAGGTCTTTAAAAGATCTTATTGTATTACATCCCTCTTCCTAGTTTATTTTAAATCGCAAGGCCGAGCTTCTTTAAGTATAATTCCAACATAGATCTATCTCAAACTCCCAGTACAGAAACACTATCGCCCATAAAGACAAAAACAAAAATGACATAGCAAAAAGATAGACAAAAAAGGAAAAAAGATTACTATCGGCGCATTTCATGGGCTCTCACGCTATTATAGGGCTTCTGGACTTGCTCATAGTCGGTCCTCACTGCATCCTCTGGATATGGTACTCCATTTGCCTTGATGGATTCTTCCCATTTGCGCCTAGCTTCGTCGCAGTTCCATTGTATCTGACGTCCCTTTCTTTTATGTCCTGAGAACCATCTGAGAAAAGTTACATTCCCTCTCATATTCAACATATCAATCAGCTGTTTTGGTGCTTTGCAAAGCTCATCATAAGTGAGAGACTCCAACTGGAACCCATAGGCCTTAAAGAATCCTTCCGATGCGGTATGAAATTGAGCAAGATTATTGGACCAATCTGTATTCTTCAGGGCTTCATAGTCGTTGAAGACGTCTGCACCATGGACAATCGCATTTCGATTAAAGCGGGTTTTAGCATTGGGTGTTGTAATGAGTCTCTCTAGCTCAGCAACGCGAACTTGCCAGTGCACCCTGCTGAGAGTCGCAGCCAATTCCTCCTGCTTCGCAAGTTGCTTCTCTAGTATGGGCATCCGTTCCAGTTCCTTGGACTGTTCCGCCAGTTGCTTCTCCAGTCTGGGTATCCGTTCCAGTTGCTTCTCAATTATGGGCATCCGTTCCAGTTGTTTATCAAGTTTCTCCATCAGCGATAAACCCTGGTCGTTCCCAATCCGCCGCTTTTTGTCCCCCATTTTCCAGACTTCGCTTGTTGGTGTTTTTGTGATTTCGTTACAAAAGTATTGCTCGATGTCGGCTGTGACTCTAACTCTCTTGCGGGAGATGGCATCCTTCTTATAGTAAATAGCATCGTACTGTTCATTCGTTTATAGCCTGTTAGCTTCCTATTCTTTGTTAAAAATTCAAGAAAACATAAAAAGGATATGCCAAACTGACAAATCCCCATTCCTCGGACTTAGGTTTTGAGTCGATCTCAGCGAGAAATTGTCCATTGTTGGCCCTCCTGTTGGCCCTCCGTGCCGTTTCAGGTCTGCTCGAGCCGGTCATTGTCGCGAATGCTGGCGTCTCGTCTACTAAGGAATGTAGATATCAATGTGGAAGAAGACGTCGGTAATTGAGGAGCAAGCAACGCAGTGTAAACAGTTACGAAATCAAATGGGAAAACTGCCAGGATGTACCAATGCCACGTGTATAGAGAGAGAGAGGATATCTTGTCATGAGAGAATCTTTTGAGTTGATTTTGCCATGACTGAGCTCACTTAGGAGACATTGTGATTCAAAGATCAACATCCTTTCTTACAGCTTTTGAATAATCTCTTGTTTTCATCGAAAGGAACATCAAAGCCCAAGGAAATGCAAACATAAGCCGGCTATGGGAAAGCCAACAAAAGGATAAAGAAGAGCTGTTTGCGCTTTTTTTTGTGTAAATCTGGACATTTTGACACAAGGAAAGATGACAATCCGTTCTCCTGGTCTTTCTTATCCTTCCTACTGGAAACTCGACATTTGAATAAGGTCTTTGTTGGTTTAGCAGAGTCCTAGAACGTGAAGCTGGGATTGGTGCAAGGATAATCCCCGTAGGCTACAAATGTTGAGCCTGGGTCAATAACATAGTTGAATTCCTTTGATGACTGATTTCTAGGACCGACTAACTAATAGAATATAGCCCATAGTGATCTCTGTGTAGGAGCCTCCAGCCATGGCTCTCCATACAAAAGAGGGCATTCCACCAAGAGAGCGAATTCCTTAGAGAGCAGGGTTTAAGACGACAGCTGCTACGTTGAACAGTCTCGTGCTTTATCTAGCCGCTAATCAATATGTCCAGGACAAAGCTCACGAGGAACTAATGAAGGTAGTCGGACCTGGTCGTCTTCCAACGTTCGAGGATATTGACAGTCTTCCATACATTCGAGCTTGCGTGAAAGGAATGATGCGGATAAATCCCCTCATCGCCCCGGGTGTTCGTCACTTCGCGGAACAGGATCTTGTTTACAAGGGACATATCATACCAAAAGGAACAGTGCTGATTACCAATACATCCTTCCTACATTACGACCCTTCACGATATGAAAAGCCATTTGAGTTCATGCCGGAACGATACTTGAATCACAGTCCGTATAGCTCCGAATACGCTTCCATGAGTGATCCCGCCAAACGCGACCATTTTACCTTCAGCACCGGGAGGACGACGTGTCCAGGTGCAAGACTGGCCGAAAATTCGTTGTATATTGCGCTTGCTGGGGTCCTGTGGGCGTATGAAATCCGACGACCACTTGTGAATGGAGCCGAGAAGGTCCTTGACACAAGCGACGATGCGTACACAGAGGGTGGAGTTACTTTTCCAAAACCATTTTCTGCACGGTTTATTCCACGGAATGATGATCGGCTCAGAGTTGTGAAGGAGCAGTGGGAAAGGGCACAGAATGAAGGGTATGAGCTCAGAGGAATACCAGTGGATGTGAATGGGATGATGTTGTAACGATAGAAGACCACAGAATGCTTGTCTTTCCAAGGGTTTTCCCAGGAACAGGATGTGTACATGATAATACCTCACCAACTACATTACGACTTAACATTCCCCGAGTTATACTTGCAATTCGTAAAGAGTTCAAGAACATCATTTTGTGAGACTATTGTATTGTTACAGTTAATGTAGAAAAAGGGACTGAATTCTGACATATTTTCGATTTACCTACAAACAAGAATGCCCTAACTGCCTTGTATATCAGAGACAAGTCTTCACCACAACCTAATCCGAGTCTCTGACATGAAAATGCGCTATCAAGGACAACGTTACTATAATATGACAATACAACAAGTTCGAAGCAGATAGTACTCTGTATGGAGGGCAGCTTCGGTTCCATGTCTCCCGCCACAGGGTTTCCAAGCGGTCTAAAGCACTCAACAATAGTTACTCCGTAGAAACCGCGGGCTTTGATGATCTCCAATTGAGTACTTAATCCCGGGAGAGCACCTCCAGAGGCCATTCCTGAATCCCGATTCGTCCGGGTCCAAGTCCTCTCAATGCACCTAGGTAGGTTTCGGGGTTGAGCGGGAAAGCGTCGACATCGAGGCGCTTTGCAGATACAGTCTTGGTAAGGGCATAGTCACGATCTACATCCGTCGTAGAAAAAGGGAATAGCACGTTATTTCCCACACCTTTCCAATTTCTTAGTGAATTACCCAAAATTTATACCTCTTTTTTTTTTTTTTTTTTAAAAAAAAAAAAAAATTGCAAATATCAGTTTAGTGACAATGACGATTCCCCAAGATACTCGCAAAGACGAGCTCCGGAACCTTGCTGCCAAAATTCAAGATGCTGTTGAAATTTATGCTCAAGGCAAAGCAAAGAACTCGAGCGATATTATCAAGTTATGTCAAGATCTGCAGTATCGCAGCGAGTCTCCAGAAGTCTTTGCCGAGCGCCTCAGATATCAGGTTCGGTTGCTTTTATTTTAGATTATTTGTTAGCCCAGTTACAATTGATTCACATGAGTTAATTCAAAAACCAGCCGTTGGATATCTGCGCCCTTATGATCGCCGTGGAAGGTGGTATTCTGCAGGCACTGTCGAGCCGTGGCGATGACACCACTGCAGACCAATTGGCTGAATTGACAAATTGTCCAAAGCTTCATATTGGTAAAGAGTCCTCCCCAAAATGAGAAGATGATGATTAGTCGGCTGATAACTTTTGGTCCGTGTGCTACGCCTCCTCACTGCCATCGGAGTGTGTGATGAAATTGGATTCCAGCTATACCGTGCAAACGACAAGACTCCTGTGGTGGCGAGCAAGGGCCAAATCGGGGGTTTCAGGGTCTGGTATGTGATATCATTTCTAATATAGTCTTATCTGGATTAACTAATATCGTCAAAAAGCTCCATACCTGCCTGCGCAATCACAAGAATATCGCAGAATATTTCTCCAAATACCCGAATCAAACCACCGCCGAAGGTGCCTCCAAATCTGCATACTCACATACCTACAGCAAGGATATGTACGACTATCTGCGCGAAAATAAAGACTGCAAAGCAGATTTCGATGCTTACATGGAAGCACGTAAAAAAGACAAGCAACGACGCTGGCACCACGTTTACCCGGTCATGTCGGAGCTAGCATTGACCGGTGATGTATCCGCGACTACTATTGTGGACGTTGGTGGCAGCCGTGGCCATGATCTTGAGAGCTTTCTTGAGAGTAACCCCGAGTTCAATGGTAGTCTCATTCTGCAAGATTTGCGTGAAACTGTGGAGCCCATTATGGGAGAGAAGCGGGTTTTCAAGGCTATGGCTCACGACTTCTTCCGTCCTCAGCCTATCAAAGGGGCTAGGCTGTATTTGTTACTTGCGGTGCTACATAACTGGGAAGATGCCGAGTGTCGGATCATCCTTAGGAACCTGGCGGAGTCTATGAAGCCAGGCTATTCGCGGCTGTAAGTATCGGGAATGCTTGTGCCTGAAGTTGATGCAGGCCGTCTTACCGCAGAGCTCGACATGCAAATGTAGTTGTTGCAGCATAGCAGGCAGCGAACGAAGCGCGGAATAGAGGAGCTGATGGGTGCGGCTGGACTAGAAATTGTGAAGATTTGGGAGAATGGGGATCGGGAGTCGATTATTGAAATGCAAGCTCGGGAAAAATGAAGTGATTGGCCACTGGTTAAAACACTTTAAATCTTGAGAGCAATAATCTTCCTTAGAACAGGCACCAGGCTTTTTCCTTGTTTGAAACCACGTATATACATACACAGACATCCATAGTATTCCGAGACACTCGCCCAGAAACGATATCTAGATGGCCCAGATATGCAGAATAAAATTTCGGACAATGGGATTCTGTTTCCGGAGATTGCGGATACGGCGAGAATAAATGGAGAGCACAGTGGGAGCTGCAATCGGGTATCTTGCTATTGATAAAAATAAAAATATCACACATACATACAGACACACAAATCATTCCAACAAATATGACTTGCAACACAATGCCGTATAATTAAGAACAAAAATGACGCCCTACACCATGCTCTGAAAAAAATGCGAGTCTATGAAGGCGGGTGGTTGTCTTCTTTTGCAGAAAATAACTGGCCAAACCAGTCTTTGATGGAGCTCAAAGTATCCTTGACCCCGTCATAGAATGACTGAAGTGACGAAGTTTCATCATCGTCATCAGCATCACTGTCCTCTTTCTCATCGGGATCTGCCGGAGGCTCCGCTGGAGTTTCCTGCGATGGAGGAGTCACCGCGGATGTGGGAGACGTGCTGGTAGCCGGCTGAGACGGGGATGGGATCATGATTGAAGCTGTCTGTGGAGGATCTGCTGGTGTGTCAAGACTTGGGGCATCGACATCACTATGCAAACCGATAGTAGTGAAAGGCAGATGCAAAGTGCCGTTGTTGGGTAACGGTTTGATTCCAACAGAATCGCAAATGAGGTTATAGACGTTGACATTTTCTGTTTATTGTTAGTAACTTGCAGAGACAGCAACAGGGATAGCAGACTTACCGAACTCTTCCACTCGACTATTTGGTGGATGGGGAAAAGCAGGTCCCCGAGCGACGAAAATCGCTCGCATCAAGGGATGATAATTATCATATCCGTGAATACCTCTAGGTCGGTAAACAATATCCTTTTCAAGTGCTTCTTGCACATCAAAATCGGGCCTTTCCACAACCGCCCAACCAGCCTTGGGTATGACCCACAGTGGTGCGATTCGGTCATTATTCGTAAAATGCCATCTCTCTGGCATGGTGTCCTTGGTATAAACCTCTATTCCGTTGGAAAATTCCTCGGCTTTTTCTGCCAACTGAGCCTTCAAGACTTCCAACCCTTCAGGTGTCTTTGGTCGTATACCTCGTAAAGGCCAACCATCTATATATTCCACCAAATCTATATCAATCAAATCATCCAACTGGATAGTTCGTGACGTAGAAGTTGTAGCCATTCCATGGTCAGAGACGACTACGATATTGACTATGTTAGTCAAGTTTCGAGCTTCTAGCCCGTCCAAAATGCCTGCAAGCATCTCATCTGCATAGGTAATAACGGATCGGATCTCGGTGCTGTTCGGACCGTAAAGATGCCCAGCAGTATCGACGTTTGGAACGTATGTAGCAATGAATTGTGGTCGAAGCTTCTCAACGCCATCATCACTTTCTTCGCCCGGAAAGTCCAGAAATTCCATAACGCGATCAACTTTCCGAGAAAGAACCTCGGAACCGTTGAATTTATCATAGAAGCTCGGATCTATGTTTCCAATATGTGCCTCTGAGCCTGGCCACATGTGAATGGCAGTACGGATGCCTTGTTTCTCAGCTGTTGCCCAGATAGGCTCTGCTGTCCACCACTTTGCGTCATCACTAAGCCCTGGTGTGACAGTAAAATATTCCTCGAGGTTTGGATCATAGAAATCATTTGCGACCATTCCATGGCTCTCAGGATATAGGCCGGTAACAAGCGTGAAGTGATTCGGAAACGTGACACTAGGGAAGCTTGGAATCATATACCTCGGCGAAACGCCTTCTGCGATGAATTTGCTGAGAGTGGGCGACAATCCGCGATTCAAAAAGTCGGCACGAAATCCGTCGAGAGAAACAACGATAGTCGTCGGAGCGAAGAGAGCTGTCCCGTTGGAAAGTAAATCGCGACGCGTGGTGTGTGTATCCTTGGAAGCTTTGTATGCGCCGAGTAGAAGTATCAGGAAGAGAACGAAGATGGCAGAAAATACCAGTGTGAGCCGCACACATAGGCCGCGTTTTGGCTATATTGTGAACGTTCAGAATTAGCTGAGATGGCAAGTTGGGCTTCCATTGACTTGACTTACCGGCTTGTCCTGCCAATCATCCACGTCCTTCTCGCCCAGATTGAATGAATCAATACTATCGTCATCTGAAAAATCCCGAAATCCTTCTTCCATTTCGAACATGAGATCTCCCTCCTGGTGTGGCTTCCCCTGTATGCTCCTTTTCCTTTCTCGCCGCCGGCTGCGATCCCGTTTTCCTATGCGTACTGGCCCGGACGTTGGACTAAAGATGCGCCGTAACCCATCGGCTGGGCCACTTCTAACAAGCAGCTTCTCCATTTCCTCCTCCTCCTCTAATACAGTTTTGTCATGCCTGGCAAGTTCCTTCGACGACCGGTTCGCTCGCAGAAACTCATCGTCTTCGGAGTCGGAGTCTTGTTCCGACAGCGATCGCGGAGATGCTACATCGTCGTCGTAAGCAGACGGCGAAAGCAGATCGTGGTCTCGAAGTTCTTGCCTCGAAGGCATGATGACAGTACCCAGGTTCTAAGACCCGGTAGCGATTGAGGGTGCAACGTGAACCGGGATGGTCGTTGTCTTGCTCTCAAGTTGGCCAGGCGGAGGCACGGAGATAAGGGGGCAGGTCAGATGATCTTACAATACGTTACGGTAACTTACACTTAGCGCGGTACTGATGCCTGGGACGTCAGGCCATAACGATCATAACATCGCGTCCATCGCAACTTCCCTTCGAAAACACTCAGGCCGCACGATGAATCTTTCTAATTGTCCCTGAAGCCTGTATATCCCTTACGCAATGAATCCAGAATTGTGACTACGCTTTTCTGTGACATACGTCGCAATGTGGCTACTCGCAAACCACGTCGAGCGTGCTGCGCAGCCTCAGCCTTGTCGAGTACCTAGTACTATGAAAAGCCAGCCCTGTGTTGGTGCGGGGTCTGAGCGACTGGCCATTCGCCCTTGCTAGCGGCTTTGATGCTGGCAATGACCGCAATTTGTCGAATTCCAGTTTTTGTTTCCGTCTTCTTTCTCTATTTAATCCGGAATTGCGCAGTTCATCGACGGTATCAACCTTCTAGGCATAACCATATGCCATGAGCCCGAGATCACAAAAGAAACTCAATCGATATGGCAGCCGCCGCTCAACCATTCCCCATGACGATTTCACCGTGGCGTGGATTTGCGCGCTGCCGGTAGAAATGGCCGCGGCTGAAGCCATGCTCGATGAGAAATATGAAGGACTTCCCACGCACCCGAAAGATCAAAACACATACACCCTCGGCAGAATCAACGGGCACAATGTAGTCATCGTATGTCTGCCGCTTGGAATTTACGGTACAATCTCGGCATCAATTGTAGCGTCGCAGATTCAGCATACGTTCAAGTCAATTCGATATAGCCTCATGGTTGGCATCGGAGGAGGAGTCCCTAGCATAAATGCTGCTATTCGGCTTGGAGACATAGTAGTGAGCAAGCCAACAAGGGACTTTGGAGGTGTGATACAATACGATTATGGCAAGACGATCAGCGAAGGCAGCCTCCAGCGAACCGGGATGCTGAATAAACCACCACCGATCCTCCTTACTGCGGTTTCCAAGATGCAGGCCCAAGAAATGCTAGGATCGGATCACATATTCAGTCACTTGGCCAAAGCATCCGTAACGAATGCATCTTTGAGTGACATGTTCACGTATTGCGGAATGGAACAAGACATTCTGTTCGACTCAGCATACGACCATGGGTACGATTGAACATCTTGGTCTTTTGACTTAAGGCATCAGTCATGCCATGAGACTGACTACGCCAGTGACCCCGAGCATTCATGCGAAAATTGTGACCGAAACATGACTATTCAACGACCTCCTCGATCTCATAACCATCCCGTTGTACACTATGGCTTGATTGCCTCGGGTAATCAAGTAATGAAACATGCGCCGACGCGAGACGCGCTAGCAAAAGAACTTGGAGTTCTATGTTTCGAGATGGAGGCATCAGGGTTGATGGATAACTTTCCATGCCTGGTGATACGAGGTATTTGCGATTATGCAGATTCGCATAAGAACAAGCAGTGGCAGAAATATGCAGCAGCGACAGCAGCCGCCTGTGCAAAGGAACTCCTTTGTTTGGTACATCCTAGCTGGTCAAGCCATATGCCTGTGGCAAATTGCATCATGACCTGTGAGTTGTGAGTAGAGCGGTTACTAGATCAATTTCTAATGCTTCCTGAGTGAACCCGCAATATCACAGCCTGCAGAGACAGGCAGCTAAATCTATCATTCGAGGCTGGAATGAGGAAGAACGTGTTGAGGCCATGCTCAAACGCATATCTAGCTATGATCAGGAAAAGATTCATCAGCGACTATCTCGAAAAAAGCTTGCGGGCACCACACAATGGTTCTTCGACCATCCCACTTTTCAAAGGTGGCTTGAGACAAAGCGGCATCCATGTCTTTGGTGTACTGGCAAAAGTAAGCTCTATCCCGAATGTGTAGGTCCGTCATTCTAAATACTACTTCCAAAGTTGGCTCGGGAAAAACAATCATAGCGTAAGATACCTCGACTTACTTGACAAGGCCAACTTCTAATATGGTACGAGATAGAACCGCAGTTGTGGAGATGTCGAAATGTCGGGCAGAGGATGGCACATGGACAGTGTTTTACTATTGCGGTGAGAGTAATGGCGACCACCAGGCGATGGAAATCATTTCCAGTTTTACAAAACAGATTTGTGACTATCTATTATCGAAATCACAATCCATCCCACACCAAATATATCGACAACTAGTTAAATTCTTTGGGTCCAAGCACGCAGCGCCAGATTTCGAGGATATGGAGACACTATTCACAGAATTGTTCCCTCATGCTCCGAATACCATATACGTCATTGATGGTCTCGAGCTTGTGGAGCCAGAGCAAGCAAAATACCTTCTAAGATGCATAAAGTCTCTGTTCTGCAGTAATGGTGCATCCTGCGGATCACGGATTTTACTGGTCAGCAGAGAACAAATACCGGGCTTCATAGACATATCAACCTTCGTTCCTGAGATACTGACTATCTCAACGTCATCAAATGTGATGCGCGATATAGAGCTCTACATCAAAGAAGGCATAGCCGACAAAATGATAATGAGAAGGCTTACGGATGATACAAAGCTGCTAAATGAGATGAAGCATATTTTACTGACAGAATCGTCAAGCATGTATGTTCCCACCTTCTTTCTCTCTATTCCGATTTACCCTAACCACGATAGGTTTTTGTGGGTATATCTTCAGATTGAAATCATCTGGGATACTTGCTTCACGGATCAGGAGATAAGATCTACTCTCCAGTCACTGCCCAAGGACTTGGAAGAAACCTACCGACGCTGCATTGATCGTATCAATGTTCATGATGCCCGCACCATTCAAGCTCTCACCTGGGTTAGCTTTGCAAACAGACCTTTACATATTGGGGAGTTAAGGGAAGCAGTGGCGTTCGATCTACACGATAAAAAATGGAAAAATGAGCAGCTCCCACGAACTGACTTCATTCTCGGTTCCTGCGCGAATCTTGTTACGATGGACCCTACCGATTATAGCATTCACTTCACTCACTCTTCCGTGAAACAGTATCTAGAGAAAGACTCTGCCCTTCTGCATGGTTATCCTTCCAATCCAGTGATGGGAGACCTGCACTGTGGTGAAATGTGCATCGTTTACCTATCTTTTTCGGATTTCTCTTTGGGGCTTGACCGATGGCAAGACATGAGAGCGTCTGTCAAGGTCCCCGGACCCTTGTCCATAGCCCAGCAAGCACTAGGGCTCAGGTTTATTAAACCTTCAATGGGTAATGAAATGTGTATGCCACTGAACATAATACGTACATCTTCAAAGCCAGATGAAATGAAGTACAAATTTCTTAGTTATGCAATAGACAATTGGGCTTTGCATACAAGAGCAATATCAGGCCAGTCACCTGTCTGGAATAGGTTTCAACGACTTGCAACAAGTTTCAACCAGACCTGGAATTTTCATCCCTGGGAGCCTAGTGGCCGCTCACTGTTATCTCATATACACTCGATTTTCGGGTGGGCGGTCAAGGAGCAGCATGAACCTCTGCTCCGAATTGTATCGCCTTACAAGCGTGAACTGCAACTTGTTTGTAATTTCCCACTATCTAGTGATAGTCTTCCTGCTCTACATGTTGCGTGCAAACTCGGGCACCAAGAAATACTTCGCTTCTTGTTGAAAATTTGTGATATCAATCTAACAGACGGAGAAGGGCATACAGCCTTACATCATGCTTCTGCCAAAGGACATACTGGGATTGTTCAGATTTTGGTCCTCGCCAAGGGGATTAAGCTTGACACGAGATCACAGTCCGGGCGCACACCACTTTGGCTAGCAGCTAGTCATGGCCATGTCGAAGTTCTGCCAATTCTGGTGGATCATAAAGCAGATGTTGAGATCCCAGATGTCCAGCATCGGACACCTCTTTCGCAAGCAACGATAAATGGCCATCTTGAGGCAGTGAAGTTTCTCTGCTTAGCTGGAGCTAACATTGAATATGAAGACGTCAATGGCGACAATCCCATCGATTTGGCTTTTGCACAACGAGACTTTGAATTGGTTGAGTTCTTAATCCATCAAGGGGCCAAAATCTCAGTCGAGATTGGCTCCCGATTTCTCTTGGAGGCCTCAATGCGGGGCGACATCGGCCTAGTACATATCGCAACGAAACCCCTGAATGTTAATACCGAGGCGACTGATGACGAGAGGCGTACATCTCTCTCATGGGCGGCAGGAAATGGGCACGAAACTGTGGTGAGACTCCTGCTGTGGAAAGGTGCGGTCGTTGAATCTCACGATATCAACGGTTGGACTCCAATGCATTGGGCGTCCAGGAACGGACATGACTCAGTCTTAGCTCTTCTTCTTGAAAGTATGGTAAAAGACATGTTTCGACCAGGATCGTCGCCCAAAGCTCCACAAATGGAAGGGTCTATGATGAATATCAATCCTCGCAATAAATTAGTCAAATGGGGATACTACGTTCTCGATAAACGGTCGCTGATCGTTTATGAAACACCTAAAACTACTTCGCCTGCCATAGTGATGGATTCCTTGAGATTGGAACACTCTACAGTGACCTCAATTACAACATCTGATATACTGGACCAGACAGTCACCAGGGCCACGGGGGGGAAAGAGTTGTGTATCGACGAACCAAACACTCGATTGTGCTACTTTTCTCTTACTTTTGGGAGAACGTGTGAGACGATGAACTCCAATTCAGTAATACAATATTATTTTGCTGTAAGAAGTGAACAGGAACGCATTGACTGGATGCGCCAACTCATGCTTTTCGATGCCTGGCGAGGGCGCGATGTTGGTCAGAAACCGTTGTGAAGAACTATGGTCGTGATGTACGTAAATCCTTTCACTCCCTAGCCCATGGATTATGCTCCTATCACTAACTATACGATTTTTTCTAGCAACCGGAAATTGACAATCTTAGACTGATTGAGATGGTAAAGTAGTCGGTATTTTTTTATGCATTCGTGGTGATTAGAATTTATGCTTGGTGATGAATTACTCGACCTTGGGATCAGCATCCCAGATGTTATTTACATTCAATCATGGTTTACCTGAGCACCAATATGAAGTAACTCATATGGTATGCCATGCTCCATACGACGTAAAGTCTATTGAGTATAAGTAATCTAATCTATATTATATAAAACGAAGGAGCGACCTCGGGATCTATGAGTTTATCCTGCTTCTTCGTGGAAAAATCCACTTCATCCACTCATTCCATGTCCGTTCATTGAGACCTATAATCATCAGCAACATTGTTCCCGTGTCATAAGGGGAGAAGTACTTACCATATATGATTGAGTCTGCCAGACCTTGAATAACAATACACGCCTGTCGATCCCACAACCGTTAGTCTTGCTGATCAAGGTTACGTTATTCAAAGAATCGGATCCTACCTTGTCCACGCAGTTGATGCCAAGTGGAGTTGAGTGGCCTGATGTTCCTTGATAGATTCGAATGGCAGTTGGAATAGTCCAAATCAGCATGTAGAGCACGGGATACATCATCATTCGTACGGCCACCTTGTAAAAGTCATACATATTAGTTCGGGCTTCCAACCGGTAGGTGACCCATTATGCTACTACGTACCTTCTTCAATTTCGAAGTCGGTCCACTGCGCTGTACATTCGCCGTTGCTGATCGCGAGTCAGAAGTATGTGGATACGAGTTTGTTTGCGGATCTTTCTGCTGCAAATCGATTTGACGACTCATATGGTGATGTCCAGACAATATAATCGTTGTGTCTTCTTCTGTGCTTTCCAATTGTTTCTGGATTCGGAGGAGGATATAAGTGAGGCGGAGGTAGAGAGCGATGATGATGAATATTATAATCCATCTGGGAATGAAATTAACGAGTAAACGAGTGCGATCGCTGGCAAACCAGCAGACTATATTTCAGCCATTGATGTTAGCGAAATTCAAAATAATACAGCAGGTGGAGGAGAAGACTCACAGCCTCCAATGTTCTGGTAACCAGTCAACACAAGGCCAAGTATGGCCCATATAATCGACAACACCCAGGGCCACAGGCAAACAACAAGAGGGTGGTCTTGTAGCCACCCGTAGAGACGTTTGTGATTTGCGAGGATGCTGTATGTGCAGATTGCGATATTGAGAACCCAGTAGTCGGCTAGATCATAACATTAACGGATTAGCATTCTTTTAATTTCAGGAGACAGTAGTGCAAAATTCAAGACGATGGCATACGTACTTTGTATCACAAAAACTTGCGTCATGAAGCCATTAAAGGAACAAAATCCTTTCTGCGGCTCCAGCCAAATCTTTCTACCGGAAAGATTCATACATGCCGATAGCATGAAATTCAAAGCCATCGCGAAATCGCTTATACCGAGGCCTATTCACAGTTCAGGATTTGCACTTCCCAAAAAGTTCGGTACAGCGAATTACAAACCTAGGGTTAACTGATGTCGAAATGTCCGTAAAGACGGGATGAGCTAGAATACATACGAATATCAGTAAGGATTCGAGAGTACAATAATTCGCACATGAGAGAGTAGCCAACAGTAAAGCTCAGTATCATCCATGCTGCTCCGAGGGCAGATAGAATGGAGACAACGAGTATAACAATCGAAACAATATTCTCTCCTCTCACCGAGTCTGGCGCCGACAGGGCTGTCATGTTGCTGCTGGTAGTTACCTACCTAGTAGGCAAAATATACCTAGGTATGTGTAAATAGAAAATAGAAATGTCATTAATCATCCATTCTCCATATCGAGTTTCAAAGTCATCACATACTCTCTACCGGCACGACGTATAAGTAACGAGATGAAAAGGAAAGGGGTTTGTTGTATCATAGCTATGTATCCAGTCTATTTTCTTTTTCCCCTTATCACTCGGCAAAGCGAACTTTCATACGAGGATTTCCGATGGTGTTGCAGTTCTTATCTCTGAGACCCTAGGAACTGCAACAAAGACCCTAGCCCTAAATTATAGTCTCGATGGTGATCTCCGCGGAACACCACGAAATCGAACATCATCACACCAACAGATGCCCGATCTGGTCAAGTGCCTGGAGATAACAACAGCAGATGTCCCCACGAGCTGGCATGAGCTACAATCAAGCATTTAATTAGGATGATGTAGAAATAGTAGAATCCGGATATGCTAGAATAAAAAAGTCGGCTGTGGCACTGATAAGGAAATGGCCCTCGCTTCTACGGGAGGGGCCTGATTCGTACGGAGTAGCAGAGATGGATTTTGTGTATTGCGAGTCATTCGAAGATCCTCCTTAATTGTTGAAAACTGGAGATATAATAGGAGTATTAAGAGGTTGATCCTCGGAATAATTGGTAGTTCTGCGATTCATGTAATCCTGACCCCCAGTTAGTGCGATGCCATGTTTTCTTTGATCTCCGAGGGATGTCGATTTTTGCTATGGGCTCATCCCACTCGGTCACGCTTCAATTAGGATCATTGTCTATGGAACTTATAAGAAACCTCGAAGGGGCGCAGAATAGTTTAATGATGTCGAGGCTGATTTTGCTCTTTTCCGGTGTGTCTCATTCAGGTGGTTAAAAGAAACTTGGGATTTCTTAATGCCGAGGTTTTCTTAGGGGGGACGGTAAAGCTACAGCTTATGGTTCAAAGATCTAAATGATAAATCAAGCTCCGATCTTTTGTTATTCACATACAAAGTAATCTAGACTATCGCCAACACCGTTCCAGTAACCAGGTACACTCCTACTCTACCGGCAGATCACTTCGTCCCTATCGCGGCTTTCCGTGTGGTACGTGACCAATGATCTCACTCAAAAGAAAAGAAAAGCAAAAAAAAAAAAAAAAAAAAAAGTGACTCCACCCGAAAGCTCTCTATGCTTAAAGAAGCTTGGACCTGTCTGATAACAGAATTTCAAGGCGCAGTTGGCGGCTAAACATCTAAACGGCATTGATGTACTGAAATTGTGTGGAAGTTCCCCGGAGATCCATATACAATCGGTAGTTGAATGATAAGAACATCGTAGTTACAAGCGCATTATTATTTCAATTACCTTCCTTGCATTTATTATGCGAGTATCAAATAAGTACGAAAGTGTTTAAAATAACGATGCCTACTTGATACGCGAGTAACAGGGCATAATGTGCGTCGAGACAGCAACTGATAACAGTCTCATTGCCGTTTTCGGAAATTTTTCTGAACCCTTACAGCACGGTCGTTTTCCTGCCCCAGGCTGAAACTTTGACATGCATTGCACATCAAAGCAAAATTATTTCTAGCATACTTTTATTCAAGAAAGGGTCCTCGGATACTACTGGGATACTTACCAACTGCCGTCTAACTATTGCAGGAATGTTATCATTGAACATACGGCTACCGTTCCGAGTTTGGCATACAAAAGTCACCCTCGACAGCAGCGACCCCAAATTAGCATAATCGAATAGTATTTTTTGCTCGGAATATACTACCAATCTGTGAATAAAAACTTTGAAAAACACAGATATACGTCAGTCAACTCGCATTCAGGCACACCTTCTAAACATAGAAACCACTGCCTAGCTAGACTCGCTGGAACGAGTTTAGTCCACGTTCCAGGCCAGGTACCATGTTTGAATGTCAATGTAACTTTAAGGATCTCAACAAGGTACAGCATTACATCGTTCCTGAAGCTCTCTATTATGACATCGAATCAGACAGGAAAGGCGTCCATTTCCGGAAAGAGGGCACGCAGATCACGTGATCTCAACGCGAACGAGAAACATCTACTACTTTTCGAATCGTTTGCCGACCAATCAAGATATATGTAGCAATATTCTAGCAAGGCTATGGTTGACTAAGATTGAGTAATGGAAATAACCTACCTCCACAGATTGCTGCCCCATACGATCCGCATTCAAATCGATCAAGACTTGGAGATCAGTGATTGGTGTACCACGAGGTTGGGTCGAATGTTGCTGCATATTTGCTCTCCACGAGACATGTAAACCTGCAATATTTAAAGCCTTTGACGAGCCTTATGTTTAACGGCATTTTTTCCTTCCTCCAAATTTTCTCTCTATATCAATATCGAGCCCCCTCCTCTACTATCTCTACCTTTATCCAAAGAGACAAACCTCGCCTGAAGCAAGCTCAAAACGTCAAACATGCATGTCACCCTCCCAACCCTGACTCTCCTCGCCCTTGCCACCACCGGCGCCCTCGCCGGCTCTGGAGGCGATCATCAACAATACTCCAACCACTTGAGCTCCAGCGCAAGCGCAAGCCACTCAAGCTCTACCCACGCAGCAGTCACAACACCCATCCCAACGAACAGCACCAGCAGCAAAAGCAGCAGAAAACCCCTTCCTAGCAAGACGTCCGCTGCGCCATCAAAGAGTTCTTCGGTCGTGAAGCCTAGTAAGACTGCCGGTGGTGGTAGTGGGCACGGCGGTTCTGGTTCCGGCTCAGGATCTGGAGAGGGAGAGGGAGAGGGAGAAGGAAGTGTCCCTACCTACATCCCGGGAAATCCGGCAGCGAGAATTGATGCGCAAGAGGCTACGTTCCTGAGCGCTGCCATCGGTGTTGTTGCAGCTTTTGCCGCTTTAGTGTAGGTGATCGGTGCCCTGGTGTTCGTTTTGATCCGATTAGACACAGGGGGTTCGATTGCATTGTCTGGTTTTAAATCACTCTCGGATCGCGGTAAAGAAGAAAAATTTATAAGGTTAGTCCTCGCAGCTAGGCGTTTTTCATTGGTGGTTGCCCTGAATGATCAAGCTTTATTTTGAGGGCTGCATATGGTGGTAATTGTATGGGTTGATTGCATTGTTCTTAGCCAAATAATAATGCTGTTTGTTTTATTAATTAAGACTCTCTTCAATCTACATGTATCCTATTCAACTAATAGCATGACTTATACCTATCTTTCTGTTATGTGGCCGGGCCAGGAAATGAATATAAACTCCTAGTGTTACGAGTGAAATGAATCTCTGGACCACGGATGATAATACTAATTTCCCCCTTACGTGATCATCTAAACTTTGTACTTGGACGTTGAAGATAGGAGGAAACTTATAGTACGCTTCTAGGTCCCAATTTGGGCAACGAGCACTAGAAACAGTGAATGATTCCGAAATATAATAGATCGATAGACTTACGACTAAATATTAAGGAAAGAAAGGCGCTATATAGCATGATATTGTCAGTAGCCTGTATAGATATCGCTTATTTGTTCTAGCTCAAGAAGGGCTCAGCCTTTTTCGACTATCTACCCTATGGAAAATGGTAGCCTGACTTCGATTTGGAACTACTGTCCAAGGAGAAGGCACTAGATGCTAAAATATGCCTTCACTACCAAGTGCGGCCAGCCAACCCCTAATCCCCAACGACCGATATTCGGAGAATTTGCAGGGATTGTCGATTTTTCGCACTTATGAGTTATCCATGTAGCTACAATATACGACGTGTCCACTTATTAATGCTCATAAGTTAGTGCTTTCGGAAGATTAGGGACATGTTTCCGCACACCGCAGCTGAGCGTGGCGTACGCCGCCGCTGTTCGAAGCTATTTTCAACCCTTAAAACATGATTATATCACTAAATCTAGGTTAGATTTTTCTCTTAACGCGCTGAATCGCCTTTCCCTAGACATCGTAAAAATTGACTCGTCGCAGATATTTACTATATTAGAACCGTGCATTCCATACGCTGGCCGAGGGGCTGTATTTGCTGTTCCCCGGTCTCAAGTTGAAGATCAAGGCAATCGCTCAGGCGAAGCCAGTCTATGTCGCAGTTATATCTTGGGAATTTGAATCTTACTTGCATACATGTCTCGATGTTGCCGTCACTATTCTGCACAAATCTATTAATTTACATCCTTCCTTCCCCCAGCTATTCACAGATATAGTTCAAGAATAAATACGATACTTCGGGAAGTGGAATTGCTCACTTGAACTACCATGTCGCGGATATGAAATATCATCTTCTATGTATGGATTTTGGTGTACATATTTGGATGCTCAATCTCCTATTCTCATTCTATGCCTCGACCAGAAGAAGTACATCGACCGCCAACAGATCGAAGCCTAGGGAACCAATTAGTGAAGTCCAAAAACACTTACAATATCCTTGATATGGGCCCTTCGAACTTGTGTTTGTGAGGTTCGAACTGGCAAAAAGCAAGGCATCAGATAATCTCTCCCCGACAAAGCAACTAGTACACCAAAATCTCCTCATCTTTTTCTCCCTCGTCCCTCCATTTCTTAAGCATCTTCTTCATATCCGCCGCGATCTTCTGAGCATAGTCAGGCCCAGCGGCTCCGGCTGGCAAATCCGCTGGGTTCCCTCTCACCCAAGCAACAGGTTCTTTAGCAACACCATCGAATTTCTTCTTAAGCTCTTCAACCTGCTGAGGCTCATAGCCGCGACCGAAGATTACCGCGCGAGGAGGCCGGCTGTAATCGTGGGTTCCGATCTCATTGGGGCTCAGAGACTGAGGATCGCGACCTGCAAGCAGATGCGGGAGCTCAGCCTCTGCAGCCTCATATGACAGGATGAAGTGGATGACTGAGGAGCATTAGCAGCATACCTTGTTTATTTCAGGAATGTATATCAAGAACCTTCATATTCAGGCAGCATGTGCTGGGAGATTGATTTCCCCATCGCGGGTATTTTGCCGCAGGCAACTACTGGCATTGGCTGGGTGAATGAAGACATATTGCGAGAGCTGTCGCTGTGGTACTTCGGAGCATTGGAGATGGAGAGTTATGGAATAAGCTGAGGTCAATGATTCGATTTATATTCCGGGTATTGGCGATGCGTCGATGACGTTCATGGGAGCCCGTTAACCCCTAGTTAACTCTACACTTTGGGCGCAGTCCGGTGGCGACCCTCCGATTTTTCGATTATTCAACATTCCCGACGACACACCTCGACGCCGTCACGTCCTTTTCGCGTCCTCAGATTATCCATTATATCGCACTGCATGTCTTCAAGATAAAGAAAAAGGCCTCAAGAGCAATCCACGATGGCCGAAGCAATGACTGACGCGCCCGCGCCTCGGAAGAGAGGCCGCCCACGAGCTGTGACGGACGACGATCGGCAAGTTCCCGAGGTGGGTACATACCGAACAAACTACGTACAGAACAAGTTGGAGCTGACTCAAGGAATCCAGAGACGCCGAAAGCAGCTTCGCGTCGCGCAACAAGCATATCGCAGGAGAAAAGACACCACTATCGTCAAGCTGCAATCTCGCGTACAGGAACTCGAGTCGGGCATCGAAGAGCTCAGTGAGTCGTTCCTTTCCTTCAGTAGTCTTCTGTTCGAGGCTGGGGTTCTCCGAAATCAGCCTCGTGTCACATCTGCTCTGCAAAAAGTGACACAGCAATGCGTGTCGCTTGCCAAAAGTGGCTGCGACGAGGCCGAAGAAACACCTGCAGCCCCGGCGGACGAATCGCCATCGACGTCTCCTACGCTCAACGAAACACAAGATATAATCTCAAATTACAATCCGCTCATAACGCAACTTGATTTATTACCAATAAGGGGTGACACTTTCCAGTGCTCGTCGGACCTCGCGGCTCAATTGCCTGGGCTATCGCAACTACCCCCCGTGCCTCCCTACCAAGAACCAGCAATTCTACCGTTCAGAGTTGTCTTGCCGTCTCCGACTATCCCCTTCTCATTCACCCCCAGTCCCGTCTTGAATTTCCCGACCACAGTATCGCCCGATAATCTCTTAAAGCAAGGGCGCTGGACACTCTCACACCTCTTGGTCCGACAATGCTGCGAGGTTGGATACCGTTTATTAACAAGCTCGTCTGGAGACGAACCAATGGTCAAAGCAACCTTCGGCAAACAATTGACCATCGACGAGCGCAACCGCTTGATCTCCGGATTCGTCGACGTCATGCACGACGAAAGAGGAGACGTGATCGAGTTGAGGACAAATGTTCTCAATTCAAGGAGGAGCAGCTACTCGCCTGAACAACTCGCCGTTTCCTCTCGAACGTGGCAAGTTGTCATTGAATCGGGTACCAATGAGTGGATGGATACGAGTGGTGTGCAAAGACTGCTACAGGAGCGAGGGATTCGTATTCAGGACCCGAACTCGGCCCTCCCCAGTCCCCGGTTCAGTTCCGCTCCGCAGCTCAACGCAGCGACCTTCATTAAATGTGAGTAATGCCGAGATCGATGGTTCTTTGTGTCTTCGTGTCTGTGCATTTACTGACCTTGTCGTAGATCTTGCCCTCCGCCCTATCTGTCTCGGTCGCGGACCAGTGTTCCGAAAGCGCGATGTTGAGAATGCCATTCGCGTTGCAACTCTTAATGATCCTTGGGCGTCTAACGCTGTGTACGAAATACCCATGCATTATGTATAATAACAGTAATTGTCCGCAATAGATATAATCTCGGCTTACTTTGCATCATGCGACGACTGGAAACAGGATTCCACTGTGGAGTTGAGGAAAGCCTTGCAGTGCATATGTTCCCTATGTCCGCGAAATTTCTCTAAAAAAAAAGCGACCTTTGCATTCCGCCCCTTCATTTCGACAGTCACTTTAGCGTCTAGGGGCTGTTCTTTAAAATCCAAGGCTGGACACCGAAATTACCTATATTTTCCATTTCATTTTCTCCCATTTTGGGTTACAAATGCTCAGGCACATTTCTAGTCACGTCGACGCCAAATAGAGACTCTGTCATGGATCACCCCATTCTCACCCATGCCCACAGTGTGCGTGCGCTCTGGCTGCCAGTGCGCCACTCTCTCCAGGCCCGCCTTGCTGGGCTCTCGCAACGGGTCCGCATCGACGAGACCCTTATCATTGTAGGAGATCTTCTCGCCGGGGTGGCTCAGGTGCTCCATGTAGGCTGCGGAGGGAGAGGCAAATGGAGGGCCAGGGGCCAAAGGGTCCTTATGACGAGGAGACTCCAGACAGATCAGATTGCCTGCAGGCGAGGGAGCAAGGAGCTCAGTGTGTCGGAGAGCCCATTTAGGACGGAGCTCTGGGTTCAGAGCACAGAAAAACTAGATGGTTGTTAGAAGGAAAGAACTCAAGGATCCAGGGTGGGTCGGAAATAGCATATCAAAAAGTCCAAAGACAAAGATTGAAAAATCTTGCAGGTCTGCCCCTGTAGAATACAGAGTACAAGTGGAGAGAAAAAAAGAGAGCAATGGTGGAATGAGCCCAACAGCGGCAGTTAGTATACATACCGTGTAATCATAAATAACATCAAATCCATTTCGAGGTACTCCAATTTCCTTCAACCAGGTATCATCAAAGAAATCCCCATGGATGAAAGTGACCTTCCCTTTTCCAACTTTCTCATCTCGCACACAGTACCGGCTATGGTTTTCCTTCTCCTCCTTTTTGCACGCATCGACAGCCATGGCGCTGCACTCCAGGCCATAGGCATCATACCCAAAGCTCGCTAGTAAGAGTACATCGACTCCACGTCCACAGCCCGGCACCAGGGCTTTCCGCCTCTGACCGTCCTGGGCGATGGGCCCGCCAATTATGCCAGCTTGCTGGACCAGGGTGTCTTCTAGCGCGGGGTTAGGAAAGCCACGATCCCAGGGCAAATTATCGCCTTTGTCCCAGAGGGCCGCCCAGCCCTGAACATACTTGTCGCCCTGATATTTTGCAAAATACGCTTGAACATCCTTGGGATCAATGTTGGTAGGAGTCGTCATGGCTATTGGCGTGGTGATGGAGGTGGGGGAAGTTGGAGGTGCTTGCTCTATGGTAATCAGTGTGAAAAAATAGGAATAGTACCGAGTGGTCAGAAACTACTGGCTGCACGGGGAAGTAAAATGATACGGTGCACGGCGTCCGTTCTACTTATGCCTCTCTACACCCGTAATTGAGTGACTGAGAAATCATCATTGTCGATGGGATAATCTCAAGCTCCGACCGCGAACCAATAGTCAGACTTTACCTGTTTATTCATCATACCGTAGAGTAAATGTTGGGTCAAGTTAAGTTAATCCGTCTTCGCCTGTTTATTCATCAAACTACTGCAGTGGCATGGGATTGGCTCAGGCGCAAATCTTGGGCCCACCATCGACAAGGAATTACGCTGCTCTCTATTTCCAGTCACCATTCTCTCCTAACAGCTTAACTGTCATTAGGGCTGACTACAGCAACCCACAATCGCTCAAATCTGCCATGCAAAGTTATGAAGTTATGAGTAGTTGGTCTCAGACTCAGCGGGTAACCAAAAAGATAACATCAATGTTATGGTAGTAGTCATTGCATCTACTCCGCAATGAGTCACTGAGTTGGTTCACTTGTCCAGAGCTGGGAATGTACAATAATCACTCCGAGCGAACATGCCTGATGATCTAGCAAAGATGGTTGAAATAACTACTTGATGCCGCAGAGGCCATCGTGGAGGACGGTAAAGTGAGCGTTCAACAATCCGCCGATGTGCTGGAAGGACAGGACGCGAACCCAGGCAGCTCGGCCGCTCGCGCCCTAACAGATCACTAGTCACCACAGCGAGGAAGCTTTGAGAATGGAATATGGTCCTAATTACCCAATGAACTATTAGAACAGTCTAAACTTGGCGCAAGTGCGCAATTCTATGATCTAAGATTCGAATCTTCCCTTTATGCAGCTTCAATACCACACCTGAAGCCAACACCTACACGCGCTCAACTTCGCACTCCGTTTTGACCCTTCTTCGAGTAGGGTATATTGGCAATCTTTCACTATGCGTCTACGCAGACGCCCTCTTCGTCGCCTTGGTTCGCAACTTCATCATCAAGAACACTAGGGCGTAGAACACCCCAGCCCACAATACAACCAGCCCCGCATTCCTCCAGCCGTAGTACTCTTCGTTCAAGTTGAGTGTCTTCAAGTAGTCTTGTCCAGTAGTGTATCGGCACACCTCGCAGTTCTCCGTGGCGCCTGGGTTCAGAAGGTTCGTGCCACGTCCCATGCCTTGCTGGTAGGTGGAGAGATAGTCGCCACATGTCTCGTTTGCAGGAGGATTGAAGACCGCAAGCTCGTCTCGTTCGCAAGTGATATCGACGGAAAAGGTGGTGAAGGTGAGGAAGGCGCCGAAGAGGTAGTTGAAGGGATCGAGGTAGTACAGCCTAAAGATGTGATGTTAGCATTGATCTCGTGGGTGTTGATAGTCGTATAAGGCTTACCAGTATCTCCAGAACGCTGTGATCTGGGAGTAAGGAACGAAGACACCGCAGAATGATACGAGGGTGGTGATGACCAGCGGGTTGACGAGAGATGCGAAGGTTGCGTTGGGAGCGTACGCGGCGATCGATTGTCCAATACCGGTGTACAACATCTCGTAAAACATCTAGACGCTTTGTTAGTTTGGAGCAAGGAGTCAACCAAAGCAGAGAGAACTTACTGCGACGAAGAATGTGCTGCCTGCCCACTTGGTATCATTTGGCAATCCAGCAGTCCAGTACCAACACACAAAATACAACACACCGCAGACGACCAGGTAGGGCAGTTCAGAAACAATCAAGCCAGTAACGAATGGCACCCAGTGGTATGTCTTACTCTTCTTCTCGCGCGTCTCATACACGTTGCGACGATCGATAAAGATAGGCTGAAGCTGGGAGATGAGACCGGGGGCGACAAACAAGAAACTGAAGACCGTGAAGAGGCGTTGCTGGAGATCGCTGACGCTGTTACCAATCGACCAGAACGAAAAGCCGTTGTAAAGAGACAGAAGTATATGCAAGATGAGCTTGTTGTTGATGTACTCGGTGTTGCGGAACAAGGAGATATTCATGCGGTGCGTGACAAGCTTTACCTGCTCCCAAATGGGCGCTGCGAATTGATGGCCGTCGTCGACAGTTCCAGGCGATTTGCCGGCAGCATCGGCAACAATAGTGTCAAGCTCTTTAGAAATCTTCCCGTGTTCTGGCGAGTTGAGCCAGACTTGGTTCCAGTCCTTGCCCTTAGAAAGACTTCCTGATACGACTTCAATCATGTGCTCAGCAGGGTTGGCCTCTCGGGGGCATGGTGCGCCATGATCGGCGAAGTATTTCTTGACGGTCCTTGCCTGATGGCCGATATCGCCAAAGTATACGGTCTTGCCACCCTTGGCCAGTAGGAGGAGGGTGTCGAACTGGGCAAAGAGGTCGGCTGATGGCTGATGAATCGTGACGAGGACAGCTTGTCCGACTTCCGCGAGTTTGCGCAAGAAGCGTACCGTGTTGTTTGCAGCTTGGCCATCGAGTCCAGAAGTAGGTTCGTCGAGGAAGATCAAAATACTGGGCTTAGCTACGAGCTCAACACCAATTGTGAGACCTGATAAGTTGTTAGTGTCTGTCTCGACTCAGTTCGATGGATTCAGACGTACGCTTGCGCTGTTCGACAGAAAGACCGGCACCAGGGCGACCGATGAGGGTGTGCTCGAGATCTTCCAACTGTAGAAGCTTGATAATCGTGTCCACATAGCGGAGCTTCTCCTCGCGGGGGATTTCACGATTCTGACGAAGAAGAGCAGAGAATTCCAAAGCCTCGCGTACCGTGGACAATGACTCGTGGACATCCATCTGTTCGACGTAGCCAGCAGATCGTTGGAAGGATACAGGGAGCGGGCGGCCATCGACTAGAACGGAGCCATGAATGGTACCATCAGTCTTGCGCTGAGCTAGAACGTCGAGCAAGGTAGTCTTCCCGGCCTGAGTGTAGATGTTAGCATATATCTATCTGTCAATCGCATTGCTAGTGCACTTACACCCGAAGATCCCATAAGAGCACCGAGCGTACCGGGCTTGACAAATCCTTGAACATTGTCGAGAAGAACACGATCTCCATGCGGCGTCTTGACGGTGTAAGTTAGATTCTTCCAGGTAAATACCGACGTATTGTGGAAAAGCTGGTTGTCGATGGTTGCGTCATGCTTCTCGGAATCGGAGCCGGAGTTCTCGGATGGCTTCTGGACAGCCTGGGATTCCTCATCCGCAACCACGGCCCTTGGTACCTTCTTCTGCTTCTCACGGGGGATGAGGAGGCCGCGACCACCTCCGCCCATCTGCTTCCACCTGGAAGTGAAGAAGACGGTCATTGCCACGAAGAAAACGTACCAGGCGCAGAGAATGCCAAAGTTGCGCCAAAGGTTACTGTGGCTGAAGGACATAGAAGCCAGGTATTGGTCACCAGTAACGCTGGTTGCTCCAGGAGGCGCACCACGGACGCCGGTACATGCTTGTCCGCCTCCTGTTTCGGGGCTGTATCCTTCGCCATTTGGAACCAGGAATGGGCCCACACAAGGAATCACCTGGTCGTGGAACTCGTTCGCGAGCAATGCTTCAAACGCGTAGGCCATGGGGTTGATCCAGAAGAACCAAACAAACCAAGGGTGCATGTCAGGTTTGGGAATCATGTATCCTGCATATGTGAAGGCAGCGACGATGGTGAATCCAGAAGCTTTAGTTGCTGCGTCGAAATTCGGGAAAGCAGCACCGATGAACCTGAACAGCTGTGTCATAGCAAGGGCTGAGATAAAGTTGATAAGCCAGAAGATGAAGAAAGCTTGGGCGGTGTACTGGAATCCAGTCATGAAGTACAGCACAATTCCAAAGTGCGAGATTTGGAAGAGCATGATCGGGATGTCGGTAATGACCTGGGCGAAGACAAAAGCAGATGGATGGTCAAGAGCGAAATCTCGGTGTTTGGCTAAAACGGGTCGGCCAACGAACGAATCCGTAACCTCGGCGAGAGCGATGAAGGTAGGATATAGTATAGAGAAGAAGAGTGAGCCTCCCTTGATGAACAAGCCCGCCGTGTTGTCCGGAGCATTGTAAAACAGTGAGCCACCGATCAGCGCCTGAACGATAGTTGTGGCTTGCTTGATGAAGAGAGTTTTCTTGTCGCCCCAGAGGATCTGAAATTGACGTATGGTAACCGTCTGCACCTGATGGAAATATCCTGCGGACTCCGCAGCTTTCTTTGGGAGGTTCTTGTGCTTGTCTTGAGCCTCCTGTTCCTTGAAGTCCGCTGTATTCTTCTGAGCTTCGGGGCTATTGGGGTAGTCGAGCTCGGCCATCATCCTTGGCTTGATGGGTGAGTTGTTATAAGCAGTGAGCAGCTCCTCTGTTGATCGAGGAAATCGGTCCTCAAACTCTGGGGCAATTGTGCGTACAGAAGGTACCGATACGCTCGTGAGGAAATCTGCCTTGTTGGCTGCAGGGTCGCATAGGAAGCCAAGAGCCTCCATGTATGGCACAGCTTCGTCTCGAGGTCCGTAAAAGATCTGCTTGCCGTTATCGAGAACCAGAATCTTGTCGAACTGCTCGTAGATGCCATTACCAGCTTGGTACAGACTGGCAATTGTAGTGAGACCAAGAATATCTGTCATGGCGCGCATGGCTTTCGTCCAATCTAGTGCAGTGCTAGCGTCGAGACCACGAGTGGAGTTATCCCAGGAGAAGACGCTGCCTCTAGTCGCAAGGCATTCAAGGATGGACACTCGCTTGCGCTCGCCACCCGAAACGCCACGAATGAACTCATTTCCCACCTTGGTATCCTTTGTGTTTGTGATACCGAGAGACTTCAGGAGGAATTCTTTGTATATTTGGGCGTACTCCTCCTCGTTCTTGATGTCCGGTGGCAGGTCGAATGGCACCCTCAAACGTGTGGCGAAGTCGATGGTGTCACCAACTGAAAGAGCTGGAAAGAATATCTCCTCCTCTGTGTTCATGATGATCTGACCATGATATTGTTTGGCTTCTTGACTGGTCATAGAACCGAACCAGACGTCGCCAGTAATTTCTGCGAAGCCGTTTCTGTGGTTTGATAGAACGCTAAGCAGTGTTGTGCATCCGGCCCCTGGATTTCCAAGAACAAGCAACATCTCACCTGGTTTAACACATCCAGAAGAGTTGTCGATAATTGTCTTAAGGGGTGGGCTCTTACTGCCCTTCCCGAATGGGTTGAATTGGGAGAGAACATTTTCGTTGTAAAGCGCATCACTGCTGGTGCCCCTTACTCTGAGGTTCTGCCATGTCACACCCAGCTTCTTCGATTTCCCACCGTTAGTCTCGTTACGTTGTCGTATTTGTAGTATATCTAGAGTGATGGGCCATTGTGAGATGTCTCGAGGGTCGGCCGTTTGGCCTGATTCGTTGTCTGGCTGCTCCGCGCTGGAGTTGACGATCGGGTCGGCCATTGAAGATCGTTCGGAGGGCTTTCCGAGTGAACTCGTCTGGTACATGGCTTTCTCGGGGTCGCAATTGACCTCCATGTTTTAGTTCTTCGGATTCGCCAATTTGCCAGACTTTGATATGAGAACCTCGATGGAAAAAATTGCTGGAGATCAGACGACTGAGTTGCTGGTGGGAGAGTAGCAACATGATGCACAAGATATAAGAACAACAAAATAATGAGATGTATAACCAAAACTTCCGATGAATAATCGCTTCAAGGCCCGGAGCCCAAAGAAGCCCGCTGTCTCATCCCTTATTAATGTGCTGCACAAAGAGCAAGGCATAGGAAATCTTTTGACGGGTTGATTAGTGAACATCTCGTGTATTAAGGTTTTCAAATTGATCGATTCAACGTCGTTGTAGAATCATCCGGCATAACTTGACTATCCGCTCGGATTGATTACTAGACATTCCTAGCTCTAACTTAGCCAAATATACGATGACTAGTGGGGCCTAATTGCTACTACGTCCCTATTAGAGTCCCCTGCCCTTTTTAGGTGGGTCTAACCTTGTAAACTCTTGCCTCGTACGGAGTAGATCGACTAGAATCAATTCAGCGCTTCAATGACGACCGACTGAACCCACTTGTCCCCAAGGGTCATACTCATCTTTCTTCTATAGAGATTTCTTTGCCTGCCCACTGCGCTAACTAACTACTACTCCCTTCGGATAGCACACATTACTACAGAGTAGACCTTGCTCGAAACGATTATACATATTTCCGGGTGGCGCATCATCAGTTAAGTTAGGGTTGGGATGTTATTAGTCAAAACCTTAGTCTTTTTAGTCCCCGGCTATGTCGCCACTAATCATAACATCCCGAATAAGCATTATATGTTAGAGTAGGATTACTATATCTCTAGTACTAGTTATATAACCGTCTATATAGCTATCTAGCGACCCTAGACCCCTACAGTTCTAGGGATCAGTCTTTTTATAATTAAATATTTGTGCTTATAAGCAGGCTCACCACATAGGGCAGTCGGACTGCCCTTGCTCCCTAATCTATGCTTCGTGATACGGATTATAGCTAAACCAACAGTAACTCTTCTGACGGCTTATCTTTGGTGTTTGGAGGGGGGCCACGTTGCAGTCTGTGGAGGTTTCCCCAGTCTCACGAACAATTCCTCAGATTATGGTTGTATGTGTAGATTTAAGAATTCTGTGTATCAACAATCGATAAACGTAATGTAATGGTCTCAGCGTCCAACTCGCCAGCCTTCCACACGCGCTCGGTTTATTGGTGATAGTTAACTAGTAAAGATTGATGCTTATAAATCAAGGCATTCTAAGATATCCGCAGATTTTGAAATCCACTTTGTCTGAAGGTCATCTTTCAAGGAAACCGTATCCTCCACCGTTGCATTAGCCTTCCACTCATCTCTCCCAACAGAATTCCACAACTGATCGTTGCTTGGCAGAGGGAATTGGAGTTCACGCGCGGTTATCAGAGACCTATCCTCCGTAGTAAAGCTGCTCAATTTTGCACAAAGCTTATAGAGTGCTATACTCAATCGTTTTACTTCCTCAATACCCACCCAGACAAATGAGGGTAGATCAGATTCTCCATACTTCGCGAGTATGTTCGGATAAAAGAACATGCCCAGTCTTCGACAACTTCCAACAAGCGAGGCGAGTAATGCTAAATCGGTAGCGGGGATAGCCGCTTTGAGGTCGACGTTGACAACACCATCACTCTTCATGATAATAGATGAAATAACATGTAGTAGGATAGCCTGGTATGTGGCAATCGGCCAGAAGCAGGTGCTACAAGCCTCCTCCACCTCTGAGGCGTCCCATTTCTCCTATGATTTACTTGTTAGCATATTAGATACATCATAGATTGACATCTCGACATACCCTTTGATTCTTAATAGCAAGGTCAAGTTGATCATAAAGCTCCACTGCCGCAGACCTTGCAGACTGTTTCCCTGATGTCCACATGGCTATAGCTATCATCGACTGTAAAAGCAACGGGATTTCGAGGCCCATATCAAATGATCCTCTATGGATGAAAGGCCAACGCGGATGGATTATTTCAAAATATCGATCAACCCACGTCTTCGTCTTCCCCCAGTGGTATAACTGTGACTGTTCATGGTTTAGAAATGACGAACGTGGGGTTAATGATCGGGTTTGTTGATCTTCTGCAATGCTAGGACGGTCTAGGAAAGAACATTGAGCGTTGCGACGCACACACTCCTTGCATGGCACGCCCCCTTCACATCGAGTCTTGCCGACATGACAACCCGTGCAGGCTCGGCGCGCCCGATTTAGAGGCTCTGTTATCTTGTGCTGCTTTTCTATGTGGCGTCGAAGGGTATCACTAATTCAAACATTCTAGAGTCAGGATCGGTAATATAAGAGGATGAGTAAGTACATGTATGTAGATACCTTCGTCGAAATTCAACACCACAAGTGGAACAGACAAAACCCTGCTGCATGAAGTGTTTCGATCGTTCGTGGCGATGCAAGTGCTCCTTGCGCCGGTATTTGGCATTGCAGCCAGGAAATAGACAGTGAAAGGCGTCATCTACAAAAGAATAAGAACCCGGAAGCCTCTGAGAGAAGTCAATCTCGCTGGCAAATCCCTCCATCGTAAATTTGACCTCTCAGCCATACAACGAGCTTCGCGTAGATGTTCTGGTAGCAGCGAGACTCCTAGCTGAGCCCCCACCGGAATCCCACCGGCATCCCACCGCCTTTATGTAAGCCAGAAGAAAAATCTCAACACCCTTTGAGAAAAGAAACTGCGCACAGATGTTTGACGTGGAAGCGCGAGGTTTAATAGTTAACTTACTGGGGACGGTGCTGACCTCACTGTTTGCTCGGTGGGATGCCGGCGGGAGGCCGGAGCGATGACGCACTGAGCAAATCACGAGTTGCGTACTCTACATCCCCTTACTAATTCCTTTGTAATTCTGCTCAAGACTAATTTGGGGGGAAGCCCCAGGCATAAGTATTTAAGCCTAGGCCGGGCATTTGGTCAGTAGCTCAGAGTGAACTACATATTTCATAACTCCAAAACCCATGACTCCTTCCATCCTAATCGTCGGCGCTACTGGGAACACCGGCCGTGCTGTCGCTCGCATGCTGCCAGAGTTGCTCCAATCAAGCAGCACTCTGTCCGGGACCCGCATCATTGCTCTCACTCGCTCCTCGAGCAGTCCAGTAGCACGCGAGCTTGCCGAGGTACCAGGGGTCGAAGTGATCGAGCAGAATTGGGTTGAAATCACCGCCGAATGGCTCCGTGAGCAACAAGTGGTCAGAGCCTTCATTGCTTCTCACAATGAGCCTAACCAATTTGCCGAGGAGTCGACCTTCCATCTCAATGCTCTCAATGCCGGCGTCAAGTACGTAGTGCGGATCTCGACTACGGCTGCGAATGTGCGTCCGGATTGCCCTGCCTACTATGCACGTCAGCACTGGGCCATTGAGGCTCTCCTCGGCTCACCGGAGTTTAACAACTTGCACTGGACATCTCTTCAGCCCAACGTCTTCTCGCCACTTATCATGAACCCTGCTGCGGAGTTCATCAAAAAATTCCGCAAGACTGGGGAGCAGGATACACTTCGCCTGATGCTGTCAGAGGATGCACCCGTCGGGATCATCGACCCTGATGAGGTTGGTGTTATTGCGGCTCATCTCTTGTCCCACGATGATACATCCGTGCACAACAAGGCCAAATACATTCTAAACGGACCCGAGGACATAAGTGGCAAGCAGGTTGTCGACATGATTGAGCAACACATTGATGCGCCTGTCAAAGACATTATTTACAAAGACGTCTCTTTCATCGATATAGTGTACGAGTACCAATATGCGGCTACGAACCAATCGAAGCAAGTCATCTACTCAATCAAGCGGGCCCCGGAGACTGCATGGGAAGGGAAATGCTCAGCTTCTACAACTAGTAAAGAGATACTGGAGCTTGCTGCTCCAAAGAGAACACCTGCTGATGTCTTAAAGACTTTACTAGAAGAGTAAGGAGATCATAAGTTGGAGAACACAGTAATTCCAGGGCTATATGATTGAATTACTTTGCAATGGAATGTAGCGACTGGCCGTTATACATCTACCTTTGGCTTTCGCAGTATCTCGCTGTCTCATAACTATATGTATATATATGTACATATTTACATCACATACCCATTATTGAATCCTACAATTTGATAGTATAGGTAGTACTGTTTATTAGACTGCCATTTCAAATAAGTTGGTTTAGGATATATATCGAGCTTGCAACATTACCCTCTACCATCTCTGGGTGCTTGCCCACATTACATGCTTAAAGGGAGAGAATAATAACTAGTACATAAACTAGAGTTGGTAGTTATGTTACCCGTCGCATCGACTACCCAACCGCCTACATGTAGCAGGTCGATAGTGAGCGGCAGCTGCCGGGGAAGGTGGTCGACGAGGACACGCGCGGCACACTGGAGCGATTTGGCCAGATGACGCCGGAACAGCTAGCTGCTCCTGATCGACGCGATCTTGACCCTGCCTGAGACGTCGCCAGAGAGGGGGTTGCAACGGCCGATCGCGGCGATCCACGCTGTGACGGCGTGCTGCAGCATGGAGTAGGGGAGGTCTCATCTCCATGTTGGGCAAATCAGAATCGTTATTGCCAGCTGATGCGGTGCGCGACACGGGATTTATCAACGTAACGACACGGTTCTCCCACATACCCATATGAATATGGGTGCAAGGAGACGGAGATGATAGAGCGGCGTTGGGGCCGACAGTAGATGGAGGTGTGGCTAGTGGATATTCGGAGGAAGTCGCTGAAAACTGGACGCAACTGCATAATGAACAGTCCTATGATTACAGCTATTGTTAACACATCAGTGGTTTTCTAAAGTCCGCACACGATTGCAAGAGTTTGACTCAAGGTATCCAGTTAAATCAAACGGTACCACAGGCTCATTTCTTCCCGGCCGTCACCAACTCAGCAACATTTGCAGCCAGTTCATCTGGCCAGAATACTACTGTTGATAGCAAGTTGACGAACTCAAATTCTGGCTTCTCCTCCTCCATTGATTTTCTTGTGGCATTTCGGGATAGGGGTCTTCGATGCGAAGTATGCTTCCATTGGCATGCCGTAGGGACCGGCAGTGTTGGAGTTGATGCCGTCTGTGATAAGTTGTGTGAGGTCTGGGGACGCAGGCGTGGGAACCAAACATCCAAGCGAAGAAGATCAGGGCTACGATGGAGGAGGTGATGACAACACGCTTGATTGAGTTTGACGGAGTGCGGTGCGTGGCGTTGAGGATGGAGAGGGTCACACTTAAGGCTGGGTTGATAATGTCGCGGTGTGTGACGGCTTTGTGTCTATCTTTGTGATATGTCATATTGTGGCTTGTCATATTCGAAACTCTCCGAACTGTATGTCGAATCTTTGCATCTAGAGTACAGGATATACTTGGTGTATTCCTGATTAGACCTTTATGTTGGCTATCTATTTATACGCCTCCAAACCCCCCAGCTGGATCCTCAACTTCTTCCTATCTCCATGCTTAGGATTTTGTCGTACAGATACCCAATAGAATATTGGCTTGAGAACCTTCAGGGGTGTGGGGGCAGCTGTCGTGACGCTTCGCCTGAATATACCTCATGAGCTCAGCTTATAACAACCTTTATTTATTCATCTATATCTTAGCTATATCTCATACATTGATTGATTTATAGCCGTCCTAGCTATCTTAAGACAGCCGTGCAGCGACTGAATTCCGTTATTAAGAGAGAGATCGAAAAAGCACAGAACAATTTGGGAATAGGAAACTTCACTAATAATTAAGTCAAACCTGCTAGCTAGTTATACTATTGGTGGTCAAAGTTGATGGTTTTATATAGAAAATTGCAGTCAGCTCGCGCGTATTTTGTGACTGCTTACGTTACATTAACCTAGCTTTGCACATAAATCTAAAGGTCAGCCTCTACCCCTATGCTCTCCGACCGCTGGCGAAGATATCAAGCGGAGTATCAGCCTTAATACTCTGCCAAATTTCCTCAATACCCTTGACGGCATCTGCACTCAGCTTGCCCTTCTTCAGGGCCTGAGCCGTCTGCTTCGCCTGCTCAAGGTTGCTCGCACCGAAGATGACCCCATCTTCCTCGCTCTGAAGATGAGAATGATACGCCATCCATCGGTATGCCAGCTCGGCCTTCGGAATACCCTCCTTTTGCGCAACCTCATCCCACTTGCTTAGCACAGCACGGAAGCTTGGCTTGTCGTAAATCAACTTGTACATACCGCCCAAGGTTTCTGCGTTGAAGCGGCCTGCACCGGCGTCGATGTCTGCTACTGTTTTGGTGAGGAAACCGCCTGCCAAGGGGCTATACGCGTAGAATGCAATGCCGAGTTTCCGCAGTGTTGGGAAAAGTTGCGTTTCTAAATGCCTCGCGATGGGGTTGTAGTGGCCCTGGTAGACCTGGGGCAGCGGATAACCCTTTGCCTTAGCGATATCGTAAACTTGCTGCACCTGTTCTGCCGAAAAATTGGACAGGCCGAAGCGTTTGAAGATTCCTTTCTTATGCACCTCATTAATACCCTCCAGTATCTCTTCAAATGGAATTGTCGTATCCGGCGCGTGAAGATACAAGACATCGAACTGCTTGATCTTCACTTTGTCTAGGGAGTCCTGGGAGTCGCGGATCACAGCGTCCTTGGTAGAGCTGCCAGGCGCAAAGCCGCTAACAAGCTTGGTGTCAATGGCGAAGCTGGTGCGCTTATTGAGAGCGCCAATGGCGACCTCGGAGCCAGGGTATGCGCGCGCGGTGTCGATATTGGTTACGCCATTGGTAAGAAGGAGATCTAGGAGTTGCTCCCGGATTTCAGGCGTGTTAAAGTTGGCCGAGTCCGAGATCGGAAAGCCACCAAAAACAGATTTCACCATCGCTAGGGAGCTGTATTGATGCTGTAGTTAGACAGTTGTGTAATCGTGGGTATTTTGTGCCGACCGTCGGATGAGAGTGGCGATAGTGTTGCTATATATATGCCTCAATCAATGTATCCAACACGTCGTACTTATATACTTTACGGTGGCATCCAACGCGGCACGTTTGCATTTGATATGTAATCATAAATACGTAATCATAAATACAAATACAAAACTGTAATTAAATCAACGAACGATATTGATTTCAAATCATCTGAAACCGAGAGAGTCACGTCATATATTGTATTGTGATATATCACTAATCGAGAAAATGTCTGGCAAAGGTTGCCATACATGCTTATCTCAGTGCTCATCCCCACTGGCGGTTCTGAGTGACTGCGGCCAAATTTATTAGGGTTAACTACTTTTTCATCCTCAATTTATATAGGGAACCTTTAGACCTCTAATCTTCATTCTATTCATAATGGTCTTTTTTAAAATTTTTAGAGTATCCAAGGTCAAGGCTACGGACCCCCATACTTGAACCAGTCTGCGATCATTTCATGGGTGATTCAAGGCACACTCTGCCGTTAAGTAGCGCACTTGATGTGGGATCATTGATTGTAGGTACTCGTAAAAGTCGTGCAGGTTAAGTGGAAGGTAGATAAGAGATTTAAATGTGATAAATGCCTGGTAAGTCAAGGCTATCTGGTTCAAGGTCTGTCGGGTGCACTATGTTTGTCTTCTTTGGCGACCTCGAGAATTCTTTGATTTGCTCGGTCTCTCGCGGCAAGATCAATCTTCTTGTACGCTTCTTGCGTCTGTGAGAACACCTTTTGTTCCCACCCCTCGCCCATATTAATCTTCCCCGCATCATCCCAACACGCCTGAACAGATTCTCCAACATTTTCCAGCAAGCTTCGCAGACCCCCAGGCCCTCCTCCCATATTGAAACTCTTAAATGGCCCAGCATACGCCCACCGCGGCCCCATACTATTTTCGATAATCCTGTCAAGCTCCTCAACCGTGACAATGTCTTTATTCACCAAATGAATAGCTTCGCGGAGCAACGACCATGCTAATCTCCCTGCCACAAAGCCCTTGATCTCCTTTCGGATGAGAATCGGTTCTCGGCCTCTATCACGCCAAAATTTCATAGTCGCGTCGATAACTAGCTGCGATGTCTCCGGTGAAGGAACGATCTCGAGAAGTGGTAGGATATGAGGTGGGCTGTCATGAGCCTGTAGAATATATCCCAGTCGTCGAAGTCTCGTGTATTGAATCCAGGCATGTCAAGGAACAGACATCGTCTCCCACTTATAACCGTAGGCACGAGTGCTGTAGTTCGGGTACCTAATGATTGGTAGCGTTAGGTCAAGTCTGGTCTGTGCAGGAAGGCTATTCTCACCAGATTCAAGAGTTGATCCAATATATACCTCTTCACCAGTAATTGACTTGATATAAGAGGACTTCCCAACACCACCATCACCACAGACGATGTAAAGATCTGCCCCTGCACTATTGGGACCTTGAGTAAGTTCGAGCTCTTATCTGTACGTTGTGTGTTACGTCCAATAATACGTACTATTTCCTTAAGAAATCTGCGCCGGCTTTTGTTAGTTTGTTACAGACAGCATCAGAGAAAATCTCCCATCCGTTTTGAAATGGCTTGAAGGATTCGTTGAAGGCACCCATAATGAAGTGAGTTATTGATCGAGTAGAAAGATGAAGGAAGAAGATGCAAAGTATTGTGCTTTACTGTGCTTGATTTTTGCAATTCTGTGCTCGTGGAGAAAACATCTTGGAAGGAAGGGAAAGTTGACCCTTTTTATAACTTCCTTCGCCTTCAACATATCCATCTCTCGACAGTTTTCAAGTAATGAAGCAATATACTGAAGTATCCGAAATTTCACATAGCATTTCATCGATAACCCAAGTTTGGCCAACAGTAGCAAAGGTAAAAACAAACTAGACCAAAATCCGCCTAGGGGGCATATGTATGCGAACAAAAGTGCACATTAGTTCTTGAATATTTGGATTTGGCCTGCCCAAGAGGTGGCGAGGCTGTGGATAATATGAACCTCCCAACCAGAGATCGGGGATGGGTTATCCATCACGGGGTGTGCCACTCCATCGAGCTAGAATCTTGTGCATACCGTGCAGCCCGATGCTTGTGTATATCATGCATGTGATACGTTGCTCATTTGTCCGTCCATCGGTGGAAGCATTTTCCTTTTGTCTGTTTTGGTGGAGGCGATGTGAGAACACCACGTATATCCCTGTTGCCGGGCAAACATGCACTGTAGCCAATACGAGCTGAAGTATTTGCTTTTTCTTCATACTACCTACCCTCTTGCTTTAGTAATAAGTGGAATAAATAGAGCTAACAAACTGCGGGGCACCAAGGCCAAATTCCAGGAGACCATACATTTCATCCTCTTTCACTCTTAATGCATCGCAACGATTGTTATCAATACCACAAAAATGACAGAACCAGACCTGACAAGGCAATGGAAGGATTTCATCCGAGAGAGCCGTTTGGAGGTAATCCGACTTTACCAAATCGAAGGCTGGAAGTCAAAAAAGGTCAAAACTACTCTTGAGACAGATTACCTAGGTTTCAGCCCTCTGGTATCGTAAGTACTTAAAGCGAGGTATCAATCATTGAGTTGTACTTATCAAATAACTAGAATGGACATATGGAAACAGTTGCTAGAGCATTTGGGCATTCGCAAAAACCTTTGTAGAGACGAAGTCATATTCATCAAGGACTTCCTTGGGCCAGACCCGGTGACTTTCAAATGCTTAATTTTCGCCGACGATGTCCTTTTGAATGTCAAAGATATCAAAAAGTATTTGCGGAGGAGTAATGGTTCTACTCTAAAATCGAGCAAAGGGAATTGCAGGACAATCACATTCCTGCCACTCCCTCGTACTATCAAAAAGCTCGATGAGCCACATGTCTTCGAAAACTTTCGACGACTATTGTTCTATACACGGGCCCATTTTGAAAAGTCATTTGAGCAGGGGGTATGGAAATCCGACCAACGCGGGCTGTATAACAGAAGTCCGGAATACAGAGCTGAGCTAACGAAGCTCAGCTATATGCACAACATGGTGGTTGACGCGTTGCACAGATTCGACGAAGGAGACAGCCAAACCGGCTGGGCCTTAATACGCAATGCGTCCGCATCTAACAGAGAGATCGTGAAGAGTAGGCACCACCGCCAATTCTCCGATATCCTCGCCATACTGCTCCTTGTTCGGCGGAAAACGTATATTGCGGACAAGGACAAATCAGTAATTGAGGAATCATTGAGGGAAAACCTTCATGATTTTGCAACAAATGAATTAAAACCTAATGACCCACAGAGGGCAATGTTCGCATCACTGCCAACTTTGGTTCTGGATTTGAACGGCGATTTGTACCTCGCTTACGATTTCTATTGTCGATACCTGTGGGGATTGAAGACGGGACACGATCAGATGAAATCCTTCTATTCTTACAATCAGGCAAGCTTCCCACGAGCCGACTCGGGAAAATTCTTCGATTTATTCAAAGGGAAGAAACCGCAGGAAATCATACTTGATCTTCAACGGATTGATGAAGATTTGGGGCGTTACAGCCACGAAACTTTCAGTTTGTGGCACATGGCAGCGCATTGGTTCCGCAATAACGAACTGTTTGCAGACATGGATCTTCTTCTACAACTGCTGCGTGATCGTGTGGATGAACTTGGGGATGATTACGACTACAGCCAGGACCGACAATTGAACTTTGATTGCATGATGAGCTTCTCTTTACTAGGAGATGCTCTAGAGAATCGAGGATTCATATTGAACGCTATGGATGCCTTTCACAACGCGGTCAAGCTACGAAGTCGGATTGTCCCGAGCGATAATTGGGACCCAGGGAAAGCGGGTGCATTACGGAGGCTGAGATCGATCGCAATAAGGATTAAGGATGTTTGGACGAAAAGCGATTGCAGTCAACAGCTAGATCGGATGTATGCTTCTCAGAAAAAGCGAGATGCGGAGGAATCACGGCTTATGGTTGCCGGGAATAACAGGCAAGAATAATCAAGATATCGCGCAGCTAACTCGCTTTTTGAATTAGGGGGTGATTGATCGAACCTACCCCAGACTCAGGGACAGACAGACATTTAGCAAAATGTCGATGCAATCAAATGAATCCAATGCTCTCTGTATGCAGTTCTGGATGATGGCGGTCCATGTTAGTGAAACACACGTTAGGGCTCCATTCCGAATCAGGATACCCCCTTCCCAAAACGGAAATTATCTTTTTCTGTTCTATTCCGGCATGCTCTCAACATACTCCGACGAGCTGCACCAAGGAAATTCGGTTGTAGTTCTGAATTATTGTTTAGTCGAATTTGGATCTGATCATTATTCTTGGTAATACATACATTTTTAAGCTTTTGAAAGAAAGAATATGAATCGTAGCGAAGTAACTAGCAAAATACATCCCCATATTACATGCAAAGCGCACCTATGCAACCGCCACGCAATGCACCTCTTCCCCCTGAAATAAAACAAGTAAAACGCCCTTAAATGCACCCCTTTCAATACAAAACAAATGAAAACTACAAATGAAAATCAATGAGTCTCAACCCAATTCCTCCACTCACACATACAACCCCCCGTCCCTCCATCAACGGGACTCTCCTCGTCGGCCGTCGCGCCCTGCGCAAGCGCCGCCGCTAACACAAAATAGTCTGGCGAAGGCTGCACAATTGAGCCTCCGGAATCGCGTTGCTCGTCTTGCAGTTTTGGGTTTGTGAGGTTGTAATACGGTCCTGCCGCCACCGAGCTAGATGAGGAGGAGGAGGAAGAGTTGTGTTGTTCGAGGCCGTAGCAGTATGCTAATTTCTCGGTGGCGATGCCGCCGTGGCGGTCTATTTTAATTGTTATCGGGTAGGGGAATGAGCCGGGGGAGGTGAAATTGTTTGCTGAGGAGGTTGCTACAGACCCGCCTGAAGATTTGGATGTCGCGGTTGATGATGCTGCTGATGCCGTCGATGAAGAAGTAGTAGCAGTCGTATTCGAGATAGCGCTAAGACTCATATGGGTTACATTCTGTGGCTGGGTCCAGATCTGTACCAGGAACCGTGTCTGCGACCATGTGCAGCGAACACTTGCCTCTGTCGACGTGCTTCCACCATTTGCGTCTCGTGAGTCGGTGTCCGCGCTGCCGCCTGTGATCGATGCGTCCGAGGCAAGGAATATGCTCTTGTCGAAGTAGGTGAAGAAACCGTAGTGTTCGGTGGGCAGCCCGCGATTGTAGAGTTTGATGGGTTGTTGGACAGGCAAGGGGTAGAGGGTAGCTGCTGCCGCGGTGCCGTCGGATGCTAGATCGGGGGCGGGGATGAGTTTTCCTACCCCGGATTCGGGCGTTGACGTGCCGGTTTGTGTTTGGGTGCCGGTTGCTGTCTTGATGCTCGTCTTTGTACCTGTGCCGGCGGCTGTACCAGTCCCTGTGCCAGTTGCACTGTGAGTAGTAGCAGTCCCCGTGGCGCCCGGATGAGTGACAGTAGTAGTAAATCCGGTCGCCGTCCCAGTCGCCGTCGCCGTACTCGAAACATCATCCCTCTTGACATACTTCGCCGACGCATTCGCCACATCAACCGGCGACAAAAACGTAATGTAAAACGGCGTATCCTCCCCTTGAAACGGCGTCGTAATATTATCCGTCGTATTCCCCAAGAAAGTCTGATCAATCAATCTCGGCGCAGCTGGTGAAGCAGTCCAGTCATCTCTTCGGAAAATACCTCCCCAAGACCTTTTCGTCGTTGAATTGCTTGCGGTACTATTCGACAATAGCGAAGAATCATTGCGGAAGCGAATCTCAATCCTGAAATTTGGTGCGTCAGGTGCATATCCTCCCGCGTTGCTAGCTTGTTGCTCAGGTGGTAGAGCGCAACTCCACAGGGAAGTTGGCGCAACGCAACTACTTCTTTCCACGGCAGGTGCTGGTCCGGCGACAGTCATGATACCTGTAGGGATAGGCGGGAAACCAGTGATGTTCAGCCACTCTGACTCCACGGACATCCTATCCCCTTTGTGCGTGAGTGTAGTAGCGAGCGAGATCGATAGCACAATAACCAGTATACAAAACGCGATGATAGCCACATACCAACGTCTACGGTTACGTCCCTCACGACCATCACGGCCGAAACATCCCTTTTTAGGAATGCAGCCTCTTCCACGCCAGAAGCCGCCAACCTTTTTCGCAATTTTGTCCTCCTTTTCGAGTCGTTGGCGTCTAGCCTCGTTTTCGTCGCGAGATTGGAGATCGGCTTCAGAGACGAACTGGTTACCTGGGCGAGGTGGTTCAGAAGCGTCGCGCGGGTGTTCGCCATTGTAGTAGTGGTGGACGTTGATGATTGTTCTTGGTTCGCTGGGTCGAGATATTGAGCCTGCGTCGTTGAAGTCCATGTCGCGAGGGCGTTGGCTGACGTCGGACATTGGTATGCCGCCACGACTGGTCATCACTTGTTGTAAACCAGGTGAGACCGGCCCTGGTGCGACTGGGGCGCGGTCACGTTGGTCGGATTGGTCGCGTGCGCTGTAGGTAGGAAGACCGGGTTGACGAGGAGCGTTTCGAGAATAGGGCGGTAACACAGACTCGGCATCTGATTCATCAGCAGGAGCATCAGAGACAGTTTGCTGTGGTGGTGCTGAAACAGGAGGTTGAGGAACACGTCTCGGTGCTGAGAACGGACCTGGTCGACTGAACGACGGTGCTGGTCGAGCAATTGGCGCTGGTTCTGCGTTTCCATCTGATTCTAGTCCCGGTCTGGCAACTGAGTCTTCAACTTCCCTTGCTTGAGACATTGGTCCTGGTGCTTCAGGTGGCATTGGTGGTGAAGCAACTCTAGTCGGTCTAGGCGGAGACATTGCTCGCGGAACTGGAGCTGGCTCCCACTGGTAACCACCTGGTATTCCACGAGCATCGTCTGATGGAGACTGAGGTGGTGGAGGCATCGCAACTTGTGCCCGCTCATCCACAGGTGGTAATCGAGACCGTGGCATCGGCATGGGAACGGGTTCTCGAGGTGGAGGAGGTGCTGGTGCTGGGACTGGGGCCGGAGGAGGCATTGCTACCGGTTCAGGTGAGAATGCGCGAGGCTGAGGAGGAGGTTGCATTGGCATAGGTACTGGTTCAAGTGAGAATGTGCGAGGCTGAGGAGGCGGCATCATCGGCATGGGCACTGGTTCTGGAGAAAAGGCGCGAGGTTGGGGAGCTGGCATCATCGGCATTTGCACCGGAGCTGGAACCGGTGCTGGAGCGGGGGCAACATATGTAGGAGCTGGTGCAGACACTGGAGCTGGAGCTGGTGGCGGACTCATTCCCCTTGAAAAGCTGACAGACGGAGGTGCAGGTGGTGGTGGAGAGAAACCTCTCTCCTCAGCAGGCGGCGGCAGCGACACAGAGGGCTCATAACGCGAGCGCGGTGGCGGAGAAAACGACGCAAGAGATCTTGAAGTTGGACCCAAATCAGGAGAATGACTCAACCCTCTTGAGGTTGTATGCCCTTTTTCTGGATCAGCTGGCGCATCGTCATCCTCATCACTGCTATCAAAAGACAACAGTTCTCTCGCATTGCTCAATCCCGTCTTTTCCACCTCCTCGCCCTCAATCTCTCTCTTCTCGCCATCCTGTTCGCCTTCTTCTTTGGGTTTCTCATCCCCATCAACGCCAACCTCCTTAACATCCCCCCTCGCCTCCAAAAACGCAATAAACGTATTATTCGCGTCTCTTGATGGATCAAACACAAACACCGCAAGTCCTCCCTTCTGATTCTCCGCTTCCGCCCTCAATCTCTCCTCCGCTTCTTTCTCAGCAGCCTCAATCTCCGCCTTCCGTTTCGCGGACGTCATCGAGCAGACATGATTAATACACTCAAAATAAGGGTTCTCCTTATCGTGTAAATCGTGCGCACTAGCCTGGTAATACTCTGCCCGTGAACCGTGAAACTCGTAATTGGGCACCATCTGATCGCCGATTTGGAAGACGCTTCGAGTCTTTTCCGCTTTCTCACCTTCTGGCAGTGCTTTGATTGCAGTTGGGTTTATGGTGGTGACGTGTTCATTGAGAAACGGCATATCCCATCCAATAGGCTGAACGTGCCTTGTCAAATCTTCCGGTGTATCAGGCGAAAAATGCGATTTTTCAGGCGGAATGGCTATCTTTTCGTCGTCCCACCAGTGCGAGCTCTCTCCTTCATCTGCGGCAGTTGTCGGTTGAGGAGGCGATACTGCCTTACTAAACGATACAGCCGACAACGGCGAACGAGCGGATCGTGTTTGATTCTGCTGGGGGCTTAATGCGGTGCGACGACTACTCACTGTATTCGACCGACTGAGTAGTGGTGAGAGGAGATATGTCCACCATCCCTGAGAGTCAGGCCTATTCGCGTCGGATGTGTTTACACTCAGTTTGTGGAGGAGTTTCTTCTTCATATTCTTCCTTGTCGTGGTGGGAGACGACTCCTTCTCTGTGGACAGCACTTGCTCTTCGCCCTCAAACTCTGTATCTGCCGACACAGGCTGTTGATCGTAAATAGCACGTTGGAAAGAGGTCACAGAGTGGAAAGCGGGGATAGCAGGCACAGGCGGCGCGTCCTCGTCATGCATTGGTTTCGGCGAAGGTTGCGAATAGATACTTGACGCCGCGCGCGGTCTGTGAAGCATTTCGGGACTGGTGCTCATATCCATGTGCATGTCCGTGTGCCATGGCGGATGCTCTCGTGCAGGCGTAACGACTATCGAGGGTGTAGCTGGCGTGCGTGATGAAGCACTATCAATAGTCTCCCCTGCTCCTGCAGCAGCAGCAGCAGCAGCTGAACGAGGCGTCGACTCATCATACGGCACAGTCAATCCAATCATAATCGGTCTATCCGACGGCGACAACTCCTCCGCCCTTTCCTGAACAGGCTGCTGCAACGACTGCGAAGACGAATTATATTCCCTCAGTCTCTCCTTTTCCCTTGCGTTGGCGATGGATTTCAAATCACTCAGATCCAGAAACGTCCCCTTTTCACTCTGAATATCATCCCTCCCAAATTCAGTCCTTAATTGCAGTCCCGCCGGCCTCTGCTGTTGTTGTTGACTAGAAGAAGACATATCCGGCGTCATCTTACTTCCCAGCTCTAATCTCTCACGCAGCGTACGTTCAAGTTGTGTTTTTGACAATGCCGAATCAGCATGTAAATCCAACTTCTCACCCGCAATCCCACCGCTGCCACCAAGACCAGCGTTGACCAGCTTCGGTTTTGGCTTTGAGCCCGTTTCGCTGCCGCTGGAATGCTCCGGACTGGGGATCTCAGCTGTAATAGGCGAGTTAAGCGGAAATCTGTTTTGCTCCGGTAATTGTTGCGGGGGTTGCAGGTCGTTACTGTTCTTGCTGTTGTTGTGTTTCAGGTCGTTGCTACTTTTATTCTTGTTGTTGTTGGCACCGGCAAGTGTGTCGCCGGAGGTGTCGATGGTGAGGTTCATTGGATTCCTGCCTCGCGGTCGATAATTCTGATTGCCTTGTGGGAAAGAAGCCATCTCGTTAGATCTCTTGTGCGTTGTGATTTCTCAAAACAAAAATAAAGAAGAAAGAAGAGGACGAAAAGATACAAGAGTAAAGAGAGGAGTGAAGATAGATGGATAGATAGATACCATTCGTAACCCTATCCTTCTCGCTGCTTGCTTGCGTCCTCTTCTGGAGAGAAGCTATTAACAAACTGTATCGATCGATCGGTAGGCAGGTGGGAGGTAAGAGTCACAGCGCGTGTGATGTCAATAGGAGGAGTCAATAGAAGATGATGGGATGAGATGAGACGACAATAGCCAGAAACAATAACAATGTCTGACGAACAATCAGACAACAAACAAACTAACAAAGCACCAGGCTTTTTCACAACAAATCTATTGTACTGTCTATGATATGCAAAATGCAAAAAGAATGAGATGCTTTTCGAGTATGTATGCAGTCGCTTTCGTGTATGTAGTCGAAGGAAGGAAATGCAGATGCGAAGATGCAATGCAACGGAAAATAAACCCAAATGCAGCGACAGAAGACGAAACAGAAGAAGCAGAACAGTAGAAGAAGAGGAAATACAAAAGAACAAAAAGACCGCTCCAGACACCCAGCCAGGAAAAATATCAACCTCTCACCTTTCTACTTACCCAACAGCGCAAGACCTAGAGAGTTACAGACCTCAGACCCAGCAACCAATCGAACCATCACACTAGCCATGCACAATTATAGCAACATCCCCGCCCACTAAGCGCAGGGACGGAAGGAAGATGATCGACGGAGTCCAGCCCGGCCAGGCCAGGCCTGTCAAGGACTAAGGTGATGGTAGAGAGAGAGAGAGAGAGAGGCGTAACATCTCCCTCTACCAAGAGGTGGTGTCCTCGATGCCATTGGTTCTGCTTGTCCTACCCACTCAGTGGTACGCATCATCGCATAGAATCGTCCATACTTTCGTATCGATGACTCACTCACCCATCCCCTCAAACAGTAAACCGTAAAATACTCCAGAAAAGAAGACAGTTTCGTCCCCACTGCCAAAAGACGATCGAGTGGTTCTCAGTCATCGGTGCAATTGATACGATATCTTTAGCCGCTGGATCCACTTGTCCTTCCGCCAATAATATCAGTAAGAAGTGCATGATCTCGGGCGCTAGTCTGTCTACGGCTAGAGTGAATGATCGGGGCGGTTAAATATTGTTTCTATTTACATACTACGTACTATGTAGTAAATGTTAGGAAATAATTCATGGGCTGGAAGAAGTCTAGATGGTGAGCCAGGTGAGACATGGCATACGAACGCCTGTTTATTTATACTTCAGTATACCCTGTCGTACCGGGTCGATATCCAAACATGAAACAACATACGGTGTCTTCAGCAGTACAACACGCAGGTCTATGCGAATACGACCACGTATTCACGATTCATCGCTATCATTGCTATCCAAAACAGCAAACCGTAGGATATCAGGAACAAACAGAAACAAAACTCCATGATACAATGTTGACTCGCAACGCACCCGCCCATGATTTTGGTTCTTTTTGTACACGTTCCATTCCAAACCTAAAATCTCCCACAACTCCGGTCCGAAGTGAATACAGATATACCCTATATGCCAGCCTCCAGTCAAATCCTAGAAGAAAAAAAAAAGGTAGATGTTGGAATGATCTTATGATCTCATGATTTGAGGATAGCCCTTGCTCGTAAGTTACCGTCGTTCCTCGGTATATTGGACCCCTTGCATCGCTGCGACTGAGCCATTGATGAGCGGCGGGAGAGTCCGAGGCTGCTCGACCGCCATCCCGGATGCATACGTGGGGTACGACGTAGTCGGCGAGCCATTTGACGATGAGGCCATTGAGTGAGGGTCAAACATGTTTTGCTGTCGGGATTGGCCGTTGACTTGTTGCGAGTTCAACTGCGCCCGTAGTTCTTGTACTTCTCGTTGGAGATCGTTGTTTTCTCGTCGTGAAGTTGAAACTTGTTTTTCCAGCGACGATATGTAATCGATGGCTTTATACATGTCAGAAAGAATATTCAACACGGAGTAATATAAACACACCTCTGGTCAAAGTCTCCCACTTGCTAGACTTGTTGTTCTGGCTCTGAGGCAATCGCATCCGCAGCATCTCAAAGCAATCCTTCATCTCGCTTCGTCGCTTGCGTTCTGCCAGTTTATGCGTGACCCGCAGCTCGGGAGTACGGCTATACGGAGTTGCACTGTTGGGCGATTCCGACTCTCCCATGAGCCCCCGGACTTGCTTGTGCTGCAGCGAGTGATGATGTACGTTCTGGGGCAATTCTGCAGGCTATTAGTATCGACTAATGAGACAAGACGGCAAACAAACCTTGCTGACCGCGGGGTAGTCGACCATCCACAGAAAACACACTGCTATTGAGCGATTCTGCTACACTCCCCTTGCGTGAAAAGGAACCCTGCGGCGTCAACGAGTGGTCTTGTGAGGTCATGCTGGAGCTCGAACGTGCGACATCCGGATCGGGAAAGGCGTACGCCATACCCGCTGTAGGGGCTTCGGCATTGTATATTTCAGATCGCGGGTTAGACGAGATAGCAGGCGCAGTACGGCCGGGAGGAAATCGCTGATCGCCTGCTCGGGGTCCTAGTGGTGACAGCGGTTGAGCACCATATCGAGGTCCTCGCATCCCATTAGCATTGGTGTAGTCGTTTGAAATGCCGCGCTCTCTCTGCAGGCCTGACACTATCGACGATTGCGATGCGTTGGTGCTGTGGTATGGCGATGCCGGGTTGATAGCTAATGCACTAATCCCTTGATTCATACGGCTGTCCACGCTGCTTCGTCGAGATTCCGGCAACTCGATGATACTGTTTCGGTGAGATGGCGCATCAAAGTTTTGGTTAATCGACGGTAGAGTAGAAGCCGGTGCTTGTGTAAACGGAGGATTGGCGCCAGCTGGAGAAGGAGTGTTGGAAGAGTCTTGTGCGAGAGGCGATCGGTCGGAAATTCCGGAATGACGGTTTGGTGAAGGTTGGGACGAGTTTAAAAACGACATTGAATGATAGGTGCCGGTTCCATTCGTTGTTTGCGAGTATGTAGATGATCCTGTCAAGTCAGTACGCTCTCTCCGAGAACAGCCTGTGGCAAACGTACTTGTGCTTTGAGGCATAGACCAGTTGCCCGAGTCCCGCTCGAGCGTGTTCATAGAGCTTGCTGGTGATTTTTCGGCTGGCGGAATGCTTCCACTCATGCTGGCTGTTAATGTAGAGATTGAGGGAAGTGTCTGCGACGAGGTCACGACCGGAGCCGTGTGCAGACCGGGCTTGACATCCTCCCAGGGACGATGCGCAATAGACGATTCCATCGTGTTCAGCTGTGAGACAATCCTATCTTATATCATGTCCTTGTAGTTGCTTTTGTAGTTGGTTTTGTAGTTGCGTAAAGTGGTTCGTTCACTGAGCCGAGTCGAGTCCAAAAAATGCCATCAATGTGTCGACAGTCAACACGTGAAGCACCGGGGACGCTTAAATAAAACCACGCGAGAGGTTTGGAATGCGTCAGGAGGCGTCGAATAAGCAAGACCACGGGTTGGTCTGACGAGAAAGAAGGGATGGATTGTCAGTGGCGGTTCGTGGGCGGAAAAGACTGGCGCCAAGTTGCAGATCAAGGAGAATGCCCCTTGCTGAAGGTACTAGGTAGTAGGTAGTAGGCCGGTAGTCTGTGAATAATTAGCACGATGTTGCAATATATTTAATCCTGAAAGCTGGGAAAATATCAAGGGACATGTGAGGGCAGAGTAGGGCAGAGTCGTACCTGAATCTATCAGACCACGCGTGCAAATGGACTGATCCAACAAGGCTGGACGAGTCGAATGGATAGTGCGCGAATATCAGATCGGTATATAGTCGAATGTCGGGTTGCAACGTGACGTAGTAAAACGAGGCTTGACGCGAAAAAGAAACGAGAAAAAGCAAGAAAGAAGAGGTTGAGATGGCCGATCGGGGCGAGAGAAGGAGGGAGGGAGTAAGCCGGAAGGAAAGAAGCCGCCAGTTATTGTCTTCGCTATATAGTGCTTGTCGGCGGACTATTGACCTGCACAAGGCAGGCGTGATAATCGATTGTGAGGTCGGTCAACACTCGATAGTGGTAGTCGACAGCCTGCGGTCGGGGTCGATGATTGTACGAGTCGTGTTCTCCTTGTTGCCCTGACTTGACAATCAATCACGAGATCAGAGGGGAAGACTGGATGGATGGACTGGCAGAGAGCAGAGATGCACGTCGAGTAAGGTAAGTCCAGGACTCCAGGGTCGAAAAGAAAGACAAAGTGACCTGTCTACTACAGAGTAAGTTCAGAGAGTGTGAGCAGGCAAGGTAACCGATTCGGGCCATTACTCTCTCCATCTTAACATCGCCCACGTTTTTTGTCGGCTTGGTTCTGTGGGTCGGCTAGTCGAAGTATGACCATTACTTAAGCTGAAGATTCCTTACTTTGTCATTCATCTGTCTGTCTGTCGGCCAAGAAGGCTACTTTCATGCCATTGTATACATCTATATATTCACTATCTCGGCCTTCCTGTTTTGGATCCCACTTCAACAAAACAAAGAGTCTTGTCTTGACAGCGTCTGTCCTCTCAAGAAAAGTGGGCGAAATTTTAGGAAAACTCAAAAAAACACATGGCCCAAGGCACGCTAACCGGTTTGGGTCAATGTCCAATATTTGCGGAATTGCACCAGCCGTAAATTACGAAATGATGTGCACTAGCGTACTGTACGGGCCAATCACTGCCGGTACATAAATACAGACTAACTGGAATCGGATTGAGGAACCACGAGGCCCATTCCGGGGTGACCACTGACCAGCCCGGACCAGCCCTGACTAGCCCTGACTAAGGCCGGACCACGGAGTGTATTAAACTCCTGTTGCGTACTCTGTAATACAGTCAACCGTGGTTGAGTGGCAGTCGTGGAGGGTTACTCAACCCTCAGCGTATGCCTGGTACTTTGGGACAACTCCGTCCGTATGCAACGTACGCAAACGGAAGTCCCAATTCCTTGCAGCTCTCTTGACTCAGAGCACTCTATGGCATACTCGGAGTAAATATACCAGCCATCGACCTTCAAGGGTTGTCCACCTTGCCGATAGAGTTGACAACAATTGATACAACATATACAGAGTATGTCACCCTGCTAAGCCGTGAACTTGATGAGTATTTCACGTGGCACTCAGAAGAATCTTACTACAAGTAGTTGGGAGGGAGGAGTTCCACTGCTCTCGCTGCTAGTCCTGCCGCTCACCACGCAAGGAACCTATCGTTTTTGCAGTGCAAGTCCGCCAAGCGCTGCTTTTCCTATTGTGGTTTAGACTCTTAGAGCAGGGTAAGAACAGACGAGTAATGCAAGTCCAGCCGCATACCCTGGAAACCTATATACTACATAATATGTACTATACTCCGTAGCAGTACGAAACAGTTTAGGCAGGTCGAATTATTCAGCTGTTTTGCGATAGTTAAGCCAATCAGGTTGCCACCTTCAAGGCAGGCTCATGGATAATTGACATTCCTTCGTGCGTGCTGGGGATGCATGTGGTTGATCAAGGCTAAGGCTAAGAGCCACCTGGCATCCATCCATCCATCCATCACATCATTGCATTCTGCATTCCTTACTACGTACTTTACATACTACGTAGTATCGGGTTGAACATCCATGTGCCATGCTGGTCGCGTGTCGAGTCAATTATCGATGTTTATCTTCCAAGTTCTATCTTCAGCAAGGCAGTTCTCAGCCATCGGGCAACCAACCCCAACTGTGCCCACTGCCCAGTCCACCGACTGCGTACGGACTGTGCGATGTGACCAACACATGGCAAACACCCTGAGCCCTACATTAGACCTCTCTAGTCTGCAGATCATCTTGCCCCTCCTTCCTTCTTCCTATTTCTTCGGCATCGTGTCTTCCCAGAAGGTATCTCCCAAACAGGCTTGGTCTCCTTTTTCGCGCTTTCTCGATCGAGTATGATTGTCGTCTTGCGTGCTCGAATTGGTAATGGCATGCTTATTGCATGCACAGATACGTAGATAACTACTTACTCCATATGTAATTGACAATAACCGGATGGATTGTTGCGTTAGTAATCCTTATCAAAGTGTCAGTTGGGTGGTTATTGACTAAGGTAGTTTACTGATTATGGAGGTAAGGTTACTTTGAAGAATAGTGATCAGTGGGGGTGTTATGTTGATTGCGTGACGAGATTGGGGACTTGGTTTCATGATAGCAACTTGGATACCTAGGTAACTATACAATTTCAAGTTTTTGTGCATAGTACATAGTAAGAGAAATATATACCTTCCTTAGCATATACTTTATGTCCATGTACAGCCTATATACCTCGACCCAGTCTATGTATTCAACTCACTTCCAAGGTTATACTCACTCACTCAGTCAACAGAACAACGTCTCCATACTCTACGGAGTTTGTACACTGGAATGTGACTCGACCCAACACCGGAATGTTACTGGCCGGGATCCTGTTTCCTGTCGATTATCAGCCAGTCACTCGCCGAAAAAGCCATGTACAATGTACAACGTTACTTGACCGACAAGAACGACATGTTTGCATGCTGATCAATGCTCATGGATTGTACATATCCTTATCGTGGCGATACCATTCATCCATGACTCCATGTACCCGTGGACACTTATCGTAGTACATTCTCGGAACAAGAGCAAGTACGTACCTCCATAGGTAACTCGTATATGTAAACTCAACGTTGAAATATGGGGTACATCCTCCATCCCCTTTCATTTTTTTTTGTCATGTCATGTATGTAGTCCGAGCTCGACCTACCTACTTGGGTAGGTAAGACAAGACCAAAAATTTATGCGAACGACGTAACTAGTAGTAAGTCTGACAGTCTACTTTGTGCGACCGGGACAAAGGGAGAGTCGGTCGGAAGACACGCGCGGCGCGCTGAAATATTTATGCGATGGCTACACTGCATCGCATCGCATTAACTACTTACCTAGGTACCTAAGGTATATGCGCGTTTGTTATGTGTAATCCCTGCTGGTGTCATGCGTCGGGCTGTGGTGTTTACTTACAGTGTGCTCACTTGATGGGTGCGGGTTTGGAATCTGGTTACCTACACTAGAATGGGAAGGTGGTGAGTTGGTCCATGAATCGGATTGCAGGATTATCGAGGGAGGTTGATTAGGGTTAAATATGGATGGCACACGACTTTCAGATTATGCATGAAGAAATCTGCTTTTAATATGAATGTATCCATCCTCCTTCTTCTTTAGGGTATCGCTTACTTCTCCAGGGTAATGATAGCTAATACCTACTCAACCCGATCAGTCTACTCGCTCGTCGTATATTCTCCGACCCTGAACAATTCTGTTTGATATCGGTGTCAAAGCTTCAAAGCTCTAATTTTGCGATGTTTGATTCGTACTGGGTCCAGATCGGGTATGTACGTCCTATACATCAATCCGAATACCACCTACCTCTGGTCCGCCCTCGATACATCCAGCATCCACCCATCCTCGGTGTCCGTACGTAAGAACTTCTTCTTGAATCGCATCCATCATCATGTATATACCGAGTTCACGTATTGGAACGCAATTACTGATGTCTCGTCATTCTTGTTGTCATACACGGATACCTAGGTACTATCATTCGCCTAGCAGTAGTATAGGTATCGCTTACATCGTCTGTATTGGGCGGAAGATGAGTATGGTCTGTGTATGTGTAACGTTGCGCAGAGCATGTATGACACGCAATATAAGAAGACATGAAATGGTCAGAGTGTTTGTGGAACCATTTCTAGGTAGCCAGAACTGATTAGGGCTTGAGAACATTGAAAGGTCTAGATTTACCTGCCTAGATAGGTATATATATTCATCCACTTCGCACCCAAGTAGGTAACCCTAGGAGCCGTCGAAGTTGTAGTATACTGGCAGGGTCTGATCGATCAACAAATAACCTTGGAACATTGGACGTTACCTGCCTACTCGGTGCCATACCCAGTTCGCTTAAAACGCAGTTTATCGCAAATAATTTCAAACAAGACCACCTGGCACAACAACACTCTCTCCCTGTCAACCAAAATTGAAAATCTGTATAGTAAATCAATCAAAATACCTTCCGAACCACAATCAAGTTTGAATACTCTCCAGGTGGCTGGACGGATCTGATATCGCTTCGCTTATGGTTTCTGCGTACCTATGGACTTATGTACCTAGGTACCTAGGTAGGGGGTGGGGATATTGTACCCGATCATATAACTAGCTTCTACCTACTACGGTAGTTAACTGTATCAAAATTTTGATTATTTGTTTGACACTCTTACGGATGGATAGGTAGAGATCACAACGACTCCGACTTTACCTCAACTCACACCTCCCGAATTGAGATCCTCCCATCCAATGAATCGAATATACATGACTCGCGCCCCACCCACTTTTGTTGCAAGCGTCAAGTTGCGGATGCTGATCTCGTTTCTGATACATCCCACTGCACGGAGTATATAGTGCGCTGAGCTACAAATGTAAACTCCGTGGATCAACCCACATGGCACAATATATCTCCTCCCTCCACCCCTTTAGACGTTCGGCAAACATACCACAAAGCCGATTTTTTGCGGAAGCGATAGGTATTTAAAGCTGAAACTCAAAGCCGTCTTTAATTTGGATTTGGTGCGAGATTGATATTTCCTCGGACTTTGTACCTCCTTTTCGAATGGCCGAAACCTGGTCTAGGCTTGTTTACTTGTCTAGACGTCCGCCCTTTAATAGTTTCCCCCACTGACTCGGACTCGGACGGATGCTCGAAGCTGGAAGCGCTGCACATACGCCTTAGTTAGGTAGAGAGTCTGCCAGTCTGGTTAGTGTATGCGATTCAGTCACATTCTTTCTTTAGTGCTGCATGTCCGTAGTTTTTAGTCATTCTAGATCCGATTTAGTATCTACTAACACCGGACTATCCATGACATCTCCGTCTGTTCGCCGGTCTCTATTCCATTTTCCATTCTCCATTGTCCGTTCTTTGTGCATGTCCGTTTTTTTTCTTTATTGTTAATACAACTGTCAGTTATCTCAACTAGACAATACGTAAATAGTTCGCTATCTACGAACCGGATGGACACCCCTCTTTCTCCGGAGAATCCTTCGGTTCCTTGGTCAATTAACGCGGCACTGGTGATTAGAGTGAATCCTTTTATTTATGTACGTATCATCCCACTTAGCAGTTGAGGACTTCTACGTATGAACTGCCACATGGCAAACTTACCGGGAACCTTTCAAGCGCCACTGACGATCATGTCCATTTCCGCATGGGCCTTGATGGACACTAGATCCTTCCCGGGACCGAGATGGATAAGTCGTAGATTTGTGGGATGGATTTGGGGCCCGATATGCTTCTGTAATGAGAGGATCCATCAACTGCTGAAGGGGAACGGAACATGCGGTACTTCATAATATATTGGCAGATTAGGTCGAGGTAGCAACACCGCTCGTAGGGACAGCGGCATGCGTTTTAAAGATAGGGCGATGAGGAGAAACAATCGCGGATGACGCTATCTTCCTGGAAGCCATAGTAATAATATCAGCAAAAAGCCCCAGGTAGTAACCCTGCATCAAAATGGACACACTTCTCCCTGTTACCATGTATGAGATTTCTCTGTGTGGAAGCAATTACCGGTCTGATGTGACTACATGTACTGATGGACTATTGTTACCAAATAGAAACAAAACTATACGCCTTCCCACATGTATGGAATCTGAACATATTTAAATATACGTCGATAAAAGAAAACCATGGCAGCCACATAATCTGGAGTAAAGCCAAAAATTACATCCTTCATCTGATTTCACAATATTCTAGGTTTGAGCATGCCTCGTGGTAGTCGCATCGAGTTGACAGGTCGAGTTCAACGAGTTTATCAGATAAATGCACATTTTTCACTTGTAGAATTAAGATCATAGACTTGTAGGCACATGAAACTTGTAGCTGCCTATTACAAAGGATCCATGATGATGAAACCAATTTAGTGAAAAAAAAAGCAATAATAATACACCTCTTTATCCATGTCATTCTTGTAGACCAAGGGGTCTGAAGGGTATTATCGAATGAAAGAGTTCTCAAAACCCTAAGAAATACCAAGTCGATGACCTAGTGCTTTGTGCTTTTTGGTCACAAAAGAATGTGTGATAAAACTGTAGCTCTTGCATTGTATAAAGGAATAGAGGATACTCGACTCCTAACAACATGAATAGCATCTTCCTGAGTGATAACTAGTAAAGAACCAGCTTTACAAAAAGAGATTCAGCCTTTCATGTCATTGTTGGGAAAACTGTCATACTACATATGCTTCAATAAAAAAGAAATTTCCAGAATGCCCAAATAAAAGGGATGAATGTAGTTGCTGCCTTCGTCTATAAGCAGTTCCAAGTCATTCTTGTTAGAAACATACTGCTAGATGATTCCAGGTAATAAAGCGAGTTTGTCTCTGAAGCACTTCGAAACCATCAAACCGGACTCTCCCATACAAAAACCTTCTTACTCTTAAAATAAAAAAAGAAAATGACAAAGAACAAATGACACTCGATTTGAAAGATGCCAGTGTCAGGACTGCGGCCACAGGAGGCACACTAAGAAACCCGGGGCACGATTAGGTTTTAGTGACGAGACAAAAAGAAATTCGAAGCATTGAATATTATAAATACTGTAGTTGCCATCTACATCACTAGCCTTGCTCAGAAAATTAAGCACGAGCAATCATTCAATAAAATACTTGATCATGTCAGGAGACCGCAGAACGATAGGTCACCAAGGAGGCAGTTTATCCCACAGGATGGAGGGCATGAACCGGGTGATAGAAGACATGGGCCGGGTGATAGAAGACACGGACCGGGTGATAGAAGACACTGACCGGGTGATAGAAGACACGAAACGGGCCAGTGATAGATTGATTGCGGACAAGTATCTTGATCGTATTATTGATCTAATGAACCAAAGTGTCCATTATGATCATGACAGGGAAGAACGACAGAGGTGGGATGCTCGCGCTTGCCATGCAAACATAGAGCGAGATCTAGAAGCTCTGGCCTGGGTACAAGAGTACGACAGACACCTACTACCGCCGGCGAAAGAAGGATTCGAGGTAGTATATGGCTTGCCTTTCAGTAAAGCTAGCTCCCTTATTCCTATAGCGCCTGAGGAGGTTATTAAGTTCATCGACATACGATGCGAGCTCAACTTTATGGGCTATTACCTATACAGTATGCACAACACACAAGACCTTCTAGCTATGGAGCAACTTTGCACAGATATTTTTGATCTGTGGGAAAAATCTCATCTTCATGGTACGGCTTACCCGAAGGAAGAAATCCAAGCCAAAATATCCAAATATAATCGGTTGCACAGCATATGGGAAGAAGGCTGGAAACTTGATCTAGAGGACACTGATGATCCAGTTAGCTCTTCGGGAGAGACGTAAAGGGGAGCCGTTGAGATTCAGGGAGGCATTCAGGGGCGTGTTGGAAGAGGCTAAATCAACTAGTTGTTTGCATGTACTTTGCTTTTTCTATCCTAGGAGAGCTTTTACTGCGCATTCCCTTTCCGGACGAGAGCCTAGATAGTTTCTGCATACCACTCCCGAGTTTCTAGAATATCTGCGTTGGGCGATTACCCATCTCGACTAACTAGGCATACAAGGATTCTGTCATTTTGGAGACCAGTCATCATACCCTATGTACTGGACGGAAAGGTGCCGATATTTGCTATAAGATTGAGGGTGTTATGATACTCCAGCCCGGCGTCCATGATGGTTTGATAAGAGTCCGGAGGTCGTATTCATGCGCATCGTCTGGCACTGGTTTGAAAGGTTTGCAATAATCCAAATAGAACCAGGTTCGAGGTCCATGGTCGTATCGCCTACTATCCACAAGCCATCATAACATATTAGAGCCTCGTATCAGCCTGCCTATTTGATTTTCACAATGTATAACAGCACTAGATTAAAGCTTAAAAGGACATTTCGATACTCAATATCGTGCAATAATACTGAAAGTAGCTTAATGATTATCATCTCTCTATGACAAGAACTACGGCAAAGACTTGACGATGATCTCAGCTCATAAGTCAGGTCCTAAAACCAATAATATTCCTCAGTAATACTCCTTTTGTGCCTCCCAGACCGCCATCCGTAAACACTCTAGCACGATCTCGGTTCCAATAGTAGGCACAAACTACAGCTGGTGGTGTGTCAAATCTAACTAACAAAATTTCCATCTGACAGGTAGGTCTTTCCCCCACTCGGCTCCGCCAGAGACGGATCAGACTTATAGTGATAAACAATTGTCCTCTCTTCACTTCAGCTTCCAGTACGTATCAATCAGTAGTCTCTATGGCTGACTCATCGTCGGAATTCCGGACACAATGGCCAGAACCAAGCGACATCTTCTCCCTCCTCCTTTTACTAGGCGGAGACGTGATCCAGACTGCCCTTGCCAGTCCTCAAACCCCCATCACATTCTCGTTCGGCTGGTAGCATATGCCGTCACCGCCATGCTCACCTCTCTATTAGAAGAGTATCACGCCCACCACCTCCCAAGATCGCGTCGAGTGTTATCAATCTTCGCAGTGGGTGGGTCACCTCCAACAAGTCATGGCTTCTTGGACAGATTGTCGGATATTATAACCGGTGGATAAGGCCCCTCTATGCATCGCAGTCTACAAATAGTTATTAAAGGGAGACCAACTATCAGGCATCCCTCGACAAGACTAGGTGTGGTAGAGTAGTCTAATAATTATAATCAACTCAGGATAAGCACTATTCCTTTTGCTCTGTATTATTATTGGGGTGTATTCTTAATTACTATATGCAGCACTATTCTATCATATATATTAAGTATTCTTCTAACACAGGTCTAGCTGTCTCGTTAATATCTCTATTAGAATGTTGCCCTGACAGAAAGGAACGGCTCCTAACATATTATTATTGTCTTAGGAGATGACAAGGGGCTTGACCTTCTTGATCCCGCTTAGAACTATGCGCCGAACTTAGTGCCGATCAAAGTTTTCATGTTTATGCTTGGTGTCCTGTGGATAGTGCTGTTGATTATAAGCACTGGTATTAAGACTCATACATGGTTTCTACTGGCTGTTGGTGGACTAGGCATGGCACAGAATCTTTTGCTAGCTGCGATACCGCACCACCCTAATGTACTTAGGGTTCCACTAAAACTGGTAAGAAGAGAAATAGCAGAACCTAGAAAGGAATAGTTGCATGATGAGAGATCTTTAGTGTTTGCAGAGCATCGGACTATGTGGACTCTTATGGAACTAGAGCTGGAATTTAAAGGCTTTGGCAAGTCACTCCCGCCAACCTTTTTTCCTGGCATGCTGATGGACTGGGAAACTGAATGGTGGAACTCTTGGGATAGGTCTCTAAGAATTCAGCTGCTACGGGAGGCTAAGAGTAAATGGCGCGAGCGACTACTCGAGAGGTTGAGGTAGCAAGCATCATTATTTACGCAACCCCTACTACCTTTTGCCCAGGCAATTTTGCTTCTTCCTTTAATCTTCGCTGCCAGGTAGATTCCCCCGCTCTGCCTTGCGGATAAACAAGGTAAGCTTAATCAGTCGTGGTGTATCAGTTCACTTCTACGGCCGCCGCGTCAAAGCCTCGACAATAACGTTCTTACTTGGAAAGATCAAGAAAATTGTTTATAGCTATCTGGAATCTTGGATAATAAAGTGTAGCCCACCATATAACTGTCTGGAGCTGAGCTTCCTTCTAGGTCAGTTCATCAATCTTACAACTGGCCGAGTAGATTATCTGATGATATAATATATTGCCTAGCGAAGTCTGTCAGGGAGATACTCTGAGAGCACCGTGCCAATGGAATAGAGGACCCCAATGACAAATGGGCCACCAATAGCCACCACAAGTCCATATCCGAGAATCAACCACCCCAAGACAACGTTTTTGAACATCCCAACGGTAAAGGAAGTTAAAATAAGTAACCCTATTGCCAAGATATGCAATGCCAAATACCATAGTACAAGTCGCCATATCCGTTTGAATATGTTGGCCTTGAAAAGTTTCGTAACGTCTTCCTCGATCAGATTGAAGAAGGCCAATGAGACAACGACAGCAACCGCAAATACTCCAAGAAGAACAGAAACTCCAAGGAAGTCGTACAGTAGAACTCCCATATCCTTGAACCTTGATTGCATACTAAGAACCCCGGCAGCAAGTGACAAGGGAAGAAATATCGTGGCAAGAATCGTCAGCCGCTCCACGTTTCTAGCTTGTTTCAAGGTCCGGTCTAAGTCAAGGAATTTCACATTTTTATCCATCTCGTTGTTCAACCTCGCGAGACGGTTCCTGACCTCCTTGCAGCATTCTCGAAGCTCTGTCTCGATTCTGGAAAACGTTGTCCCCGTATTGAAGTCTGACGGTTGTAGTTCAGGCAACGTTTTCATGGCAACATTCATGAGGGATTCAAGCGTTTCCGCCAAGTCGTTGCCAATGTTAGACAGCAAACAGTAGTAGGAGGCGTCGGTAGCCATTTCCCTGAGGACCCAGCGTCGCAGTTTGGACGAGCGGGCGTCAAAATCCCTTCTACGTTGCGGCACATACTCATTTTCGAATTCTTGGAGGGACCGAAGAAAGAGATTTAGATTGGCGTGCTGATATTGGAGGAGAAATATCTGCTTCCAATTCTCATCAGTCCGAATTGGCCTGTAAACGGGTTCCAGTCGCAGCAACGATTCCAAAGCTAACTTGGCTGCAGGAGAAGAAAAGGATGACTCTTGATCGCGGTTGTTTCTAGCTGCTGCTGCCTGGTGTTGTTCAGGGTGCATGGTCTTACAAGAGATAAGAACTAATTCATGATATCGTTAATTTTTTGATAACAGGCGACAAGAGGATCGAGACGGACCTGTAAATTGGCCGTTTGGGGCCTCGTAAAACCTCAGTCTTCTCATGATCGATGTCACGACAGGCGGTGGCCTTTGAAGCATTTCTCGAAGGTCTTCGAGGAGTTGTCGCACCTCGTCGGCAAAAGTCCTTATGGGCGACCGTTCGCCGAAAGATTCCCAGAGGTCACTTGAGGTCGAAGATTGCCTCGATCTGTTGAATTCAACACCCTCAACCAGGTACCACTTATTCTGGCCAGCACCAGACCCCAATAGACACATGGCTGCGTGGAAGCCTGTGCTATACTCGTTTCCGTCTGATCTTATCCGCAAAAACCGATACCAATGGTCCTTGAGACGGTTTTGGAAAGCTCTGTTGACGCCAACTTCGTCAAGATACACTCGGATTGAACATGCGTCTTGCTCTTCTTCTTCCAGCTTTCCGAATGCTGCGGACATATCAGGAAAATGTTGTGAGTCAACGACTTCTTTATAGCCCAACGTCGCAGAAATGGGAATATCATAGACGCCAAGATAATAATCACTGGCAGAAGTAGCCTGGGGAAAGACTTCTGTGATGAGCCCAAGTGTGAGAGCGGGCATGTCAATAATCGCATTTAGTAAATCCATGATTTTCCAATAAATTTGCTGGCATCTTCAGTTGATGCGGATGTAGCTCGGAGGAGCGTGACATGATATGTGGTGTTTGGAGCAAGCAAGCCAGCTCGTCTTCTGTACGGCCGGAGAATTAATCTGGTGTGGTCAGCTTCTTGGACTCGTCAAGCTGACTTGTTAGGATGCAACATCGGCAGACAAGGAACTGTTCCGGCGCAGCTTCAGCCTTGCCTCAGTATAGACGTTCACCTCCATGGTCATGTCCACAGCACCCAATCAGAGCAGCGTAGAAACGTGCTCACACACAGTTCTTGCATGTTGTGCATGGCAGCTGTGTGCCACACTTTGGCGTCAACCAATTAGGGGGCATGTCTTCGCGCCCAGCCTTTCCCAGCACATTCTTCTGAAGCAAATTTTTGCGTAGGTTCTTGGTACTCGCGGCGTGGCTGAAGGCTGTTGATGGGGCTGATGGCATAACTGAACATGTGCTGAATTCAGAAAGCTCCAACAGTCACCCTGCTTTATTTGCTGGGAAATCCCAATCTGGATATCGAAAAGCGCACGCAAAAGTTCTACCAGCATGGTGATGTCACGAAACACATCAGACGGAAGCATCTGAAGAATATCACCGTCGCACAAACTCCGGCGTGTAGGATTCATTGCAAGAAATTTCCTCATACTCAAGCCTTTCAGCGTCATGCAATAGCTACTCATTCTAAAGTGATGTGATTTCTTGTACATGGCAATGACTATATTTATACTAAACTCATAATGCTATTGAACAATATCTGCTAAGGTCAATCTAGCCTCATATTTCGCTAGCCAGATTCTATTACGAACCTTGAAGATGACAGGTTTTCTCCTGCTAGTTGCTATCTTGTATGACTTAATTATCAATAGTATCTTCAAATATCGTCTCTTGGAGTGCGCCATAGACTACCCTCCCACGTCATCTCTACCCACTCCGTGACCTCTTTTGGGATCATGGCATCCTCCTCTTCCGTATCATTGCCCAACCAGTCACCGAATTCATCCAGAGAACCAAAGTCATCGTATCGCACGAGGATGGGTTTGTTATCTTCGAAATACACGAATTCGAAGTCTGGCCGCCTTCCATTTCCACTCATATTTTCGGACCAAAAACCAATAAGTACGCCGTCCGGGATGAATATACGAGTTGAAAATCTGAGAGATTGAGTGGGAACGCGTATTTGTATTGCATTCAAGTGTGTCTAAAAGATGAAAGTAACTAGCGTAGGTATGCCATATATAATGCAGCGCAGACCTATGCTGCCACCTATGCTAGTTACTTTCACTCTACTCCTAGCCAGCGAGTTTCAAATTTCAATGTGGCGTTCCTATGATAAAATCATCGCAAGTGGCAAGCACATTTTATTGTGAGCTTCTCATACATAGGCAAATAGAGAAAGGAAAACCGAGGAGTAGCAGTTTCTTGCCTACCGCAGTTGCAGACATAACATGCCGAAAACCAGGGACGACCGGATTTGTAGGCACAAGATATTCATATCGGTGCCTGAGACATCATGGAGCATTCGGGTGACAAACGGGAGTGGTGAGCTAAAGCTGTTTAAGAATTTTCTAGATATACACTCTGCTATGGTGTGGTAGTGAAATAACATTAGTACAGTGGAGTCGAGAAGATCTTGAAAATACCTAGGAGACAGTAGAAATACCTCGAACCCACCCGCCCGTATATATATCCCCCTGATGGCTGCATGTACTTTTGCTAATTGACTATTAGTAAAAATACACGGCCCCTCTCACTTCTACGCATCATCAGTTCTTTCCACGGTCTTCTTAGGTCCACTGTACTAATGTTATTTAACCACCCTACCGTAGTATGTCCATATACAAGAGTGTAAAACGACCGGACCTCTTGTTGAACACGCGTAATGGAACATATATAGGAAAAGAACGATGAATATTGCTTGCTTTTAATGGTATTTTCTTTTTCCTGGTAATTATTACTGTGAGAGTGGGGCGCGATGACCTTGGTATGGTTGGAGGCAGTTCTTGTTTGTCATTCTTGGATGGCTTCGGTTATTGTTGAAGTAATAAGTTGAAATATGTATGAAAGTAGTAAATGAAAGGTCCGCAGGCTGGTATCAAGACAACAAAGTTTATTCCACATGCTCGTGATTGACTTTTTGAGGCGACCCTCCACCATGGACAAGGTCATCGTTCTCAGGAAAAACATACTTTGAGCTCTCCCACGGCTTGACCCTGCGGATATACATCGTATCAATTTCCTCCAGTGTCCGGTCCTTGCCCTCGATAACGCAAAAGTAAACTGTGCCTGCTGCTAGGAATAAACACCCAGCAAACACGTATCCAAATCGAAAGTCGATAGCACTTGTAATAAAAGGCGTGAAGAACGCAAGCAGGAAATTCCACAGCCAGTTTGACGCTGTTGCAAGTGCCATTGAACGTGCACGGAACTCAGATGGATATAACTCAGCAATTATAGTCCAGACCATAGGTCCCCACGTTGAGGCAAATCCAAGAATAAAGAAGCTAGCAAAGCAAACCATAGCAATCCCAGCCGAGGGAGTATTAGATGGGGTAGTGCGGTCAAGTGCGAAATGGCCGACGGATGCAAAAACCATGAAACAAATAAACATCCATAATGCGCCTATGATCAAGGACTTGCGACGACCAAAATATTGTATGTTATACAGACCTAAGAATGTGGTGCCAAAATTAATTCCCCCTAGGATCATTTGTGTTACAAATGAATTCGAGATACCTGCACCCTGGAAAATTGTAGTGCCATAGTAAAAGAAGTAATTTGCACCAGTAAGTTGTTGAAGAGCTTGAAGAAGAACTCCGACCAAGATACGATATTTCATTCGTGGCGCATGTAGCAGGATGGCCCAGGTGATCTTTCCACGGGCATGCTCCTCGTCGTATTTTTGCTTAATTTCCTCGAATTCCCGGGCGAGAGAACGATGATTTTGAGGAATGCCATATATCTTAGCAAGGTTACTTACTGCCTGGTCAACTTTCCCATGTCGGTAATCGTATCGCGGAGACTCTGGGAAAAATGCCATTCCCACGCCAAGCACAATAGCCCAGAGGTATGTAATCCCCATAGGGATACGCCATGATGCTGTGTTTGCCATGGACTCGGTACCGAAGTTGATACAGTTGGCAATGAAGATACCCAATGTAATAAACAGTTGATAGGTAGAAATTAGAGCGCCTCGAATGTGCCGTGGGCCACTCTCACCCTGATACATTGGCACTAGAAGGGAGATTGCACCAACACCGAGACCAGCGACCAGACGGCCAACAGCAACCTGATACCAGTGACCATAAGGTGATGATATTTGTACTGTTATCCCAACGCATATCACGAAACACCAGCCTGAGATAGACCATTTCCGCCCGATGCGGTCCGCGATAGGAGCACCAACTAAAGCACCAATCAACGTACCAATTGATAGCTATAGAGTTATTGACTTGTCAGCCTAATACCATGGAATACCTAATTAAATGAGATGGAAAAGGGGGAAGAGAACTAACCAATGCGACAATCAGTCCACTACGCACATTAGTGAACTCATATTTTCCTTTGGAAGCATTGAATTGACCGAATCGCGACAAGAAATTTTCCATTTCCAGAAACCCAGAGATCTGGCCGGTGTCATAACCGAAGAGGAATCCTCCCATCGACACAAACAGCCCCATCACCGTCGAGCGCCACGTTAGCAAGGGAATAGGGGTATCGACCAGCTCAGGGCCTTTCTCAGTGATAGCTTGAGGGAGATCGGCGATAGCGATATGGTCAGGGTCAGAGTCAGCGCTTTGGGCTTTAGCCGGGGCGTGCTCTTCATGGTCATTCTGCACTTTGTCATGCGAAGACATTAATGCTGATGAAGGAGATGATTCCATTGTTATTGTCCCTGATAGTAAAATGATAAAATATTGGTATACAGTAAAAAGGTTCAGGAACCAAGGGCCTCGCAGTTCAATGATTTATGAAAAACACACGGGTACTATAAAAACCCGAAACGTGGACAGTCTTATAGCCCTTCTCTTTCGTAGCATTGAACCGAGTCGATATACTGGGATGAAAACGTCATAGCCAGACAAGTAATACAGATTAAAAACGGGCTTGGGTCGAGGATTGACTGCTCATCAATGATGACGATTTTCTTGGACAGCTGATGTGGAGAAATGGGTCGTGCGGCAAATAAGGGTTCAGAGCCACTCAGAAAATATCATAGATCCGGGGTAACCGGGGTCCGGTAATACGAAACGCCCATGGTTGATGCTAGGCGTTAGTTATTTGCTGGTAGATGCTTTGGAGCACAACGCGCCATTGCACAGCAGATCGGTCTCGCACATTAATACTCACGTCCCACGGTCCCGTTTCCAAGATATGAGGTCATAGCCTCGCTGGTTGGCAGTTTGCACAAAACCGTACCATGTATACTCAATGCCGCGACCAAGGCTAGCATGACAACAATGAAAACAAAAGCTATAATTACGAAACTCATAGTTCGTTGTATTGATCCGGTATTTGAAACATGTGACGTATGTGTTGCAGCTTAAGCAGAAGCGGCTGGAAATGATAACACCGCGTATTCACCGGATTCATACAAGTCTTTGATCCTTCAAGACTTTCTTCAGAATTGGACATTGCATTATGCACAGGTCATCTGTTTTGCATTGTTCATATTCTCATGGTGCTTGCTCTATGTCGGTTCCATGAATCCGAAATCTACCTGGCCATCACGCTTACAGCGGTACGTTGTGACGTTGCAGGTACTGTACCCTTCGTGTCCAGCTCCTCTTCTAGAATTAGCACAAAATCTAGCTCTAGCCACACATAAGTAAAAGACGAAGTACGCCGTGTAAGGAATAATCTGGGAAGCGCGACTCCAAGTACCTTTTCAGAGCGTAGATTGCCATACTTCTGGGGCTTAGCGAGAATGATATCGCATATAACTGTCTCCGATGCTGACTGGCCAAGATTATTTTCCAAAAGTCCAAGCAGATAAGTTTCATTGACTGCTTTCTGCAGACGCACGTGCTTTTCCTACCTACATTGCCCGTCTTTCTATCAGCGCTGGGTTGGTTAGGTGGACAAGCAACCATTATCAAACGACCGAGAAACAAAACGCTTGCCAATAGTCGGGCTACACCAATTACACCTAGCCAGATGAGTCTCCATAGATAGCTTTTATACATATAAATATGCTAGTATAATAATAGACTATTATAAGACTTGTGAGTGTGGGTCTTCGAGTTTTGGTTACATGGAAGAAGTCCATTGACTGTGGTCATGAGATGGTCACCGAGCTAGTTGTGTAATGGTATTTCCTGGAGGTTCTTCACCTCTACTGGATGAGGCGGCCGCGATTCTCAGTTGAGGGCTGGTCTGTGCTGCTATGTCGGTGTAAATACCTTCATAACGACGTCCTTTGTTACCGCAAAGATTTGCGCTAAGAATAAGGTGGATAGCTCCGCAGAGTTACGCTGTACATTATCAGATGATACCAAGGACGGTCATTAAGTTCAAGGTCAACCGTCTCAACTATACGTTTCAAGTAGGGTAGTACGTTGAGATTTTAGTCTTCGTCCGATGAGGAAGATCTACCGTCTGGGACGGCGCGTCGGTGTCTGGGGCTATATTTGAGAATAGTTGGTTCTCATCCGAGGATTCCGGGTACCATGCAGCCCAAGCCATCGGCGAATCTTCGGATTCTTTGCCGTACTGTATTGAGTATTCTTATTCTTGCGTTTTGCTGGCGTCGTGTCTCCTCATCTCATCAGGGGTGGAGCACTGGATAAGAGTACTGCAGAAACAAAGATGCTTGTGTAAAAGAACCATGTGACTAGCAGGTCCAAAAGACAAGGACGAATTCAAGTCTGCAACTCTTCGAAGAACTCTGAGTTTCTAGTGTTTAGACATACTAGGTAGATATAGCAGACAATCATCACATCCTTATTCCTCTGTCTCTGTTATCAGTGCTTGCCAACGCTTGAGACTACTCGGAGGCCAATATTCTTCAATCTTATAGGACTCCTCAACTGCCGGGACACCCTGAGGAAGCATAACCCAAGGCTGCTTTGAAGCAATATATATATGGATATCAGGAGTAATATGCTCTGGCTGGTCGAGAGTCCCAACGCGAATATATCGTAACAAAGGGCTGCGATAGCTACTCCATACTGCGATTTTACAATATGGGCAACGTGCAATTTTCTGTCCGCGTCCACTGTTTGACGGTGTAAGAGTGATTTCGGGTTCTTCTGCTAAGTGTGTGAGACGGTCAGACTCAATAAGTGCATTAAGAGCAAACGCAGAACCGGTCTCTCGCTGGCACCCTTGATAGCCGGTCAGCCTATTTCTTATAATTTATTCTGCTTTGTTAAAGGTCTTACAGCGGCAATGACAGCTATGGACAAACAGGGGAACGGATTCGATTCGATATCTGACACTTCCGCAGTCGCAGCCACCTTCTAGTGGAAATGCCGGGGAAGTTGACATATTGCGAGGTGAGAGTCATGCAGTTTAGAGATCGAACGTTGTGACCAAGATTCCACAGAAGATCGACGAAAAAGCTTGAAGGGATTTGTGAAGGCTAATCGGTTATCTAAGGGTTTAAATTGCACTGTCGCTTCAGAGCGCGTCTTTTAAGATAGCCCGCACTGAAAACGTCGAATACGAGGTAAAGGAGACGGGCCCACTTGAATGACTCATTTCCCCCAAACCTTGGGCGGCAGAGGAGGTATTGTTCAGAGCACGGTTACTCTTTTAGAGATAAGAATATAGCGGTGACACAAAAAGGTTCGACAGCCAAATCACAGTATGATGGCAAGGTCAAAGGCAAAGTTAGGATAGGATCAACACGGCAAGCTAGTTTCTCTGAAGATGTAAATACTAGATAGGAATGCTAACGTTTTATCGAGGAAGGAGAATGGATGGAAAATAAAAGACTAGCAACGTTTCCGGAATGATCACAACCACTCATCGTATTGCCTGTCGAACTAATCACTGGTGAGGATAGTGCATCTAATAATTACGATGCTTGGCGGGTACTTGGCGTAGTTTTGGTGTGGTCAACACGCTTAGTCCGGATAATATTTATCAAGAATTGAGTCGCCAAGGATGCTTTTGAGCGACACCGAAGCCCGAAGCAAGGAAAGAAAGATCGTGACAATCCTGACAAGGAAGTTAATAATGATACCAATGCTAAAAGGGATAGCGAGGAAACTCAGGCGCTGGAAAACCTAGAGACCCGAATGAACACTGTGCTCCGAGATATCGACACGCGCCGCAACGCACTTCAAGTTGGGGCAATGGAGCTTTCACGCGCAAAGATTCGACCAACTACAATAGCTGATTTGCATGCTGATATTCTGCTCCAAATTTTTGGTTACTTCCAGGACACAAGGATCGGAAGACAGGCCCAGATTAGCTGGAGGTTGCCGCACGCGGACTGTGGGGAAGGTATTGCCCATAGGGCGGCTCGCAAGACGATCCGACAAATCCGCCTGGTCTGCAGCTTGTTCAACAATCTGGCGTCTCCACTGTTGTGTCCAATCCTCCGCATAGATATAGATATCAAATCACTGAAAGGAGCGGTCGAGTTGTGCAAACGTCCCCGGATAGCCCAAGGTGTGCATGCCGTTCAAGTCGGGCTGCAATATCGTCCAAAAGAGCTGGTCTCGTACGGGCCGGCATTTAAGGACTATTGCAAGCAGAAATTGGGAAACATGATCAGTCTTTTTGACAGGCATCTTGAGGGGTATGAATCGGACGATCAGACTGTCTGCCCTCTAGACCTGAGGGGATATCAAGAAGCGAAACGGAATTACGGCAAGCTCAGTCGTTGGTGGGACGACTATTTTTACTCTGACGAGACCGACGAAAATGACAAGAATGACGATGTCAACGAAGCAGAGGCGGATGAGTGCATAGAGATCCTCGTCCAAGCCTATAATGACTATCTAAAAAAGCATGAAGAGCAGCTGCAGCTCATCACCAGTGGATCCTTCGTCACCACGCTTGCATCTTGTATCTCCCAATTGCCCAACACGATTACCCTAGGCTTCACCGACGAAATGGAACCACTTTATGATCGGGATAACCCGACAATTCTACTGAGAGACATGAGTTTGCTTCCCGGAACGATGAGCGCAGCACTAGAGTGGGAAAAGATCGACAATTTGCGCCATGGCAACCATCCCCTACTCACGCGCGATGCCAAACTTATGCCCGCCAGGATCTTGTCCGACCTGCCGGTTGCAATACACAAAGCCGGAGTCAAGCTGAGGTATCTTGACCTTGGACCGTTCCCATGCCGAAGCAGTTTTTCTCTGCTCTGTCCCGATACTGTGAGCAATCCTACCGATCCAGCAGCGTGGTCGGATCTTCGAGCAGCGTGCAGCAGCCTCTGGAGAGTCGATTTCGGAATGAGCTTCCACAATCTCTACGTCCGCCACGAGCACCTCCGACCGGAAGAAAAGTACTATGTCGACCAGTACCTTAGCACTGTTCTTTGTAGTGCAGATCTGAAAACTGTATCGTTGAACTTACGTTCGTTTGGTCTCAATGATGGTCGCATCACCTTAAAGGGCTGGTACGATATAGGCCCTGTTCTTAGTGTTGTCAATTGGCCACGGGTCGAACGTATAAGGATCTCGGAGGTCTCTTCGAAGCAAGACGAGTTGGAAAGGTTTTGCTCCCGCCTGGGTCCCTCAATACGGCACCTTTCATTGTGGACTATACACCTTTTGGATGGCCGCTGGGAAGGGATTCTGCGTACATTGGACGAGAAGATGCGGACTACGTTCTGTGAACAAAATGTCAGTGTACATCTTAGTAATTTGACCGGGGGGGAGTTTGGAGAGATAGAGATCAAGGATAGGCCGCTCCCCTTTGAGTTCGAGGACTTGGATGACGAGGAGGATCCGCCCAAGTCCCCTCCTGCGGCGGGGGAGTTGTTGAAGAAGGAGTACGCTCCACTCTTCTCTATCTAGTAGCTGCCACTACCATGGTCCATAGATCAATACGCTCGTATAATTGAGGATCGATACGTATGAGATTGACTTATTAAAGGCTTATCTTGACCAAATTGTCGGGTGGTTGTAGGTTTATCCTGGGATTTTGCTTTGTCTTGTTCTCCGACCCGAGACGTGTCGATAGTGCAGAATAGCGTGTTAGCCAATGTAGGCCGGGCTAGGGGCACTAACTGTGTATCTTGTTGATGCCCAGATTGTCTGTCAAGTACAGCCGCGTATGTTGCCTTAGCTGGAGTACTTGGGATAGTGTCTAGCTGTTCCCAGAGTTGCTTGCATTCTTCCATGGATTGGCTTTGGATTGCGTGCACTTGGGTCTGTAGCGCTTGAATTGTACCACTCTGTTCTTGGACTATCTCAGACTGCTCTATGATTATTTTCTCTTGTTTGGTAAGGACTTCTTTCAACCCTTTAGCCTCTTAATAGGTGTTTTCCAGGTATTAGCCTCTCTTTTTAAGTATATCCCTTGTTCTATCTTTGCTGTTCTATCTCTTCTTAATAAGGCTAGCGGCTTTCTTTACCGCTGTTAATTCCACTTAGGTCATTGATTTCTTGGACGTTCTAATAGTGCTGATATTGTCGCTGTCTAAGGCTTCTCAGACCCTTGTCGAGGGGTTTTTAATGCGTCCTGAACGCGTTGTTGTCGCCGGCTCCTCCACCATCGCGTCCGCCATCACCAGCTCGGCTCCTAGAGATGAGTCGAGCGCTAACTATCGCGTATTCTATCTCCTGTTGCTTTCCGAAGAGTTCTGATCTCCTCAATTCGATCTCCAGAGCCGGGATGGGGTACCGCAGAGCTGATCCTCAGCATAATCCGGGACGTGCGTAAGCACGTACGTATACACAACGGGTTCGGCATTGAATACCGGTAACTATATTCCAGTGCGCTACGTGCACCTTAGCTTGTATAGCAGATAGTCCCCCCAAGCCCCCTAGGTTTGGGAGGGATAGTCATTATAATACCAATACTTTGTGCATATAAGCAGGCTCACTACATAGGCAAGTTGTACTATGTTCTATGCTTCGTGATACGTGACATAGTTAAACCAACAGTAAGGAGCCCAAACGTGGTTGACGCCCTAGCATGAATCTTTGGAGCTATTCACACGCGATTAGAGCTCAAAAGAATGCAAAGCCGGCGCAAGAGGAGAAAACGGAGCCTGCAGAAATGCCTGCACAGACCTCGCTTGGTTACTATGTCACCGGAATTGGGGGAGCTGCAGTGCTTGTCCTGAATGACTGCGAAAATGCTAGTAATCCTGGACCATGGGTTGCCTCACGCACAACAAATTTACCCTCCGAGCCACAGTTGTCGGATTGGTGGGTTTACTCCAGGCCAATCCTGAATAGTATCTTATATGGATGGAAAGGAAGATGTGACTAGCAAGATTGTATGTATTCAGTTGTCTGTCTCAATACAGGAGGTTCCCAAGCCGGGTTCATATAGACATATTGGCGCGGTGATTTGTGAGCTATGAAGAGGGGTAGAGTTGGGCTAAAATCTATGTGCCCAAATATATCCTAAGGTCGCTAGCTGGCCTTCAAGATGGAGAGGCCCATCTTTCTGCCTCGTTGGATATCCGGATTATCTGACAAGAGCACTAGTGCCCTAACTAACTAGTTAGTTAGTTATAGGGTTAGTCCCTCCGAGCGTACCGGCAATAAACATCATTCATTCACTCGTATCCGCAAAATCAAGTAGAAGTCAACATTTTCAACACTGGATAACTGCACAAGGACTAAATATTCAATTTTCGAATGTTGGAAGGATGTTCAGAAATGGTAATTCTATCGCCCACCAGTTTTTAAAGTCCTCATGCCTTGGCATTGTGTCTTATGTCTAATGCGGATTTTCCTCATGGGTGTGATGTATTCCTCCTCCCTTGCAAATACTGATATGATTGACGTTCCATTTCGCTTATAGATGAATCAAATGATAGATTATCATTCTTGGCCCTCTACCTGCCAGCGAACATCCCACCAACGCTTCACCATCTCGCCGTAGAAGAGGTAGTATGCGGATGCATTCTCGACATGGTCAACCTCGCCATTTGGGAAATGCCAAGGTTTTTCCTTTCCAATAAAGTGAAGGACCTTGTGCTCAGGCTGATATCTGCGAACCGCAGGAATGTACATGCGATACACTTTATGCATCTCCATGTTATAGGTGAAGCTAAGCCTGTACCAACTGTGAGTAGTACAGCCAATATTCTCTTTCTCGGCGAGTAGTTGCTTCATCGGATGTCCTCGTGTACCGTCACTGAAATAAAAATTCAGAATTCCTTGGTCCCCTCCATCGAAAGACTCTATGTCTTCGGCAATTTTTGTCAAATCGTTGAAGGTAGTCAAGTTTGGCTTTAAGAGCATTACGCCGCTGTTAAAGCAATCCGGAAAACCTAGCTCTGGTGAAGCAGCAAAAACGACATGGCTTAGCAGTGGGAAAAGATGATCAAGATTGGATAAGACCAAAGTGTCAGCATCGAGGTAAAGGATACGCTCATACTGGCTCAACGTCCAAAGGTTGAGTTTTGTGAGAGTCGTATGAAGATCAGGTCGTCCTATAAGCTGAAGGTTCGCCGTTGATACACCTGAAATAGATGGAACAACATGAATTTCATTATAGAAGTATTTCAACCTCTTAATGGATACTTCCGAGACGGCAGGAGTAATAAGCACGCATAGAGGAATCGTGGTTCCCGTGTTCTTCAGAGACTGCGCAAGAACAAGCGCAGCTATTCAAAATTAGCACTAGATCAAACAGTCGATGGTAAAACTTACCAATAAGATAATTGTCATTCGTTAAAAGCTGGGTTTTGTTAGTATAGCGTTAAAGTAGTTTGTGCAATATTATACGTACTGTGCAATAGGCACTATTACCATGGGACATAGTGTCTATAGACTCGAATACTCGGAATAGAGTAGATGGTTGTAGATTTTGGACTCAGCATATAATCGTGAAACAAACCAATAGCCAAATGAGGTGAAGTGGGTTCAAAATTGTGCTCTTTGTGTCAGTTGAATGAGAAATGAGACACGAACAGTGGAAGTGCGAAATTGTGGAATCGCGGATCCAAGAGCTGTAAAGCTTGCGAAAGATATTATCATCGAGAGTAAAAGCGACGATGCCAACCACCCCTCTAAGGCGCCATTGAGACAGTTAAATGGTAGACCATTGCCCTTAAATATCGTGCAGAAGGAGTAGCGGCCTAGAAGGAAGGATTTGAAGGAGGGATCCGACTATTCCGAGATTTGAAATTATAGAATACATAATACTGAGCAGAAAGGGAAATAAGTCTATAGTTACAAATGAAGTTAAGTAATAAACTTGGTTTCTCCTTGAACATCAAGATAGTACGGAGGTGGGAGTCAAAAGTGATAATAATACGCTAAATATTAGGCTACACACTAAAGCCCACTAGAAATATATATCATAATTAATTACAGCTATGTATGGTTTACAGGCCTCTCATTTGCTAAGATATTTCTTATGTAGCTCCTTCCAGTTAGCCTTTCAAAAAGGAAACATGAAATTACTTCAGATAAAGACTAGCACCTTGACTAGTGATTGCCGTACATAGTATTATTATCACTTTTTGACTCCCACCTCCGTACAGTCAGGGGACATTAACTAGTAGTAAGGTATGGTTCCACTGCGGCCGCAAGCCCGGACTGTTGGCCCTCAGCTCGTTAGTGTCGGGTTCAATGCCTAGGGTGTCATACTGTGACGTCGTTCATTCCTAAGCTCTAGCTAAGGGTAACTTTCAGCGAGAAAACTAAGCATGGAGAGGGAAAGGAAAGAAGCTCTCTCTACAGCGCGCAGAACCACCTTATATGTGCGTACAAAGATCTCCGCGGTGCCTAAACAGGAAATAATAACAATGGGATACCCTGTCGGAGATATCTCCTTAGGGTTTAGGGCTCGGCAAGGTGCCGGAGCGGCGCCAAAGGACTGCGTCAACCTCACGAGACGTGTAGCCGTCACAGATATGGTCAATAATTTGGCCGTTGAGCAGCCGCCGACTGCCGGCCGCTAGCTCGGGGGAGTGTGGTTATATTTTGTTGGGATTAGATAGTCAGCACCGCCTACCCGATGTAGTTAGCGCAGGTAGTTAGATACCTTCGTTTCTAGGAACCTAGGTTCCTACAGAGACACACACAACAGAGTCAGTTTTCGCCTGCAGGCACAAGATATTTTTAAGACAAAATCTTATCAATATCAATAAAATCAGACTAAATGACCCTCTCTAGGTTCGAGTCCGGTTTGGAACCGCCAAGACCAGGTTCTTGGTCCGACTCGAACCAGACAAACGGGTGGGTCCTAAGATTTGCATAATTTTATGTACTATGTAGATCTAGCCTGTATTTTTGTGTTTTCAGATTACACGCAGAACGAAAGATAGGAAGGAACTCACAACTACAAGGTTAGACAGGGCTGTCACGACATAATTTTGGTAACTAAATACTAGAAAATATGAATTCAAGCTCGAATACTATCTATTCGCTCTATGTATGGCTTTAGGTACTCCCACTGACCATCATCCCGTTTAGAGCGCTTTGTAGCTCTCCCTGACTTACTCCTTTGAGTACCGTGTACATAATGTTATTTGCAACTTTTCGACTCTTTCTCAGCGCCACTGCCGCAATCTAATCTATGTAAGGTTCAGCCTGTAAGTCTGGTATTTTAGGACCAGTATTTAATCTATGTATACAAAACAAGGTATTGCCACTCATATTTCGAGTACTATAATTGACACCGAGCATTTCAATAGGTTTTTATCCGTTGTACAGTCATGTAATATTTGATCTAATACTTTAGTAAGAGGCGCCTGCTCTAAAAGGTAAAGTCTCAATGATATTCCTGTTCCAAAGGGTTTCAATCGGATCGAGATCAAGAGAGAAAGCAGGCCAAAGAATAGGTACGAGACCTCCCTCTGCCATAAAAGCTAGAGTATCTCTAGTTCCTTGACCTCCAGCGTTATCTTGCATCAAATCCAGCCCTCTAGGGCTCACGTAATCAGCTATTAGAAGGACAACATAGTCACAATAGCTGACTGAGTTGATTTTACCCCAATTTTTCTCCCAAAACATCCATCCAATCTTCCGCTGTACGTTGTGTTTTAGGATGGGGGGCTTCTCCTCTCCTCCTAGCCACGTTGACTTTTTTATGCCTCCCCGGCTTCACCCAAGCCTCGTCCGTCTGTTCAATTCACATGCTCGTGTGCCCATTGGAGCCGGATTGTTGCATGCGTTTGCGTTAGTTTTGATTCCTTGAGAGCAGTTTATCGTCCAAAACCTTTTTTAAATGCAGCTTCAATAGCGTATACTTTACAATCCCAGCCAAAGATCTTAAGAATTTGGGACCATGGAGTCCTCCTGTTTTTCTGGCCCGCGCATCCCCGGTCGATTAATTGTTTCCTCTCTTCTAGACCTAGGAAAAGACGACGTCCAGAGCGTTGCTTTTGAGGAGTTACTCGGTGGGGAAGAGCATATTTGACTTGATCAATAGTTAAATTGAGTTGCAAACGGATCTCTTCTTTGGTAACTCCATCGTGAAAAAAAAAATAGTGATTGAACACGCAACCGATCGTCACGTGTGCAGAATCTGGTTGGTGTTTTGGGGGTAGGAACGCAACATTCTGATGATTGAGACATGATCATAGTAGTGTGTGAGGCCGTGGAATGAATGACACTGCGGATAGCTACTCATATATCCTTATTAGATAACTAGCTTTACTTAATATAAGAATTTACCAAGCAAACCTCTTACTGAACTAGCATATGCAGTCCTACACCATATCATGTATAGCGCACCAATATCAGATATTTTCACTCTTTTAGACACATTTTAATATAATACATTACGCGTTCCCACTCAATTTCTCAGAAGTTTTGCAGGATGATATAAAGAATCGTATTAGACTATCAGGCCGTAAGATCAAACTACTAAGTAACCGAGACCCTTACAAATGGTGCTAGCATCCTTCGTTATGCTCATTGACCTCATAGGTCCCATTGAACATATCAATGTGACTGTTCCACAGATACCAAAGGAGCTTTCTGCGTCATCCCAGGGGACACGGGGGATTGCTCTCTTGGATCCGGACTCTGTGTTACGTTGTCCTTTTGAGCAACCTCGGAGTACTTCCTATGATGACGGATAATGTACCTAGAATCGAAATCAGTTAGCCACAAACCCTTAATGAAATCGTGGATAAAGAACGATCTTACCAGAGCCCAGCCAGTACAGCCGCCAGGAAAGGAACTCCCAAACCCACACTGAGTCCAATGATGAGCTTATCATTAGGCCCATTGGTCTTGCCACTGCTGCCACCTCCATTCCCTGCTGCATTCCCCGTCGATGTAGCAGATGCCATGGCTGCTGTACTAGTCGGCGGCGGCGGTGGAACATACGACGTCGGCGTCCCTGATATCGCATCCAATCTCTGCGATTTCGAGCCAAAGGGTATGCCAGTTACAAGAGCCGAAACACTGTTCGTCGGCAACGTCACTGTCGATCCTGATTCCACAGCAAGAACAGAGGTTACAACAGCTGAATAAATTGTCGTATTCTGGAGGTTGATAGGACAGTTTATCAATCCTGACGATACGCAATTGACGATCTGGTAAGTTGTCGTCGACGTAGTCGTCGTCAAGGACGAGTCATCTCGTTGGCCCAGTTCTGCGCGAGCGGTAATCACCGAAGCAGCAGTCGACGTTACTGTCTTCGTCGTCGCACAGAGACTGGCAAGTGTCGTATACCACACCGGTATAGTCGTATTAGGCGACGGACCCCACGAATACGATTCATCAATTGCAAGCGTCGCGCCAGCCGCTGCGCCCACCGCAAAGGTATATTCGGCGACGGCAGCCAACTCGCAATCACCGTTATCAGTAGGAGCTGTGGAACCGTTCACTTGCACCAGGAAATCGGCAACGTAGGCAAATACGTCGGCCTCGATACCGGCGTTGGATTTAAAGTGGTATGCGGAGGTGTCGGGGGTGTCGACTTTTACGCCGAGACTTGCTTTGAGGCTCAAAAGGGCCTGGATGGATCCTTCCCCTGAGATGGTGACGGGGAGGAATTCATAAGCACCACCGGGACTGTGGCAATGCGTGAGAAAAGGGGTACAACGCGTCCGTAAAGGGAAGAACTTACATTGTAACGGTTGACACATTGCTATTGAACATTTCCAGATCAAAGGCAAGTCCATCATCGAGCTTGATATGGATCCCACTTCCAATATCAATCTCCGCATCGGCAATAAGAATCAAATCAACACTGAAAACTGCTCCAATCGTAACGCCCGGAACGGAAATCCCTCCTGGAGACTCAGATGTATACAGGTTCAACGTATACGTAGCTCCAGCCGATAACTTAATGTCAAGCTCCAGATACAACTCCAAATCATCAAACTCAAAGTGTATCGAAGCACCTGGCAAGCCAGTGACATTATCCAGATCCAATTCAACATCTAGCGTCGGCAACGCAGGCAGATTGGTAACGTTGAAAGTGATGATTTCCTGGCCGATATCCTGGGCTACTTCTTTGATGTACGCCTCGAATTGGTCAAGTGCTGTGTCGGTGACGTTTTTCAGCTCAGTCTTCACGCCGTCCACTGCTTCTGTGAAGTTGAAGTCGCCGGTAAGAGTGAGCTCGCCTGTAACGGAACCATGGACGTAGCAGGTTGTACAGACGATTTCGATATCGGCACTGATTTCTGAGGATATATTGTGTGAACTGACGGCAGTCTCGTTACTGCTTCTATTTAAAGTGAGCTTCTCGTGAACGAGAGGATCAGAGAAAGAAGAGTGATCGCACTTACTCTCCGCCATACTTAAACAGAGTAGCACCAACCCAGCTCCTTGCAAGAGACGTCTTGTTCATAGAGTATTTGCTATCCCGGGTCTGAAGTCTGGCAAGCTGTAGAGCTCTTCCCACGACATCTAGAGTATCTGCATCACTCGTTCCGGGGCTATTACGAGTTCGCACTGCCACATTTGCTGGCACCCCAGCTACAACAAGGACACTCAATGTAGCAAGCCATAACAGTAGAGTGGTCCAAACGGAGGCCATTTTGTGGACAAGGGATCAACTTTCGCAATTAGCAGCTGCAACACTTACAACTCTGGAAAACCGGCGATCTCTTCATTATAAGCAACTTGCAATCTTTCCGGACAGTAAATTAATGCGACTATTCGCGTCAGCCGCACATGAAAGACGTTATCAATAAGTCGTGCATGTGCAATGCATATCGTGAGACTCGCAGCCTTGCGAATTTGCATCCAGCACCCTCCACAAACGAAAATTGCAGTCCGGCTCTTATTTAGGACAATTCCAATGCAGGGATATGTCTCCTAAGAGTCTGACTCCGCCTTGGTGTGGAACCTATTCTGGGTCATGTTGGCTCTAAAGCTGCAACTAGTGATACAATGTCGTTATTAATTGGCCCTTTTCTCGAATTCTGTGCTTCAATCTCTACTCTTTTGTTACGCTTTGAAATTATTCCCGGTAACATCACCAACACCACAGATTTGAAAATGGCCCCAGAGTCCGGGGTGGTATGTAACACACCGTCCCTGTATGATGTCGGAAGGCTGCATGAATGTACCTGTGAGAGCCCATAGCCACAAGACTTATCATCCTATAAATATTGCGCATGAAAAAGAAAAAAAAAATTCACTGTAGGACCTGTACGAACTTAATTGCACCATGACCTGCAAATTTTGCTTTTTCGGCTTCAGGTTCAATTTATACTAAGTGGGCTTGCATCTTGGCTGTCACCAATCTAGGGCTTTGGGAGGTTAGTTGCCCCATCGTGAGATTTTGAGAACGCTCAGACAGCGGGGATGTAATAATCTAGACCAGACTAAAATCTTCCTAACGCATTACTAGGAATGATCGTTCTTACTCTCTAGGTCGGTTTGGGATATAGTACGGAGTAGTAACGTAGGATTGCATGTGGCACGGCACGAAGCTAGGATGACAGTATGTAAGGTCATACTCGTTCTTCTCGCTCAGCTCAGCCTTGTCGAGTGTTTGGAATTGCTTAGATCTGGTATGAGACCTGAATCACTGTAGTGTGTATGAAGAAATTCGGTATCTTTAGGAATAGGGTTACTACAACCAGCTTAGTCTCTGGACAGGTTTTTGTACAATTTTAATTGAAGTAGATGGTCGTGATATAGAACAAGAGCCGAACAACATCTTCATGAGGACACGAGTCTACTCTTCGTCTCCATCTCCATCGCCCTCCTCATCGTCATCACCAAAAACAACACCGACTTCGCCAGTGATATCCCATCGATCGCCCTGTGCAGCAGCACTTACATACTTGACAAACTTGAGCGTCCCACTATCCCTCAAAACTATGCTCATACGGTTCCAGCCCGCAGCCATACTAAACAGAATACCATCATCATCGCCGTGGGCCGCTTTATAAACAGCTGCATCGCCCGCCTCCTCGTCATCGCCGGCCATGTAAATCTCATAGCCGCCTACAGAAGGTTCTTCCTTCTCCTTGGTATCTGATTCGTTTGTATCTTTCATTTTGGTGTCATTGTCCTTTCCGTTCTCTTTCTCTTCTTCTTCCTCATCTTCGTCGTCATCAGCCTTCTCCCAGCCAGAGCTTGGCGTAAGATCGAGCGTAAATTCCAATCGTGGCTCGTCACCCTCGTAACTATTGGCTAATGTGTAATCTTGACCGCGACGGAATCTGCGGACTAACATGTTATGATCTGTTAGGCGCTCTGCACCCGTGACCAGAGTAAGCCATTTCCGGAATGGTTGCGATGGCAAGTATTTGGTCAGTAATTCCTCGATCGGATTGGACTCGGATTCGCTGCCAGTCTGCGGTTGCTGAAATAGATAGCGATGTTTATGAGGCGGACGAGCCACTTTCCAGCTTGTGCTCGATTCAATCTCATCCGACGAGGCTGGCAACTCATTCTTCTCCTGCTTTTCAATATATTCCCGTACCTTCGTTGCAAACTTTTCGGACAGAACCTTCTCTAGACTCAGCGAAGAGTCATTCAAGAATGCCTCTGAAAGTTCATCAGCAATATCCGGAGTCAAATACGAAGGCGCAAGGAATTTCAACAAAAAGTCCAAATCAGCCTCTGTAAGTTCCTCGCCTTCCTCAGCCTGTGCGGCTTGTTTGCCCTTCCCTTTACCCTTGCCTTTGTCCGATACAGCTGGCTCCGCGTCCCAGTCGACGGGTTGCGGCTGTGGTTGATCATAAGCATCGCCGCTTCTACCCTGAAGTTGCGACAAACTACTCCGCTCCGCCAGCCTCTCTTCCAAACCAGCCTCATATCCTTCCTCGCCTTCTTGCGGAATATGAAACCACCCACTAATCGCCATTCGCACCCGTTTCTGTTTCCCTTTATCTTGTTCCGATGGGTGATACACTTCTTCGACATCATGGAAACTCTCGCCCGGCTGAACAGTGAAGAAGCTGAGTTGATTGAAAGCCGGTGGGATCGATAACGTAAAATCTGGACTGGGTATCTTGATATCTTCGCCATTCTCATCCTTGACCGTAGTTGTAGGGTACAAACGCAACGCACCACCCCATACAGCCTGCCACGGTATATCGGGGTCCGTTAGGTAAAGAATATAACTCAGACGCCGACTGCCAATGACATCGTCATGGCAAAGTAAATGACAACCTTCTGTATAAACATTGATAGCCATATCCGTTTTCTTGCCGCTCAATGGGCCAGACCCGGTCAACGAGGATAGGTATGCGCGGAATTTCGAAGAGTATAGAGCATCGCGCAATTGCAGCAAGGACGGTAGGAGTTTGAGCGAGGCATCATCTAGACCATCAAGATTCGCCAAATCGCCCGACTGGAAGATCTTGTAGATGTCGGTTTCCTTCTCGGTGAAAGACAGGTTCTGTTCGATTTCGTTGCGCACGGAGCGGAGGAGGTCTGGCGCAATCAGGGGCGAGATTACTCCATGTTTGTAACTGAATGCATTACATATCAGACACTATTTTATACTCCACTTTTCAAAGAAAACGAACTCACGGTCCTGAAGTAGCATAGCTCTTTGTATAGCTCTCCAGTTCTGCCGCATCAAACAGGCCTTCACGAAAGCGCGAGATCACTGCGTCGTCGGAGAGTACTCGTTTTTTGGCTCCATTCTGGCCATTAACCTTATGTGCCTCTTCTGTTTTGCGCTTCATATTGAATTGAAAATGCAATGGTTGGTTTCGTTCAATTCGTTTTCCTGAAAAATATTTTCCTTGAGAATAATTTTGTCCTGACATTTGAAGGCGGTGAAGCAGCTATCGGCTCTCGGACTTCTCTCGGCTGCTGCCTGCATGATCAGGCATCCAAGATCAGTTCTTCATAAGCGAAGAAAATGCTCAAAAGTCAGGAAGAAGAGGAGGAAGAAGAATAATTTGTATATGTATGCTGAAAATCTTGCTCTGGAAGTTTTGAACTTAGTCCTTATTGGACTTGCATTAATTTTGCACTGAGCTGTGGACTTAATGGACAACACGATGAGCTTTTCTAGACAGGAATGTACCTTAGGGCTCGGGCTACGGCTGATGTATATCACCAGCTCAATAGGCTATACCTACCATAGCGTTGGGTTGCATGGTACACCTACGGGGATACAATGTTGGTACGGTAAAGGGTAGCATGAATGTATTTGGTCAATAAGCGCATAGTGGGATTGCAACACATTCGAACCGTTGCAAGGCGCTGAAAAAGAAGAGACTTTTTGATTGAACATACCGCCGTAGAGCTCATGTATATTTCAAGGAGGTGGCTCTAAATATGTACGGTAGTCGTTGACAACTATATCCCTCGGTTGGTCTAGTCACTTCTGCGTACCTGGCAACTCGACTCCATTATCCCCTGCATCATAATAAACAGTATCCCTTGGGCCATGTCAGCGGATAATGTGTCTGAGGCGGTTTTGAATATCACGGAAAATTCAAAATCCCTCAGTCTCGTGGACGACGAACTTTCCACTTACTACGAGCCCGGAGCAGCCATCATCTTTGATCCCTCCCTTCCTTGGGACTCCTCCCAAGTTATGCAGGAGCCTCCAGCGTCAACACTATTTTCTGGGACCAAGAGTCTCAGTGGTCTGCTTGCTCGCCCAGGATCGGGTGGACCGCCTTGCACCAGTGCTGGTTTTGGCCAAACTTCATTTGGGAACTCCAATCCTACTAGTCAGTATCTCCTGTCTTGTAATACCAACTTCTACCTCGTGGGAACCATTAATTTCACAGCTGGAGTCACTAATAGTTCCGTAGCCACGTACATCTCCCGCGTTATCGAAGACCAAACTCCTTTCTCTAATGTGGTCTTCGAACCAAGTCTCTGGGGCCAATGAGTCTTTGTGGCTCATGCCAGACCTCATGACTATGATAGCTGTGATGAACTCCACCCTGCTTCCGACTTGGGACAAAATCGACGGCTACGTCAAACAACTGATCCGGCAGTCGTACCTGGCAGTTTGGGACACATATCATGCCTGGTTCGACATGAAGGCTCACTCTTCGATGCAACGCTGGATGAGCCTCGTGTCAAGTCCTCGGCCTTTTTTTCACGGCTGTTCTCCTGGCTAGCTATTTGTTTATTGTCGACGCTTTCTGGGCTAATCTTGCTACTGCTAGCGGCGGGACATAAGGAAGAAGACGAGGAACTGAAAGAGGTGAAGGGCGAAACGTGGGTCAGGGCCAAAACCAGTGGAAAGGAAATAATCGATCAAGTCAAGCCGGTTATGGAAGATGCTGGAAAAGATACAATCTCAGTCCTTCAATCCTAATGGCTTCATGTGTAGCAGTTCAGGAAAACTTGCCAGCAATTTGATCTAGAAATTAGGAGATCCAACCTTAGAACGAGGCGAAAGTGACAGGACTAATTTATCGGGGATATTTTCAAGGAAGAGAGATCAAGCTACCTAGGAAGAAATATAAATGACGTGCTTTGAAAATCTACTGGACAGGCCTCGAAGTGGGGGATTTCATATTTATTAGCGACATGTAGATAGAAGGCGCACTACCTGGGTAGTTCCCTAGCCATTGAGGGGCACCGAAAAGGAATCGGTAATTGTTGTTATTGTGAGTCAAGGTTTGATGCATTCAGACATGTTGGATCCAGATTAAAAAACCCACTTTGACGTCGCATCTTTCTCATCTAATTATCTTTCCATACGTACTATGGCTAGTTATGGTGAGAGCTACACTGTCCTGCAATGATTGGATTAAATTCAACATCATAGCCATTACACCACACCAAGCTTGACAACTATCTATTGAAGCAGGTCCATGCTTCCTCATGCAATCCGTCAAAATCCGAAGTCAAGTGGAGAATCTAGAAAGAGATTCTATCTTCAGCAATCACCAAGCGATTATTGCAACATGCTTTCAAGCCGCGGTGAAACGTATGTCAAGGCCGGTTTAGCTGATGGCTATCTTCGGCGAAGGAAGCCCTACAACAAAGATACCAAGGAGGGCATTGTCTCTTTTGGCAATGCTGAGAATGTAAGCCAATCATATGACCCGCTTCATGTCTTAAGTACATCTTAGAAATGCATATATCAACTAACAAAATCCAATCCTAGTTCCTGATGCAAGACGTCCTCCTTGAATACATTCGGACCAAGGTGAAACCTTCAGCAATGAAAATTAGCACAAAGCTCTGCTAAGATGACGAAATCAGGCATTACAACACCTCGACAACGCCAGTTTGACATATCATGAAGGCCCCTTCGGCCCCAAACGTCTCCGCGAAGCCATGGCTAAACTAATCATAAGATATTTCCATCCCGCCATACCGATCTCACCAGACCACATTCTCTTCGCAAGTGGCGTAACAAGCTTAAATTCAATGTATGCCATGTGTCTAACGGATCCCAGCGACGGAATATTGCTGGGTCAGCCCATCTATGGCTCATTCAACGGAGATTTGCAAGTCCCTTCTGGTTGTCAACTAATCTACACCCCTTTCCATGAGGATGATCCATTTAGTGTACAGGCTGTAGAGCGCTACGAGACGATATTTCTACAAGCGCGCGAAAAAGGCGTCTTAATCAAGGCTCTTTTGATCTGTAACCCACACAATCCACTCGGCCGATGTTATTCCCGTGAGACCCTGGAGGCGTTGATGCAGTTTTGCCAGAAATATCAAATCCACCTCATCAGCGACGAAATATACGCATTATCGGTTTATGGAGAGGATCCTTCTAGTGCGTTTGTCTCGATTCTATCAATTGACCCGGCGCCTCTCGGCGTGGATCCAGCCCTAATCCACGTATTGTACGGCATGTCAAAGGATTTCGCGGCGGCGGGGTTGAGACTGGGTTGTTTGATTAGCCACAATCAGCAGTTCATGCAGGCCGCTCTCTCACTTAGGTAAGTGGAATTTTTGGACTGTGTGATTTCCCTCGTTTTGCGGCAAGTATCACCTAACTTGTGCTTTCAGTCGCTTTCACTGGCCTTCAGAAATATCCTGCAGTATTTCCACCACTATCCTTGAGGATCATGAATTTATAGACAGCTTTCTTCGGACCAGTCGCGAACTACTTCGTTCACAGCGAGATTTTGCGGTACGAATCTTAGACGACGCAGGGATCCCTTATGCACGAGGCTGGTAGGTCTTTCCCATAAATGCGCATACCCAGAATGCTAAAACACTGATCCGATTTTATTTTCCAGTAATGCGGGTTTCTTTCTCTGGATCGACTTGTCCAAGTGCTTGAACGCCAGAATTGTCAATACTCAAGGTGAATGGGCTGCAGAGCTAGATTTGTCCCAGCAGCTTCAAGAAACCGGAGTGGAGATGTCATCCGGGCATGCCTATCATAATGAGACTGCAGGCTGGTTTCGTGTCATATTCTCAGTTGAAAGGGAGATATTAGAGGAGGGTTTGTCAAGGTTTGTTTCAACTCTATCCAAATTCATGACGAGGGACGTGGTGCTAAAGAAGCCTTCATAGGATTACCAAGTTTTATCGCGCCAAGAGCTCTTAATACGCATATTAGCAGATACTCTATATGATGTACTTTTGTCAAAGGATGATAATAAAATATATGCTTGGTTGACACAGGGAAGGCGAAAGCACCTCGCGACCAGGGTTAGGGCTAGGGCTTTTACTCATCTTCTCAAATGTGCTCAAACCCGCGCATCTCTGGACTCCACTGTCTATACATGAATTTTACGGCTTAATAATGTACTCCAATAGGTGTTACTAGATCTCTTAAGCATGGGACATTACTAATATGGAAAAGACACAATCAAGTTCGGAATGACTTGGAGGGGCAACTCCTCGCATTATGTACCTTGGTGGTTACTACCACCAGAACTGGGGGGATAGGTATAAGAGACACCCCTAAGTTTGACCTCGTCTAGATTCTTTCTTCAAGTTCTCGTTCCTTCTCTGTTGTTTAACAACACAACAATCTTACTGAAACCAGACAGCCTGCACTTCCCAAGATGTATACACTACCCCCGTTACCTTATGCCTACGACGTAAGTTCATTGCGAAGCACTCTACATGCTACGAGCTTCAGCTAATCTAAGACCAAGGCTCTCGAACCAGTCATATCTGCCGAGATAATGACCCTCCACCACCAAAAACATCATCAAACATACATCAACAACCTGAACGTCGCCCTCTCAGCCCAACAAGCCGCCACCACCTCCAACGACATTCCCGCGTTACTCGCCCTTCAACAGAAAATCAAATTCAACGGCGGAGGTCACATCAACCACTCCCTTTTCTGGCGCAACCTTGCCCCTGCAGGCTCAGCAGAAACTAACATCGACGCCGTTGCTCCGAACATCAAAGCCTCAATAGAGGTCAAATGGGGCAGCGTTGATAACTTCATTAATGACTTTAAACAGACGTTACTCGGGATACAGGGAAGCGGTTGGGGATGGCTCATCGTCAAACAGGGTCCTGCAGAGAAGAAGACTCGGAGTCTGGAGATTGTGACGACTAAAGATCAGGATTCGGTGGTTCCTCCTGATGAAAGTGTTGTACCTCTCTTCGGAGTGGATATGTGGGAGCATGCGTATTATTTGCAGGTTAGTAGGTCCCTAAAATCCAGCTTGGAAGGATTACAGCTGATATGACAACTTTGCGGTCTAGTATCTCAACAATAAAGCTGGGTATGTTACTGAGATTTGGAAGATCATAAACTGGAAAGTCGTTGAAGAGAGATTTTCTCGAGGTATTCAGGGGGAAGTTTCTTTTAAGCTATGAGGTAGAGGTACCATTCACCTAAGATATGAAGGAGAACGCCAAAGCAGGATTTAAGAAGTTATTATTTGAAATAGTGATTAATTGGCACTTTTGAGATGTGCGAGTTTGTCTAACTCTTCCACAAATAGGTACAATAAATGGGTACCTGGCGGAGGCGTATCTACTCCTGTTACTACCAGTAAATGGACCCCGGTATGTACGTAGAGCCTAGACGCCAGTAAACTATGTATGGAAGAGTCAATGTGGAAGTAGTCTGATTCTATATAACGCGTAATTAACGGCCTTGGGTTTGATGGGTACCTTGTGCTCCACCCGAGCAAGACAAGCCCCAATTTGAGCAGATTTGAGCAGCAATGGGCTTTGGCACCCCGAACCTTGGAAGTCACTTATATTCAGCGATGGTTAACCATCTTCTTTTCTCATCTTACCAAGGTGCAGTGCATAGAGCTGAGTCTCACGAAGCATACCACAACATTCGTTTTCGTCTTCAAGTTAATAATCCACATAGTTCCCCGGAGTTCAAAAACTAGCATACCAACAAGCATTAATCATGTGCGGTGACATGAGCCCCCGAGCCAGTCGAGGCGGCCTGATTGCAGCCATATCTCCCTACGAAGATGTCAAAACGACTGTCTCCGAGCTAGTGCTATCCTTCAGCAACGCCGAGAACCCTCACCAGACCCATGCTACACTGAGCACATCAGACCACACCTCATTGCATACCCTCAAAAACATAACAACTTTCACCATGCGAATCGAGTAAGTCGGACACCAAATCCCGACTCTCTTGTGCGTTTTGCTTACCACTTTGCAAAAGGAAATACGGAGACCTAACGACCCCAACAGATCTCGAGAAGAGTCAACCACTGTATTCCTTCCAACTCAGCCCGCAGCACAGCACGGGACGAATAGAGTTTGATCTTCCATACAGGCTTGATTTTGGAGTTTCTGAGTCCGGGATTGTGGGGAGACAGGCAACCTTACTCTTGTCAAGTCGAGAAGTGAGTGAGACGAGTATTCTAGGGAAGGGGGTTATTGGCTGGAATTAAGCAGTAGTAGCCGGATGGACGGAGCTCACTTTGCGCCGTTTGTGAGGTAGATACATATCGTTCTTATAAGTCTTCTTCTCTTTGAATCTTGGAAAAGATGAATCGCCTGATAGAGTATGAAAAAACAATACCCCAAGATAATTGAAAATGCAGATTTGATATGACATTCCTACTAGGCACGCGCCATAGTGCAGCTCTCGTGAAACTGTGACACCACGGATATAACAGTTCCTGAAGGAGCCTAGAGTAGTTGACACAGCATCTTGCAAGTGCTTACATAGTACGTATAGTCCAGTCCCTGATATGCTGGCGCCTCATTGGCCCTCCTTATCGATAAGCTTATGTAATCAACTCGTCCGACGATCAGATAATCTCCGGCGGGGAGGCAACCATCGCTCTTCCTCTCGCATCCTCGCAACCACACCGTAACACCCGGATCTATACGATGGATAATAACGATAATCCGTCAGATCGCAGCGCGAACGACAACACCTCTCAAAACCCTAGTCCCGAACGCCAAGGCACACCGGAACAACCACCTTATTCGCCTGTCACTCCCGTGTTGGCGCATCTCGCCCCGATCCCTGGTGGAGCAACGATAGTACCACCGCCTGCGATAGAGACAGCGACAGCGATGACTGTTACGAAAACAAATAACACTTCCAATGTGACTTCAACTCCGGTTAGATATAATGAACCCGTGAATCCACAGGCGGTTATGCCGCCGCCGCAACAACAACAACCTCAGCAGCACCAACAACCATCGTACCCACCGCCGAACCCGATAAGACCAGAGCCGAGCCCCGTTCCGATATCAGAAAGCGATAACGCGGACGTCATAGCCCTACGGTCCGCGATTTCGTTACTTCAGTTCCAGAAGCAAAAGGCGTTAAACGATATAAAAGCGTTAGATGAGCTGAAACGCGCCGCAGCGGCTGATCCAGAAGGGTTTTCGCGGGAATTATTAGCCGGCAACCTCAGCCAACAAAACAACCAATTCATCGATACGGATATTACCATGAAAGACGACGGCGGCGACAAGGACGACGGGGACGAATCAGAAGAAGAAGAGGAACAACAATCAAAAAACAAATTTGGCAAAATCCCCAAACCGCAAAACGTGGTGCGCATGCCGCCCATCAACTGGGCCAAGTATCACATTGTCGGCGAACCGTTGGACAAAATGCATGAAGAGCAGCGGAATAGACCGTTTGCGGGTGTGCCGCGGCAGGGTCCCAGTCAAAGAGCGCCGGAGCATTTTATTGCGGCGCCGTATAGGCCGTTGACCGATAGGATTGAGAGTCCGGTGAAGGGGAGCAGGGGGAAGAGAGAGCGGAAGACTTGACCAACATATCGAGATAGTATTGAAGTATGAAAAACTCTCGGCGAGGGGGTAATTTTGGTCAGGTTTCCAGACTCTGTTCGAGTCATGGCTGCAACACATGACTATTCGGTCTTTCAGACTCTATGCATGGCGGTATTACCTGGTGAAGATAGAAACAGCCAGCTACGACCAGCGTATGCTCTTAGAGAACAGAAACCAACGACATCTCCCGCCATCCTATGTCGGACACCTCATAGACCAGGCTCATCCAATGTACTATATTTTTAGACAAGCGCAATGAAAAGGATGATCTATTTACATATATTCCCAGTACTTAGTCTAAGAATTACAACTTCGACTTACCCTCCCACTTCAGCGCCCTCCCCTTCCCTTCCTTCGCCGCAGCAACAGACCTCTTCGCCCTCTCCTCATCCGCCTCATCCCATTTCTTGAGATTATCAATCGAATCCAACACCCCAGCCCACAACCTCTCCTTCAACGCTACGAAACTCGGTGATGCACCAATCTTCAACAACCCTCTCTTCTGCACAAATTCAATGGCGTCTGGTAATTCCCCCAGTCCATCCACAATCTTACCCTCTAGCGCTTCCTGTGCTGTGAATCGTTTCCCCTCAAGGATCATAGAGCGGATTATGGCTCCATCTTGGATTTTGTGCATGAATATAGAGCGCATGGGTGGTGTGAGCGGGATGCCGAGGGCGATCTCGTTGAGACACAAAAACCCACGCTTGGGGTTCTGGATGCGGTAATCGTGGTACATAGAGATCATGAAGCCACCTGCGAAAGCGTGGCCGTTTATGAGGGCGATTGTTGGCATGGGATATCTATCGGTATCACCTCTATTAGCTTCTTACCAAGGAATCGAAACTCAGGAAATATCGGGGAGGTATACGTCAACAACCGCCTAAACAACGGATACAAATGCCTCCCAAAAAACCCCGGCGACGAAAGCGCCGACTCGAGGTCTAGCCCATTGCTGAAGAATTTTTGGATTCCACTGGTCGTAATCAGTACGCCCTTTGGATAGTTGTGTTCCAGAATATCAAGCGCGAGCAGGAAAGAGTCGAGGAATTCCGGGATGAGTCGATTGTCGGCTGGAGATGTGAATGTGAGGAGGTAGATTGTGCTGTTTTCTTTCGCGTCGGAGGGAATTGTGCAGGTAAAGCTGCCGTTGGTGGAGGCGATGGGGATTGAGAAGAGTTGTTTCGACATTTTGCTGTATATCTTGTTCTGTTGGGTTATCAGAATGAATGAGTTATTGGTTCATGGTATAGTTGTTATCCCGGTAGTTGCAGCTGGATGAATTAATAGCTAGGCTGTCAGCTTGTCACAGGCTGGATTTCAGCCGAGGCATGTGACGGCTGATATGATTAGTGATACGGATAGCCGTTGATATCCGCTTATCGGATGCATTCTCGATTGCTGAATAGCTTCATTGTACAGTCCCAAGGGTTTATTGAAACATAATTAATTGGAATTGGAGATATTTGTTTAGAGTAGTAACGATGGGCCAGAAGGATATGTTGAGGATGCTCAATCGGCCAATTATGCCGTGCACAGTTGACGTCATCGCCATATCATCAGCCATATAAATCACCATACAAAATTCACTCTCGCGATGCTGAACTGCACAACTCTTACGACTTTGAAACTCCAGAACGTACAGTATCCCAAACAATTGATCAAACCTCAACTAATCCTCAGAACGAACAAAATGGACACAACCTCCCAAACCGACATCCCCCAACCCTCCAAAGAAACAGCCTACACCCAACCCTCCAACCCCATCTCTCGCAACCCGCAAGAACAACGCGGCCAACCCAACCAACCCTCCGTACCAGACTCAAGCCTCATGTACGCAACCTCCGGCACAGGCTCCTCAGTCCGCGCCCACAAATACGGCGAACCACCCCAAAAGCCAGTCCATCGCACGGTTGACTCCAACCCTTCCTCAGACGAGAAGTTAGCCCAACTGCGCCAAAAACATGAACAAGACACCAAGCCCGAAGGGAAACGCGGCCACGTCGATCTAGAGTATGGCATCGAGCAACAACCCCGCGAAGGCGACATTGCGAATGCCGTGGAGGATAATCATTCCGAGACTGCGCCGCACCAGCGCGTCCAGCCGGGTGTTCATGCCGGTGCTGTGGGGACAAGTACGCCTGGTTTTGAGCAGGATACGGCTGCGCAGATGGATCGAAAAAGGGCGGGGCATGATCGGATGTTGGGACTGGGGAGACAAGAGGAAGTTGAGGCGAAGAGTCCCGCGTATTATGGGGATGCGGACAAAGAAGATAAAGTTGGTGGAGGGGTGGATGCAGAGAGGAGGCAGGTACGGCAGGAGAAGTTGAGGACGGATCGCGAGGTGGATGCTAAGGGGGCGGTTAGGGATGCGACGGGCCATGCTGCCGTATAATATTTTTGAAAATGATGATGTATTATAGATGCTAAAGAAATTAACGCCGCATTTCAATGTGCTCCGGTCCGTAAACATGCAGGGTATCAAACAGTAAACATAGTCAGGATGAAAGATCAAGCAGCCTCTCCCTCGGTCTCTCCAATAGATGCCTTTTTCAACGCCAGGTCCTGCTTCAACTGCTGCACACGTCTGCCAATCTTTTGCTTGAGAATCTTGTTCGTCTGCATCTCGTATTTGGCAGTTTCTTGTGCAATCAACCCCTCCAACTCGGTAATCATTTCGCGCTGTTCCTGGATCTCGCGACGGCGTTCAAGCGCTTCTTCATCCATGTCCTCTTCATCCTCTCCGTCGGCTTCACCGTCAGCATCACGGTCACTTTCCTCACTTTCATCGCCAGACGACTCTTCGCCTGGCTTTGGTCCTGACGGGGTGGCGGATTCTTCTGGCGCCAGTGCAGCCGGCGTCTCTGCGACGTCCAGTGTCTCGTCGACACCTGCAGCCAGCGCTGCCTCTAGATCTGCAGCGAGCTCGTCTTCAAACATATCTGCCTGGCCGTCTTCTTCGTCTTGCATGTCATAATCAGCCTCGCCATAGGCATCTTGCTCGTCATCATATTCGTCCTCATAGTCAACAACACCCTCAGCGCGAGACAGAGAGGTGGCGTCAACAAGCTCGAATCTAGGTGCACGTATAGCAGCTTCATCCTGTGCTAACAGATTTGCGACCTCCTTCTCTGCCTGCTCGATGGTACGCGCACTGACTCGCTTGCGGAATCGTCTCTTCCTCACGTATTTCATCGGCGGCGTGATACCATGTGCGTATTGATATGTCTTGTCATCCAACACCTCTACATCTTTCGGCAGAGGATACTCCAACGCTTCCTGCTCGTTCTGCACTGGTCCCAAGACCAGCAACATCTGCGTGATATCCACTGACTTGAAGAACATGCGTTTATCCCAGCTCTTCATTCCTTCAATGATACAAGGAAGATCCACCAGTGTAGCCGCATACTGTCTCTCGCGAACCCTAACAATCGCCCGTCTCCCCTCGCGCGTAAGCGGTTTTATTCCAATCTGCGATCGATCAAGAGTTCGCTCATTAATGGCTTGCCGAATATACTCGCAATCATCACCCGGCACCATTCGCAGGATAAAGTCCTCCTCAATGTGAGGATCCACTTCCAGATCAGATGCTTCCGAATCATAGCCAACACCCAGTGGACGAATTGCTACTTTGCGTTTGTTTTTGATTTTGATCGATTTTACGGCGGATTCTTTCGCGCTGTTTAAGAGCTTGATGCGTTTGATGCCCGTTGGTGGTGCTTGGACTGGAGGGGCCGCCGCAGCATCCGAGTCGTCGCCAGATCCTGCATCGTTTCGTCGTTTCTTTGATGGTCCTGCGTCTGTCTTGGGTTTTGAAGGTCGTTTTTTCTTTGGTTTGATTGCAGCTGCCTCGACAGCAGCAGGGGCTGGTTCTTCTGATGCTTTGGGAGCGAATTTAAGCGTAAGCTTTTTCTGAGGAGCGGGCGGTTTTGGTTCTTCTTCTGGCGGTGGTTCAGACCTTTTTGCTGCAAAGGAGATTTTCAGTTTTGGTTTTGTAGGTTCTGACATCTTGTCTGGTCATCAACCCATGTCACTGGGCTAGTGGTTGATGTTGAAGAGGAAACGTGAGTTGTAGAAGGAGGTGGTTAAGCAAGTCAAGGTAAGCCCGGGAAATTTGGCGGCCCGGGCTCTACCTAGGCTTGTCTTTCCCGTCTATCGGCCAACTAAAGTGAATCCTTCGCTTTCGATCACTCACTGTCAACTCACCAACAGATCGATCATGGTCCTACGGTAATTTATTGGGAGAGGGAAGCTCCCTGATTTCAACTATCTACATTTATCTCACATCATTATCGTCAGCTCACTTTCATTTAACCGGCACCATGTCCGGTCCTCACAACCTTCACAATGCGCTCCTGCGTCCTCCCATCATCCAAATCCTCCGCGCAGCAGGCTACCACTCATCACGACCCTCAGTTCTCGATACCCTCGCTGACCTCACAATCCGCTATTTGTTACTTCTCGGCTCATCCGCCGCCGAACACGCCGCAAACAGCCATCCAGACGACCCCGTCCCAACTCTCCAAGACATCCAACTTGCACTCCAAGACGCAGGCGCTCTACGACCACAAATCAAAGACTTTGAAGAAGACTGGCGCGGCGAAGAAGACCTTCGCGGGTTAGAGGCATTCATGTCATGGTTCACGGGCCCCGTTAATCGCGAAATTCGACGAATAGCGGGATACATACCTACCGAAGGCGACGTTGTGGATGCCGATATGCTTGAAAAGGAGGACTACTTGACGGCGCTGAAGAAGAAACATAGCAAAACGGGTGAAGAGTCCAGATATGCGGGTACGGTGTTGGGTAAGGATGCGGAGGAGCATCCTATCGTTATTGAGGGAGGGTCTGCCACCAGTATTGGAGAGTGGGCTTCACAGGTTAAGACGAGGGAACCATTTGATGATTCGTCGTCGTCGGCTATCAGCAGTGCTCCGAGCAGTTTGTCGAGTGGAGAGTGATCATGCAATACCGCCCTTATAGTATAAACCAACCGCAAACCCACCCTATCGAGAAGCTCAACACGTTTTGGCCACAGAACGATCGCTCTCCAACACACAAAATCTGAAACACGGTCGATATCGAGCCCACGTGTACTCAACCACCAGAGACAAATATCTACGGGTGGTTTCAACTCGATTTAATCGATCATCCACCCTCGATGCATCGAGAATATTGGACATTGAGACCGACACAATGAGTGCTCTACGAGATCAGCAATTAACCAGCAAATCTGCGGGTTTGCACGGCGAAAGGCTATATGAATCACCCCTTCCAACCGAGATCCGATATCAGGCTTGCAGTGGAATCAGAACATAATCCGGCTTACTCGTGTTTTCGGGAGACTCTATACAGAAGTAGAAGAATGCACTCCAGCTCGTAGCACTACTTACGTTGCTTGCAATCGAGCTACTTTAGTATAATCAGTCCACCCAACTTCATCTACAAAAGTCGTCTTATAGCTTCATGATATCTTTCAGTATTTGTAGCGTGACATATTGCCAAGTCTCCGCCCATTGTTGTATAAATTTATCCGTGACATCACCAAACACATTCCTCCTCACTATCCCCCCTCACACCTTAATCATTACGACACAACTTCCTTGCCCCCAAACTATACTTCTTTCTAATCAATTATATATACTTTCAAAAGATCTATAATGGTATACAACTTCAACCTCCCCACAACATCCCACTTCTCATTCCAAAACTACATCTACTCCTCCACCCACCCCTCTCTTCCTCAAACCGCCTCCACCGCCCGCCACGCCCTCCGCATCGCCCTCAAAACACACAAACGTCTGTCCGCACGAGAACGAGAGAATAATCTTCAGGTCGCCCTCAATGCGTTGAATGAGTATATCCCGTACTTATTCGCGATAAACGATGGTCTTAACGGAAGAGGCGTCAGGCCTGCTGCAGGCGGAGAGGAAGAGAATATTGATATCACCCTCAAGGAGGAGATAAGTGTTGAATGGCGACCTGTTCTGGTATCGTCGCTTTCGTCAATACTAAAATCTGCCGCTGCGACGGGCACTGGGAATAGTGGGAGCAATCGCCTTCGAGGACGCGGGATAGATTTTGAGATTGCATTTGTGGTTGGGACGTTGGGGTATGTGCTCTCGAATATGGCGCGGGTGACTGTCTTGAGGGCGTTGTATGCGTCCACAACGCCGACAGCGGATCAGAAAGCGGTCGCGATGCAGAATGCGACGAAGTTGTTGCTGCAGGCTGATTCGGCGCATACTTTGCTTGCGCGGTTGTTTACGATATCCGACGAAGTTGCGGCGACGCAGCAGGGGAATAATAATGTGCCGCAATTGAATACAACGGTACAGACGGCGCTTGCATCGTTGGCGTTGGCTGAAGCGACTCTTCTGGCGGTGCTGAAAGATGACGCATACACTTTTGCATGTATTCAAGCGCGGAACCCGAATGATAAAGAGTGGATGGTCCGCGCACCTGAGATCCCCAAAGTGCGAGCATTGATTCTCGCCAGGCTCTGCGTAAGAAGTGCCGAGCACGCTGAGCAAGCTCTTAGCGGTCTGGGCTCTGTTGGCGCAAGTAGAAATGGGGGTATAACGGCAGCAAAAATTGACGAAGATCTTGTCAAATACGTCCAGAACGTCATAAAAGTGTCCCGCGCAAAGGCCTGTCGGTTCTTTGGCGTTGATGCAGAATTGAGCGGTAAAGTTGGTGAAGCAATTGCCTGGTTGAGGGCAGGTAAAGGCGCATTGGGGATCAAAAGGGCGCTTATACCGGAGGGACAATCCGCCGGCGGTGGAAAAACGGGCACATTCTCGAAATTGAAGAAAGGGTGGTCTGATCGTCGCGACGAAAGACGGTTGGAGAAGAGCAGTAGTAATTCCGGGAGCTCAGGTGTTGTGCCTCGCGATGAGTTGGGTCGTGGTGATGATGCAGGTTGGGAAGAGGAGGGAAGGGTTATTGAGATGTTGGAGGCGAAGTGGGTTAAGATGAACAATACTGTGAGTCTATTCTCTTTCTCCTTCTCCGAGGAGGTCATTACTGATAATCGTTTAGATCAACACGCAACCCATCCCACCGTCAGAGCCACTGCTATCCAATCTTCCCTCTGGAAGGGACATCCACTCTGCCCCGGCAGTGTATAAACCTCCATCATTGGAAGAGAGCGAGCTCATTCGTATGCGTGCGCCGCCAGATGAGATAGACCAGTCGCTGTCTGCATTGGCGCTAGAAGACGATAGTGAAGATGAAACTGAGAAAGGTCTTCCCGGAGGTTTTCCTGGGTCGAGATTGGCGACGACTGACAGCGATTATTACTGAGTAGTTGGGTTCTGGATAAAAGTGATGCTGAGAATGTTTGATGATACCCCCTAATTCTGATGTGATTTTATTTTGGAGCATACTTGGAGAAAATACATGAAATCTAGAGAGGATAGCATAAAAAAGAAATGAACTTGTTGCAGTAGATATGTACAATAATACACTGTAAGACTCCTTCAAATAATCTTCAATACAATCGTCTATAGCATTCGTGACGTGCTCTCGGCATATGAGGGGCCTTCGAAACCCTCGAAAGATTGGCGAAACTCGGCTTCTTTGAACATAAGCACCGGCCGCAAAATCTGCGTAGAAGAATTGCTGTATATCACGAGCATCCCATTGATTCGGTCGTGGATCTCCTCATCGTTTGCGCTTATGAGCTCTTGCTGAAATAATTCTTCTCCTCGAATAAATAACCCTTGATCTTGCGGTCTTTGAGCAATTCCAAGTACCGTTCTATCCAACCCCAAAAGCATTAGCATCCACTCATTATTGATTCAATGCACAAAATCGTTTTGAAACCAATGGTGGAAAGGAAGACAAACCTCTCAACTTCCCACACTTCTCAAAATGATTCACACCCTCTCGCGCATAACACTTTCCCAACTCTTCACCCACGAGTCGTGCCATCATACTCCGCACCCATTGTTCACGGATAATTGCATCGCGCGCATTGTGGATTGCGACGTTGTCGTCAAAGTCGACGCCTTCGTAGGTTGGGGGAACGGTGGGCTTTTTGGCCAGGAAGGCGGCGGATTCGGGGGTTGGCATTTTGCTATTTATCTGCAGTGTTAGCGCGGTAATTTGATCGTATGGAAATGTAGGCGTACTTTGGCGGGATTGACCGTGGTTTGAGTTGAATTGGCGACGATGGAGTAAGTAAAGGTGTTGATAGAGGTCGTCGAGGAGTGACCAAGACCGAAGGTGCTTGGCGCGGAGGTGGTTGTGATTGGTCAATGTTAAAAAGCGGTGGCAGAATTTGATTGGGCTTTATTATACTACGGACCGCTTGCCCTCGAACTTTACTTCTACAACCTCAATACTATGCTCGCGATCTCGGAAAATATCATTAGCCTCAGAATCATCGACTTGTCTCAATATGTATTACTCGAGCTGCGACTCCTGCCCACTCGTTCGTTCTGAACCAACAGATGACGTTTTAGACGGATGCCTCTCCCTCCACCGTGCTCTCATCCATTCCTGAAACACAGGACAAGGCATACCACTACATGTCATAGAGTGTTTATATGGAGGACGTCCCAGATTTGGCTGTGCACCACATTTCAACAATAAATCAGCTATCTGCTGGTGTCCCAGATCCTTGGCCAGATCCAGTATCCTCCCGCAGCAGAACTTTGACCCTATTATTTGCAGTTGACGGTAGCTGGTATTGACATCTGCGCCGTAAGAAAGCAGAATCTGTACCAGCCGCAGGTCTCCGGCGTGGACTGCATGGACTATGGGTGGTATGAACTCGCCATTTTGCCGGCGTTGGATCGGATATTGACACACAATGACTCCTGGACCTCGAGGTTGGGGAATAGGAGGCGGCGGTCGGATGTCGTCTTCTTCGAAGTTGCAGCTGACCCCATTTTCTAGCAGTATTTTGACCACCTTGTTTTTTGCAGAGTTAGGATCATTACTCGATGAGGCATATTCAACAGCCAACGACAACGCTTTCGTGCACGCGACACGATTAGTGGTACGCTTCAATAGAAATTCCACCATCTCCACCTGACTCCTCTCTACCACATCGAAAAGAACGCGCCGCGGCACGGCCAATTGTCGTTCTATTGTAAAATCCACATCAGCACCTTTATCGAGCAACACTTTGGCGAGATCGAGATCCTCGTGGAATACCGCCCATCCTAACGGGGTTGTCATGTAGGCATTTTGATCCTCCGTCCATCGAGTCAGCGAACAATTCAAGTTCACGCCTCCATGGTCTAGCAGTAATAAAGCCACCGGTATTTGCTTAGCCAGTAAGGCGCTCTGGAACGAGTGTTGAATCTGTTCCTCAACATAGTCCGGTGGGGTACTCGCCAGCAATAATTCCACCACGTTCCGATCGCCTTTGGACACCGCAATTTGAAGCGGGTAGTAACCATTGATACTTCTAACGTAATGATGGAGCCCCAGACACAAAAAGGTCCCTATCATCTCCTCACTCAAGCCACCCATAATGGCAAGTGATAATAAACAAAAATCTTGCCGATCTCGAATGTGTGGACTACACCCGACCTCATCTAGCAAAAACTTGACTAGATGTTCATGTCCGTTGCGAGTCGCGAGACAAATAGGATGATCCCTATCAATATCCCAGTGCGCGTGTGGAGCGAGTTTTCCGTAAAAAACCCCTCTGCTGTTCTGCGGTATGTGTCCTAGTCGTCTCCCACTCCCATCGTCACACACAGAAACGTAGTCTCCGCGAGTTGGGATGTGCGCTTTCCCCAGAATTATCGCTTTGCGTAGTACGGCAAGATTTCCTCGGCTGGCAGCCCAGTAGACGCTCGAAGAGCCGTGGTGTTGCACATCTTCCGTGTACAAAGTTCGCTCTAGGATTGAATACAGTCGCTTACTTGTCTGCGTTAGCGCACTAAGTGAAGATAGAAACGGAGGGAGAAAAGAGGCGATGTTGAGGATTGTCTCCGTGGGGAGCGAGTCGAGCGACATTATCGTTGATTGTGATTTTAAGGAAGGGGGCCTCGACTGGGAGACATCATCGTCTTAAATCTGTGCGATGGCGTAGCACTAACGACGCTAGTTTATATGTACCTAGTCATGCTCTTTATTGATCTAGAAGCGCCTCAGCCTAGTCGATACAATCACCAGTGACCAGTGCCATTTAGGCGCCCATGTGGCTTGATCTAGTTAATAGTCCGTTGTGATTAGGGTAGGGTTATAATCTTAGGGATGTTCATCACTGAGGCTCAGCAACTTTTGACACCAGGGACTACTAGCTTGACTGAAATTTAGGCCATATTTGATTTTCATTGCATTGGATCAGAGAGACTAGGAGGGCAACTGATACGGGAGAGCCTGTGTCTAGTAGTGGTGAAGTTACTACTAGAAAATGAATCGATCCTTGAGATAAGGAGTTGAGAGGCTTACAATGCAATTAATATAGTATCTCATTTGGAGAACGAAGGCATGGTCTAGTTAGTAAATTCTTTCCCAGATCATGCCGTTAACACTGTATAGACAGGTTCAAAAGTTGACGCTATCAATTCCATCCTTTAACGATTGCTCCAACCCAATCCACCCCGACTGCCCGAAGAAAGACCGCAGGAGACTTTCCGCCCTCTTAGAAGGCACAATGTCACTTAGATCTGGTAGTTCATCCTCTGGTGGATTCACGAGACTTTTATTGGTCGGACGAAGTTTTCGGAGAATGTCAATTACTCCAGTCCATGTGAAGCGAGCAGCAAATGCGAAGAGACGCTCGGATTTGACATTGGGATCAAGTAAGGCAATGACATGGATACGGGCGATATCTTCAACGTTGACGTACCATTCTATTTTGCAAATGAAATTTTAGAAACAACACGAGCATTTCAGGGGGTAGCAATGACATACGAGGAGGTAGAATTTTTATAACCCCGTCGTTTCCTTGCAATAACTCGGCAGCCCATTTCATAGTTGAGCCGGCTATTCCGGGATGAAGTATTTTTCCAACCTATTTAGACATTGAAACATGGTAAAATGAGTTAGCCAAATCTGAAAAGAAGTGCAAATAGGACGGGGTAGCTTCCTGTTTAGTATACTTACAGCAAAGTTGGGAAGCACGGAGTTGAAGGTGAACTCCGGCTTATTCTCTTTGATCCATTTCCAAGCTGCGCGTTCACCCTCCGTCTTGGAAGCTGCGTAGACAACGAACGGCTTTGCATCTGCGGGGGTATTTTCGTCCCATGCCGCTTTAACGGCAGCATCATTCCAGGTATCTGCCTACATTGTTAATATAAATCATAGCAACACAATGTCGATTCGATATCGGCTCGTGAAGTGACCTACCCTCCGTCACCACTATGCCCTCCACGCCAGGCTGTGGCAGCAATGCTGATGAGGATGACGAGGTGAGAACCACTCGCTTCACTGACGATTCTGCTGCAGCCTGCAGGACAGCCTCCGTGGCCGAGACGACATTAGGGATAACCTTTTTTGCATCGGGGTCAAATGAGACGTCCGTCGCCTTTGTGTCTTTAGTAAGATGTTTTAACGAAGTTGAAGCCGAGAACGACAGGTGTTCTGGCGGAGGGATACCCATGAATCATTGTACGTACCACATGTGCGATACCACTAACATCACTCAAGACCCTAATCAGAGATTCCTTGTCATCCAGTTTAGGGACGACTACGGTCTCGAATTGACCAGGACCGTACTTCGAGTCGAATAATTCATTAAGCCACGGCTTTTCTCCGCGTACGGTACCTCGAACAAGGTAGCCCAGCGATAATAGAACGTCGACAACGTGCGACCCGATATAGCCATTAGCGCCTGTAACAAGGATGCGCGCACCGGGGCGAATGGCATATAGATCTTTTGGAGTCACAGACATATTGTTCGAAGAGGTAATGAGAAATGAACTGTTTATGACGACTATGAAACCGTTATTGAAGGCCTTTACGTGCGCTGAATGCTGGATAGAAAAAGTAATATTCCAGTTTGAAGTGCCATGCCTACCTCTACCTATTTAAATGCATCAATCGCTAACGGCAACATATTACTAATGCATGGAGGCTTCTGTTGGTTTTTCTGTTGGTTTTCAAGTGCCGCTTTAATGGGTCATTAATAGACGTAAATCTATTAACCACTACATAATAGCGTAATATTTTACAAAGCAAGTAGTCTGAGGTACTACCTAGGTAAGATAAGATATTGAGAAGTCCTCATCAAATCTCTGATCTAATAGAGGTCTTTACACTCCCATTTATGTTCCTCGGTCAACATTTCCCACTCCACTATAAGAGGCCTGCTGCGGATACGGACAGATACGTCTATTGAGTTTGATCGTGGTTGGATCAGAATTGTTCGTAAACCCAGTCGAAACCATATAATTGGGCGTGGCGCTGTTTTCGATCCAAGCTATCAACAATAATATGGAACCGTGGCCTGTATTGTTGATGATGCTGGCAGGGAGAAAGTCGAATAGACTTATTTGGTGGGGGCAACGTACTAAGGCGTGTTCTTCAGAAACGAGTTTTGTCTATGCACTGTTCATGCACCTCTTGAGGACAAAGTTGACATAGATTCCCGAGAGTGAATGCATGCTACAACGGAACGACGTATGAGGGCTTGCGCGATCACATGACCTTCAAGTTTGCAGGTATACCTTTTGCTGAGCGCCCAACGGGAAATCTTCATTTCAAGAATGCGGTGGTGTTGAATTAAACGCCATATGAGAATGGTACGAAGTATAGCCCTGCGTATCTGCAATATGGGTATTTCGATGGTAGTGCTTATGGGCTAAGTGCATGCCCCTATATGTACCACAACCAGTGTACACATCGGCACTAAAGCTACTGTTATTTAGTCTAGTACCATACCCTATCAGATCGCTACCGCCTCGTGCGCTTTCAAGAGCCACTGGTAATAGGCACATCAACGAGGATATGCATTAAGCTACTACCAGTTCTACGTCAAGTGCTCCTTTCCCGCCGGCGCGTTGTTGTATCGGGATCGTTGTGATTTGCTGCGGGAATATCAGGCATATCCCGGGCTTACATACTAATCAATTCTATCTAATGTGATTTCTCAGTCAGGAATTGATTGGAGCCAGATATGCCAATTGAAATTGCTGACATTTTAAAAAATCTGCCTTTGACATGCTTTCCGTAAAGACAGCTTCAACATTCTCCACCAAAAAAGCAACTTACGCTTTAGCTCCGCAATACCAGTACCGGTATGATTCATGCCTCCTAACTCTATCTCGGGGTAAAAAGTCTTTGCCTTGCCCCATCCCAAATTTAGCTTCCCCGTGAAACGTCCCGACCAAAGATTGACAATCTGATCGTATTGTACCAACTTGTCAGGGTCAGAAGGGTCTACTCCGGGAGAGTCATTAGGTAAAAGTCTCCGAAACGACTCCCTTGCTTCAGTCCAAAGTCTTTCTGATTCTTCCATCTGGTCGAGATTCTCTAGAATCCAGCTCAGAAAAGAGAGCACACGTGGTAGTCGCGTTTCGTAGTATTCGTTCCGATGTTCAAGACATTTGCGAAGGAAAGACCAATCACATTCACTACTTGAAACTGAGTTTCCTTTGGACAAGGTTGGACTTACTCTGCTTTCTCCCACTCTTCAAGACAAGAATGCATCATACCAACAGCATAGGAACTATCAATGGTATGATCGTGACTGTCTCCCAAGATCTGAATCCGCGCTTCAAGAACCTCCAGATTTGGCTCTAACGCTTCTGGCACTTTCCCAACATTAAACACAACGCAAGCACGCATAAAGCGCATAAATTGCCCAACCTTGGTCTTCGGACCTCCAAAACTCCACTCATCAATCAACTTAACCGCTTCATCCGCATGCCTCAAAGCAGCATCTGCGTCACCTTTACTAAGCGCGACCAATGCCAGATTCTCGTTAATTTCTGCGAGCCCGGCAAGTTGTGGCTTCAGGAATTGCGTTCGCAGTTCCTCTTTGATAGGAATGGATTCGCGGAGTACAGGTTCGGCTTTGGCGTAGTCGTCGCAGTGCATGTACGCGCATGCTAGGTTGTTGTAGGCGGTAGACAATTGTATTGCGGCCATTTCGCGTGCTTCTTTATCGACTTCACAATCTACCTGAGCGAGTCGCGCAAGTCAGAGTTTGACAATTTCTTCTTTGTGCCGCACCCCCTGCACGCGCTTGGTGATGCCGTGGTTGAGTTTGATAGATGCACGGATGAATAATACCTGAATCCATTGTGGGTGAAGACTATCAGGCCCGAAAATCTTGTTGAAAACAGATTCAGCTGTATCTAAAATCTCAAAGATATCTTTCACAAGATATCGTTCATACATGAATTTCGCGAAGTCCGAGAGAAGTTGCCCGAACTCTATGCGCGGATCAATAGGAAGCCTTTTCTGCACGGCCTCATTGTACGCTGCGTGCAGTTTCAAAACGTGGAGATAGTGCTTTTCGTAAGACGGCCATTTATGGTTTGACGGACTCGAGCCTGCGTCTTGTCGAGGGAACACTGCGCAGATCATGTGTGTTGCTCTTGTGAATACCTGGTTATATCCCGCTGGATAGTTTAGAAGTCCTGGCTTGATATACTCTTTGATATGTCGATGGATAGATAGAGAATCGCTCTCTTCTGGATGTGAAGCGGGTTTATTTTCCATGAGACGTCTGCTGAATAGGTTCTGTTGCACAAGTTTCAGGCTGGCAGTTTGAAGGGATTAGTATATCGCTCAATGAGGTAGATCCGGTGTGGAAATATCACTTACTTTGACGAGTCTGCAAAACAGAGGAATTTCAAGGAAGGATGCTCATGATCTCTGAAAATGATATCCTCCTGAATCTCATAGGTATTCAAGAACAACAGGCAATCCAGCAAACTCCTAGATTCCGGCTCGCAGTCCCGTAGAACGATTCCAAGTACCGTCTCGAATGGTCTTGAAAGATGTCTTTCAGAGAACCTTCTTTCAAAAGCAGACAATGTACACTTGGACTTATTGATGATGTCAGCAGCCATCACAATAGCAAAAGGCATCCCCCGAAGTAATTCCGATGTCCTCTCTGCGCCTCGAAAGGTATCTTCCAAGCGGTGTTTTTCGAATCTTCCGCGAACATTGAGACGATCTAGGGGGAAGCCGGCATATTCCCCGCTATGGAACTCTCTGACCTTAACGTCAAATTGATATCGCCACATATTTATCACGTTGTTACTATTAGTAGTGACGATGATTGATACGGCGGCTGTCTTTTGGGATGTACGGCTTTATGCTATCCTCTGATAGAGCATTGTCTAGGACAAGTAGCCAGGGACCTTCTGTCAATTATTCCTCATTAGATCCATTCATTATCAAGATTAATTTTTCGGGGGAAGAGAATCTCCCTAAGCCTTGCGAGAACCCTCTCTCCGGACTCCGCCGGCTCATCTACTTGTACCCAGAATATGTCCGCATAAGTCCCCTCGTAGCGGTATGTATACTCAATCGCAATCTATGTCTTGCCGGTTCCGCCGAATTCCCACATGTGCATGGAACAGACTTTTAGTTTCTGATAGCTCTCGTACTTGGATCCAGGTTTTAGGCGTTCATGTATGTCTTCGACTATATCCTGGCGGCCCGTGTAAGCCTTGCGGCCGAAGAAACGAGGATCCTGGGGAGGTCGTTTGTGTGGATTTGTCGACATTTTGGTTATTGTCAGTGTCACGTATGTTCATATGAATGGATATCTTTCGGCTTGCTGTGTCTCGCATGGATCGATGGATGGTTTGTTCATACAGGAAAGGGGAGGGCGAGTGCTGACTCTATCCGTTAGTTGAAGACTTATTTAATCAGGGGCTTGACTCATCATCATCCGATGTTACACTCGACAAAGGAGAAATAAAACCAAAGTTGTCATTATCATATCTCAGCGGAACGTTCAATAATTAAAAATCGCAACTCTTGAACATCAGCTAACCAACAACCCATTCCCGTTTCTGCAACGCATCCCATCCAAAAGGCAACAAAACCCCATTCTCCGGCAAATTCAACCAACTCGACATCCCTTTCACGGTCCCAACACCAAGATACTTGGCAAAATGAATCTCATTCTCCTCTGTCGACTGCAACTCTACCAGAGCACACGAAGCAAACCTCCCAGGCCTTGAATTCTTTGACTCCATCAAAATAATCCCATAATTTGCATCAGGCCTCCACTCAACCTCAAACTTGGGCTTGAAGACACACAGACTCGGTGAGTCGACCGATGCAAGTTCATGCTCCGCAAGCCATGCCTCCCACGCCCGCTGCCCTTCATCAAAATCTATTTTACTAAGATCAAACCCGGACTGAGACGGGAACAACCACGACGATAAAGCCGAAATCTGTAGTCCTCTAGGCGTAATCTTTCCAGCTCCATGGCCGAGATATCGCGGCTCGTCCATATATTGACACACTTTAACCGCCCACCGCATCCCCTCATCTTCAAACCTAGGTCCCTCCTGGAAGATAATATCATGCGGAAACTCGTCCAGCATGCTATAAAACTTGCGCATGCGCTCATCAGATCCACCCTTGACTTCCAGAATCTCCTTAACATCCAGATTCAGTACACCAGCGAGAATAATAGGCCGATCACCGGCTTTTGTCGTGGCCCGCATCGCGACATTATACCAATTCCACGCCAGTAAATTATCCTTCGTCAACCCACTCTTAACGAACGGACTCGTAAAAATGTCCACCACCCGCTCAAATTTCGAGCCATAATCAATCGTATGCGTAAAAAACGAGAACCACAACGCCATTCCATAGAATGCCACATTTTCTTGAAACAGTGGGATCTTCCCCTTTTCAGTCTTGGTGAGAATGTCGTCGGCGATGGTGGAGATGTTGATTGCTTTGTCGGCGAACATGACGTACAGCCTGCTTTTGGCGGCGAGACCTTCTTGAAGAGTCCATAGACGACGGATCCAGCCTGAGCAGTATAGGACGCGGAGGAGGAGTTGGAGGTGTGTTGTAGAGCTGGAGTCGACCTGGCGCATTTCTGAGTCGAGGATCATTGTTCGATATGCTAAACCCCCTTCATTTAGTCATGTAACCCGATCAATCGGGGAAGGAAGGACTGACCGTCTAGGTATACCTCTTTAATCCGCTGAATCGCCAAACTACGCACATCCCGTTGATGGGGAATACACAGCGTGTCAATCCACAACAACACCGACTCATCCTTTCGAGCCTGATTGCTCGCGAAGTGCATGAGCTTCGCTGCACCGGTATGTATCCCTCCAAACGGACCACCAGTATACTTAGGGACGTACTCCTTATCCGTAACCAGGACCCTCACCCGCTCATACAAAAACTGAATCTGACAAGCCGGCAGTGTATTCCCATCCGTATTCCCCAATCCATCAGACCACACATGTGAAATCGCCGCGTACTGCCTTCCACTCTTTTTGCGTACAATCTCAACCTTGAAACTCGGTTTCCCCTCTTCATCGATCTCGCCAGTTGGCGAAATACTTACCAGCGGAACACCGCCATCTTTGAGGATTGCATGAAGTTGGTCAATATCGGCCTGTTGATGGGCACAGGTACAACCCTCCACGACATGTCTGGTAACATAATCACTCTCATCAACATTGTTGGCTATGCACTCCGTCTTCTTGCACTTTTCATGCGTCTTCTTATCCCATTCAGGCTTCTTGCGCACCAACTGCAACAAATACGCGGGAGTATCAACCCCTCCACCGGTCATGCGTGATTTCTCGACTTCCCACGGACACCACCCGTTTTTGAGCAGGAGACCAGCTTCGTACTCCTTGCTCAAAAGCCAAATCTGCACATGCGCGGATTTTTTTTGTGGGCCATCTCGTTTTACAGCGATGTTCCAGAGAGCATGGCACAACAACCTAATGGCGAGTGTCATATCCTCCCTCAACACGGAGCTATATTTCGAAAGTTGCTCGCACACTTTCTGCACGATTACCACAACCCGTTCACCAGTCTTATTCTTCTTCCACTCCTTTGCATTCTCAACGTATTTATACAAATCCCTCGTCGTTAAATACTGTTTCTCACCAGCGTCTTCACGAAGCAAGAAATCGGTCTGCTCAACCTTCCCCGCAAAAACATAATCCAACACGCCAAAATAAAGCCAGCATTCTATTCCAGTCTTCATTTCAGCCGGTAGGGCCCGTAAATGGAATTTGTCGCCGCTGCTCTCGGTTTTCCAGCCAAGACGAGAAGGGAATGTGTCCCAGTCCCCGCCATCGTAGAGCGGACCGCCATACTCTATCCGAAGAGGATTTGGGGGGGAATCAGGGTAGAAGAGATGTTCTGCCATCTTGATCTATGTTTCTTTCCAGTTGTAATCAGACGGGAGGAAGTTTTACTTCTCTTTTACATGTTTCTTTTTCACCACAGTTGGCGGGGAGTAAGCACTAGTTATGTATCAATCTCGATCCAACAACCCAAGCTCGTATCTGACCCCGCGCTAGCTGCTCTGCGGCCTTTGCCCAGACTCAATATGTTAGGTAGGGGGTTGAAATTAATATAAAAGTGACAGGCAGGGCTGAAAGTATATCACTGGGGGGCTGGCTGAGAGTGAGGTGGCTTACTTACACGTCGGCGAATGCCCCTCATCACGAACGTTATGCTGAGACCAGCCTTGGAAGAATGTTATCCTATAGAGGACGAATAAAAATGTAAAGAAGAACTGTAAGTCATCGTCCATGTTATGAACAACTCCGGGATAAGGAAAGAGAAAGTCGATATTAGATATCCGATATCCCCAAAAAGAGTAAATATAAAATAAATCATAAGAAGAGAAATATAAAGCAACAAAAAGAATCATTGAACCCATTCGTGATGTTCCTCGTACAAAGTCTTCATACCCCTCCACCTCCTCCAAAAATCCGTAATCGAATCTTTGAATTTCTCCCACCACGTCCGATTCAACCAGTTACTCAACTCTCTGTAGCCGTAAATTTCTGCCCAACAATCCCTACCCCAATTACAGCCTGCCATATTCACCAGAAAATCGCGATGCTTTTCCTGGTAATGAATGCCCAGATCCGTGCCGTCGCCGCATGCACCCGGCGGAAAGGAGTTTACACGTCGTTGCGGCACGAATGCGGTACTTGGTCGGATCCAGGGTTGGTTTGCATACAGATATTCGAGAGAGTCTTGTTCCTTGTGTTCCCAGTCCATATGTTTCTGTTCGTAGAGTACGGGATCCCACCAGACATCCAGTAAACGATCGGTCCAGTCGGAGCGGCGGATGAAGAAGGAGCCGAGATTGAAGCCGCCGCAGTCTTGGGGGAGAACGAGGTTTATGGAAGAAGGGTCTTGGTCGCCGGCGATGGATTGGGAGATGGGGTCGAGGTAGATGTCGGTTAGAGGGTGGGTGATATTCAAAGGGTTGTAGTAGTTGATGTCGCGGTAGGTGTAGTCACCGAGGTGTTTGAAGATGTGGTTTTCGAGGGAGTAGGAGTATTCCATTATGAAGGTGTTCAGATCAAGCCACCAGAACCTGTAAAATTAGCACTTCGACATAGACCCCAGGGCAAGCGACCTACCACTCCGCATTTGGATACTTCTTCATCGCATCTCTGATCAAATCAACCTTCTCCCAACTTTCTCTCCATTCATGCGCATATCGCTTTTTGGCCACCATATTAACAACTTCAATCTCGTAGCCCCATTTCTTGGCGTATTTTCTCTTATTCCATAGACTGACTCGCTCAATTGCCCATTCGCGTGCCCCTTTCCATTCCATGACGCCGCCCTCGACGTTTGACGCTGTGATGATGACGATTTTCCTTCCGTTGCCTAATGCAGAGCCTCGATACGCTTCGACGAGAACTATTGCAACCAATCTGTTAGCAGAGTTTTCTGGAGACAGAGATCGTAGAAACGACATACCAGACCAAAAATTCAAATAAAGCACCAATCCCAATAGCAACGAAAATAACAACCTAAACCTCCTCCTCCGCATCGCATGTCCCACAAACGACACCACCCTCCCTTTGAGACTATTATCTCTCGACCTCCATCCTGTCGACGAACCTGATGACCGCCCACGACCCAATTTCTCTTGCTCCCGAAAATCTCTCGACAACGAAAACCGCGGCAAACTCGCAGAAATCTTGCGCTTCTGTCTGGAAAAGAAGCCCGAATTCCTCGTCGAAAACGATGGATAACTCCTCACTTCGTCACTTTTCGCTTTTGCGCTCGCCCATGATATTGCTCCAGGACTCAGAGAACCGTGGCCAGTCGTTGGATAGCGCGGGCTGGTAGCGCCGCTGTTGGGAGTCAAGCCGGGACTTGACCATCCACCTCCCGGTAAGGGCGAAGGGGACCGCGAGAGTGTCATGGGCGATGGCAGTGGGTTTGACGGTGTACCGGGGATTGGGGTGAGGGTGGTAGGGCGCACGGAGTTGGGACCGGCGGGGAGACCGGAGGTGCTACCCTGGCCCCAGGATGGATCGCGCGGCTGTTGTTGATGGGATGATTGTGATTCTTTGACGAGGCGGAGGGGAGGGATGGAGGTTGACGAGCGTCGGCGGTGGTGGGAGGTTGTTATGATTGACGGAGGAGGATCCAGGTTGGATGTTGTTGAGGTTGAGGTAAGGTTGATGATTGTCTGGGTGTGGCTGTTATGCAAGGCTCGACCTCGTGGCGGAGGCTGACTCTGGACCGCCGGATGCAATTAGACCACCACACGGATATCAACAGAGGAATTCGATTGATCACAGAGGCGCAACTGCAATCAAAGCTAAAGAATGTGGAGTGTAACAATGGCGCAGGCGGTTACACAGCTGTTTGCGGAAGTGTCGCTATCTGAATTGGAGATTTGCAGGGGAAGCCATCTCACTAAAAGTGTTGGAGCTAGTCTCTAGCTTAGCAGTCGGCCCCATAAAAAATAAAACATTAAATTAACAAACCATAATTTCACTTTAATGACATCTGAGAGCGAAATATAAATTGATGGAAGGCTTGCGTACAGGCCGGCCTCGACTGGGATTTACGGATGCAGCCTTCAGGTATGTACGTGGTTATTCTCAATTAGATACATGAAACTAAGCGTAAACATCTAAGCTCCCTCGACCGAAACAAGCTCCTCATCATCAATAAACCGAAGTCACTAGCAAAATCCTGCCCTTCGTTGAGTCCATGACTCCGTGTCCATTCATCCCGCCATCCTCGCCCTTCGCGGCTCCAGCCGCACAATCATCCCTTCCTGCCTTGCAAAGAAATACGTGAATACCTTCCAAGTAGGCTCCTCGGAAGCCCACTCAATCTCAAACTCCCTTAACAACTGCGGTATTAGCTTTCCCAGCTCCATTATAGAGATGTTTTTTCCAATACACGCACGGGAACCATGTCCGAACTATCCATAAAGCTATATCAGCATTTAACCTCAATGAAAGGGTTGGTAGGGGCAACGAACCGCCAAAAAAAATCGATTCATCGCTTTTAATTGCTCCTCTGAGCTCTCGAGCCAGCGCTCCGGACGGAACTCTGCTGCGTCGGCACCGTAGATGTCTGTGTCGTGGTGCACTACAGCTGGATTTACGCCGACGACTGTTCCTGCTGGCAGGGTTACGTCGCAGATAGTTGCGCCGGTTGAGGGAACAACTCGTTCCAGGGGCATGGAGACGCCGGGGTGGAGACGCATTGCTTCGCGCATCGCGGCTTGTCTGTTCGATGTTAGTGATGACAACAGATGAATTAGGGAGGACGTATTAAACCTACAGATACTTTAGCTCCAGGGATTCGCCATAAGTAATAAACTTGGAAAGCTGGCCGGTAGTATCAGCTGCGTCAATCTCTGCCATGACTTTGCCATAAGCATGAGGGTTCTTTATAAGGAAGTAGATGATTGCGCGAAGGGAGATGGCCGTTGTGTCGCCTCCTGCGAGCCTGGTACGAATTAATTATTTCTCTGTGCTTTAGACGAGGGGTCGGAGAAATTCCTCACAAATTGTTGGCCAGATGATTCACCGTGTCATCCTCGCTGATATCTTTGCCCTTTGCCATTTCCCTTCTAATCCAGGCCAGGAAATCTCCTCTCTCAGAGACATTATTGGATTGATCATAGCGAATCAACTCCGCTTTGGCGAACTACATCTTAAAAATCAGTGGTGCTTAATGCGATATTGGAACGGCTCCGTACCTCAATGATGGAGACAATCGGATTGGGAGTATGAGGCGCCAGCTTCGCAATCATAGCCGGCACATAGTCATTTCCTAGCAGGTAGGCATGCAAATAAGGGACCTGTCCTATAACCGTGCCGTGCATGAGCACCTTGTCAATAACGGCAATCATGTGCCCGATGTCTTCTCGCTGCTCCATGAAGCCGAACCTCCTGTTGAATGTAATAGCTCCAATGACATCGAATGCATACCTAAATGATATGATTAGCTTATGTTCTTAACTGAACGGATATCAAGGTAATCGAGCCAATGCAGCCATACCCCTAGGTCGACCTTCTCACCGGCCAACTGGTGCATAGTCCTCATGAAGATGTCAGAGCACTCATCCACCATGGGCTCGAGAGAGCGAATCGAACCGAGAGAGAAGATTTGCGACACGTGAACCTTCAAGTGTTTGTGAAATGCCGTATCTCGCGTAGAGAAGATAGTGTTGAAGGCCTTTCTTTCATGTCGAGCGCCAAAGGGGATATAGAAATCACTCTTAGTGAGAAAAGTAAGAACGGAATCGAACACAGCAATCCAATTGAACCTACCTTGACAAAGTTTGGCGCAATTCCATAAATGGCCGGGATAGCAGCCGGGTCTGAAAAAGAGACATGGTATGGTCCTGTTCGCACAGCGGGGCCGTACTTCTTGTGCATGGCACGCTCTTTTTCAGGGCAGCGACCATCGTACACAAGAAAGATCTTGTACAGTCGCGAAAATGAAGCAGGCCAATGGCCCGGCAGCGTCCGCAGGCCAGGCTGATATATCACTCGCAGAGTGTGCACAATCGCCACGATAAGCACTGCGGCGAGAATGATTCCTGATAGACGAACGTTGTCCAGCGCCGGTTTCAGGACCGACGAGCTCAGGGAATATTTGCAATCCATCATTTTACAACAATCTCTGCCTACTAGCTGCTGAAATCATAGTTGGGTATTTACTAATGTTATATAGATTTTGAGCCTGGTTCCCTTTCTCTTTGTCCGCAATTATTGAGCTATCGTGAAGCCCTAAGTCCGCGCTACCACGGATAGGGCCGCGGGTTTCTTTGTATGGTAATGCGCGCGACGAGGGGTATTCGGAGCATCTCGATAAAGTTTCACCTTTCTTTATCTTTCAGGGCGTTACCTGCAGCCTTTGACGATGTTTCGGCAATTACCTTGAGGTGGAGGTGCAGCACTAGCTTGGAATGCCTATAGTAAATCGCTTGTACAGTACGTTTACTTACCGTTATGGAACAAGCGTGCCTAGGATCTTACCATTTCATTTACAAAGGAAGAAGCTTGGGGTGGAACATTTTGCATTCCAGTTCGTCGGGCCCCTTTTCCTTCGCCCCAGCTAGGACTCGTCTCAATAGACTTGCGCGTCAGTATCATATATATCTTAGATCTAGCTCCCTAAATCATTAAGTTTGAATGGGTCTAGGGCAAGAGCAATTTATAATAGAGCTAAATAACATCCATGGATATTCATAACCAATACTTCGTAGATAACTTTTACCTGGGGTACAGTAATTGAACAACAGAATTACTTAACTAACCACTACCGGTATCAAATAGCCTGCTGACCAGCAAATCTCGTTCCGGAATTGAAGGATAGTAAACTCATTAACACAAAGCCATTGAAAGCTGATCCATATCCATCTTTTAGCCGTATAGTGAGAATCTCAATCAGTTGATCACAGTCAAGCAATATCTGCACGATGCCACATCCCCATGTCAGCATCATATCCCCGCATTAATCGAGATCTGATTAGCTCCCACTGCCAGTATATTGACCCCACAGTTTGACTATATACAACATAAGAGATCAACATCATGTCGAACAAGCTTTTGCAATCTTTCAAGGAACAAGGACCCCCATCATTGAGCAGCTGCACTTAAACCCCGCATTTGGGAGATCTTCACTTCGGAAACAATATAGAACAGCCGCTAGTGGCCCTCGTTCTCGTCGTTTCATGCAGGTTGTGTTCTGAAGAAAAACATCGGTATTCTGATCTCGACTATTTACCAAATTTACCGAGTCGTCTGGTGTCAAAGGCGATGTACTCCATCCAAGTATCGAGCTCAAGAGCAATGCAATCGGTAGATAGCTGTACGCCCTGATTGCCGAGTTCGTTCGACCACTTGATTCCACGGTTGTTCATTGATGGCATAAATATGAGACAAGTGCGGATTATCGCTCTTGATATCGGTGGACAGCGCCCCAATATCGTTAACAAACATCTGCCCAAATGCTTAATTACTGCCTCATATTTTGAGCGGTCTACTGCATCATGGAAAACCTCCAAAGAATTTGCATCTTGCCGCCGATCAAGCACTATACCCCTCTTCCATTCTGGGAAAGTATGACCGCATATACGTTACATCACAATCTAATATAGTAGAATTGTCGGTTAAAAGGATTTATTTGAATTATCCGAGTTTGAGTGAGGCATCAATCCTTCATAGTGTGCTTTCGAAGCAGTATAAAGCCTGCTTTAATGGCTAGCAGCTGAATAGATACCAACCCAAATAACGCTTCTTCGAAACGCGAGTAATACCTGTGTAGTCTCACAAAACAATTCAAAATGACATCCAAACATAGTTTCAAAGGAGTCGGCATACTTGCGTTGGGCCTTGTTGCTACGAGCCCTCTAGTTGCTGCTGGCCCTTGTGACATCTACTCTTCAGGTGGCACACCATGCGTTGCTGCGCACAGTACCACTCGTGCACTGTACGATGCTTATACTGGCCCGCTGTATCAAGTGACACGAAGCTCTGATAGCAGCAAGACTGATATCTCCCCTTTGGCTGCCGGCGGCGTTGCTAATGCTGCCGCGCAAGACTCCTTCTGTTCAGGAACAACTTGCCTCATATCTATCATTTACGACCAATCTGGAAAGGGGAATCATCTCACTCAAGCCCCAAAAGGTGGCTGGAGTGGACCTGGACCAAATGGTTCAGATAATTTATCCAGCGCGACTGCCGCCCCAATCTATCTGAACGGACAAAAGGCATACGGCGTTTTCATCGCACCTGGTGACGGCTACCGTAACGATAAGACCACTGGCATAGCCACTGGCGATCAACCGGAGGGAATGTACGCCATCTTTGACGGCACGCACTACAACGGCGGCTGTTGCTTCGACTACGGTAATGCTGAAACAAGTGGTACTGATACAGGCGCTGGTCATATGGAGGCTATCTACTTTGGTAACTGTAATGTCTGGGGTACTGGTTCTGGATCAGGCCCTTGGATTATGGCTGATTTGGAGAATGGTCTCTTCTCCGGTTATAACGCCAAACAAAATACCAACGATGCATCCATCAGCTGGCGATTTGTCACTGCGATTGTGAAGGGTGAGCCAAACAATTGGGCAATCCGTGGTGGAAATGCCCAATCTGGTTCTCTCTCGACATACTACAGTGGCATACGCCCATCAGGCTACAATCCGATGCACAAAGAAGGTGCCATTATTCTCGGCACGGGTGGTGACAACAGTAATGGTGCTCAAGGCACATTTTATGAGGGTGTGATGACTTCTGGTTACCCTTCGGACTCAACTGAGAATTCCGTTCAAGCCAATATCGTTGCCGCCGGTTATTCCACTTCCGCTGGTAGCCACACCACTTCTACTACCCTTACCACCACTACTACCAGCCCAGTATCTGGAGCTGGTCAGACACACTGGGGCCAGTGTGGAGGTAGCGGATACTCCGGCCCAACGAGCTGTGTTGCACCCTACGCTTGCACAACAGCTAACCCTTACTACGCTCAGTGTCTCTAAGAGAGAGGCACTCATTCGTTTGATTACTGAAGTTCCACAAGTGCCGAAAGCTCTTCTAGATGCGCGGAGTCGTATTTTTGATATTTATGCCATCCGGAGAAAGTTAATACGGCTTCTCGTAAATCGGACAATCAGATATCTCCAATATAGCAATGAATAAGAGATGGTCATGATTATTTGTCGAAGAAGTTACACCATAACACTATTTCTTGAATTGGTAGAGTTCCTTGGCTCGTTCATGCAGGCTGTAAGGCTGTGGAATGGATGGTGTTGTACGCTGTTGTAATATATCTCAGATTATTCGGCAAATCAGTCCTTGGTACATCATGTGCTTCGTGTGTTCTCATATTGTCGGATATCCGCCTCCCAGTACTCCAGTCTGCTCTGCAGATACTGATGTGCCTGCTCCAAACTCATTCCCTGGCTCCCCAAAGAACGGCTGACAGATCCCTCACTCTGTAACTGGTTAGTCCACATACGCTCCGCCTCATGCATTATCCACTCTGCGTTCGCTGCTCTCTCCAGTATCTTGTTAACACCGTTCCGGTCAGACGCCAGCTGCTCCAATTCGAAAACTGTCTCTCGGATGCCATCCAATGTCTCTGGCACAAGAAAATCCAATCCATACTCACTATCGAGCAGTTTCCCCCTTATATCGTCATGAATAGCCATGCACAAGTCCCATCTATACTCAGGCCCAACGTGTGATTCTTTCTGTTCAAAGAATGCATGCAGATACATACAGAGTCCTTGCAGCATGCCCTGCGCTGAGTCCGTGGCGCACGTGTATTCCCACATTGCGATGAGCCTGTATCGCCGCGCATCCAGACGCGCATGTGCCGACCTGACCACAAACTTCGGGTCGTAGTCTTTTAGCGTCCCCATTGCTTCGTAGTCCGAATACGCCTCTAACCACCCGGGGAGTAGAGCCTGGGTTATGAAGAAGTTGAGGTGCTCCGCGTGATGGCAGAAGAGAGCTGCGATTGCGATCGTTTCCATTACGGTAAAGAAGTTCTCTCTGCCGGTGAGGTATCTCAAGAGGTTGAAATCATCCTCGTTGCCAGGGATTATCATTCTAGAGAGAGACATGGTGGAGATGTATGAAACGGCGACGAGTTTGGAGATTGTATCTGCTTCGAATCAGCGATTTTAGAAGGGCATGGGCCGTCAAAGGCAATGTGTAAAAATATTCTCCTCCATGGATCGATGATTAGATATGCAATTGGGAGAACATCTCTATATACCATGCCTGCCGAGCTTGGTGGTCACGCTAAATTCTGGCGACGCAGGACGTTGTAAGTCACATTGTAGACTTTTGGAAATGACAAAAAGGTAAGAGTAGACCAACACAGTGTTCCCTATATTTCCTATTGGCGCTGGCCACGTTCATTGGATCAACTGTTATATTGCCCTAATAGGCAGTTGAGGGCGAGGGCGAGCGACTAATCCGATTGGTCCCAGTATGGTTTTCCATGAGACCAAGGGTATCAGCCTAACAGAATAAGCAAATAAAGCCTCAGATCGTCTGACCTATCGATGCCCCGCTCCTTTCTAGCGCGAAATACCCCTCTGATATCCGTCTGTCGGAGCATATATCATGTCCTCTACACCTAGCTCACCACCCTCGGCTTCGATTACTCTTCAGAGTTAAATATATAGTAATATTAGATATCGACCAATATTACTAGGCTCGCCGGATAGGGAAATCAGACTGTCCTTGCTACGGCTTTCCGTGATTCGTGTTCTAGAATATAGCTAGATCGACGTTAGCTCTTGATCATCCACAAATCAGAGACACGGTCTCGCTTGACCAACCTTGGAAGTCATGCAGTCCGTACCATCTCAACTAGCGGGTGGACACCGAGTCAGGAAGTGTGGAACATGTAGAGATCGAAGGGTGAAGTGTGGTACGTAACTAGATTTCTCTGGATTTCAGTCTGAGAGGCCCTGTTCTTTAGCCCCATACATTCAAGCCCCACCCCTCTTGTTCATTGCTGTGAAGTGTCAGGTCTCCGTTAGCTCGTATCACAGCATGCTGACATCACGCAAGACAATACGAAACCGTTTTGTGTCACTTGCACCAGCCGCGGCATCAAATGTCAAGGCTATCTCCCACCGAACGGGTGGATTTCTGTCGAGCCGGGCAGAAAGCATTCGAGAGCCTCGTCCAGAAAGAGCAAGGATTCATCGACTGGATACCAAAATAGAAGGCGTACACTAGTGCCAGTCGCTCCGCAGGCAAGGCCAAACTCGATTTCAACGCTGAATCCTGACCCGGTCTCGAGTTCTCAGCAGTACTTTCTGCTCCGCCTTGCCGGCAATGCCACCCGTTCACCTAGCTCGGGCCTCCCTAGTCTTCTGTGTAGGTTCTTGGATAGACCCTTGCCTGTCGAGTCCATGCAATACAAGTGCATGAAGGCACTAACCGGGAGTTATTACCTGATGAGACGGGGAGGCCCTCGTGCATGTTTGCAAGTCAGGGAAGCATATGTTCATGCATTAAACGCCGTAAACGCTGGAATAGGAGCCTATTCTAGGATTGGATCAGATGTCCTGATGAGCGTAATGTGTCTTTGTCTTTTCGAGAATATTATAGTCACCGAGCCTAGGTCTTGGATCAAGCATTACAATGGCATCTCTTGGATGGTAAGCGGATCATGCTCTTTCTGGTATCTGTCCCCCTCCCAACATTTGCTTATTTAACCGCAGATTGAGATGCACGGCCCAGACTACTATCAAACAGGGAGCAACAGAGAGATTTTGCTAGCATTCCGCTATACAATAGTTAGTATATGCTTCTACTGACGATGTCCCGGGGAACCAAACTATTGACTAGCATTCTCATAGATTATCAGCGCTGGAACCCTTCGTCAACCTTGCTTCCTTGCCGAGCCAGCTTGGAGAAACGTCATTCAGCTCAACGAGGCTGAGTCCCGAAACGTATATGATACTCTGCTGAACGTCGCGGTCGATGTTCCCGGGCTTCTATACGGCTCGGATCGTGTCACCGACGGGCAAATGTCCGGTCCAGAATTAGCTTCATTATACATAACCCTGCAATGGGCTATGCGGGAGCTTGAAGTCTGGTGGCGCACTTCATTTTCGGATGCGAGCGTAACCAACGACTCCTCGTCTATATACAGCCCCCTTAACGCCTCTGCAATTGCGTTCCATCATATGGTGCTGCTCCTGCTTGAAGACCTGTGTTACAACCTCAATGTGCCATGGCGACCTACATCAATCCTCTTTCCACCAGCCACAGGCTTTTCGAACGATGTCCCAATCATGGACATGGACATGGACATACGTGCCCAGCAGAGACACGTCGTAGCAAGTGAGATTCTATATCTGGCGCAACATTCCATATGCCCTGACACAGGAATGTACGGTACTCTTCGCTTCGTGATGCCGCTGCACGTCGCGTACGACTATTTGATTCCAGCGAGTCCAGAAAGGCATGACCTCCACAATCTTATGAACACAGTTGTGGCGGAGCAGCATGGTTTCCATATGGCGAGACGGCACGACGGGCAGTATACTTCTTTTCGGGAGTCTCTCTCAGATTATCAGGATTCCTCTTGAGTCGGTCGATTTCTAGGGATACCTAGGTAGCTAGGCCATTGATTAGATGGTGATTGCCTAGATTCATGCATGGAGTCTGGAGAAATGGTGCAAGGTGCAAGGTTACGACACATAGCATCGTTTAGACGCTCTTGCTGCCTTTTTTCTGCTGAAAATAACGTGCTTCTGGCAAGATGGCCGAGCGGTCTAAGGCTAGCTTAGGGAGGGATATTCGCTAGTCCGAAAGGGCGGTTACCATAGTACTTCCAATCATCTTTCACAGCAAAAGCATATTCTGATAATCATCTATTGGGTTTGTCCCACTCTTGTCAAAACCTTGTTTGTATTTTTCACAGTTTTTTGTTACTTGTACGTAGGCGTATATCTATCATTGATGTACTACTACCCTACATTCTCAATTCTCTATACGATTCATAGGAAGCAATTTGCCAATTTTATTCGTCTCCAGTGGTGCTTGAGCTTTCGCAGGCATCACCAGCCCTGGCGACACAGCCCTCGCTGGTCTCTTCATGGGATTCTGGATGAAAGTAACACCCGAATTCTTGTAATGGCAGTTCTCAGATTTGTGGCCTGTCTTAAACACACCTCACACTCTTTCTGGCAGGCTTTGGCCATGTGTCCCATTTCACCGCACACGTAGCACTTGACGGCGGGACACTGGTAACCTTTGTGTCCGAATTGCTTGCAACGAAAACAGTGGTTTCTCGGACACTCTTTTGTGTGGTTAATATTGACCTCGTGACATTTTTTACATCCAACCTCTGACGCGTAGATGACCATTTTGACTGGAATGGTTAGGTAGATGAGGATGGACGAGGACGGATGATCGTAATGGAGATTAGTGACGAAGCCTGTTGACTTAAGTTAGATTAGTGCTCTGTCTACATAGGTAGCACAAAGCTTCTAGCCAGATCAGGCACCGCTGCAGTTTTTTCCAAATAGAGCAACCGCTAGGGCTACGAACCTGTCAGCATACCACGGTCCCGGAATACGACGTAAAAGTCGGTGCTAGGCTAGCAATAAGCCTACAGTGTCGAGCTGGTAAATATGGATAAGTTGCTTTCTATTGATAACTTATTCTCAAGATTTCCAGTGGGCGAAAGCAGGCTGTATATAATCCTACGTAGACACCTTTGTAAGCCATGCTCAACGACGCGGTAATATCCACACACTAATACTGACACAGTAACATTGAACCCATATAGACAGAGAAAAATTGGTGAAGCTATTTTCAGACATACAACAAAGGATTTCAGAGATTCCTTTCGTCGATGTGAAATGTTCACCAATCCTCCAGCTGCCTCCAGAGGGATTTCCTATGGCACCCTGGCTCTGTAGGACTTCTTCCTGTAACTGGGTACCTGTTCGCCCCTGCCCCTTGCCCAACTATTAAAATCACCTATTGTTCAACCAAGAGCAAGGATTCAAATCTTCGTTAGTCGGGCATTTTACAAAGTCCAACGATAGAGACTACTACCAAGATTGACGCGATGGAAATCGACTTGATACATTGAGAATCGGACTATTAAATCAGGGCTTATGATGCAAAGTTAGGGAAGGAAATGATTGTATAGCGAACACCTGAGTTAACTATGATACTAAAAAAGTGGTGTATATAGAGGTTACAGCTGTGACAGCTCGACATGTGGCCAAGGGTTGTCCGGCACTGCGGAGGACGTTCGACGGAGCTTACCAGCCTAAGGCTGAGACCTCAGCGGAGCTAGATTAGGAAGAGGTGCACACAAAGGGATATATAAAAGCCCCAAGGAGAATTCTCGCTTCCTCTTTTCCTCTTCTTCTCCAGGCTTATTATTCTTCGTGTTAGAACACCTCTTGTACGTATCCTTCATTAGAACAAATTGGCTGTTACACATAGTTAAATCATCCCGGCTTTGTTCAATAGTTGCAAATTCATTAGTCACCCCATCATAAAGGCAAGATGGCCGAGCGGTCTAAGGCGGTGTGTTCAGGCCAAGTACGTCCTTCGACGTATATTAGCGAATCGCATTCCGAAAGGGCGTGGGTTCGAATCCCACTCTTGTCAGAATAACCTCAATTTTTTCTTCATTGGATCTAGTTTTTTTTTTTTTTTTTTTTTTTTTTTTTTTTTTTTTT